>JAESUZ010005395.1:0-491937 GCA_017311185.1 Proteles cristata cristata
GTGTGTGTGTGTGTGCACACGCGTGTGCTGGGGGAGGACGGGCGGGCTCACACCCCCTGGTGCTGTCAGTCCCCGTGTGTGCATGCGTGTGTGTGTGTGTGTGCACACGCGTGTGCTGGGGGAGGACGGGCGGGCTCACACCCCCTGGTGCTGTCAGTCCCCGTGTGTGCATGCGTGTGTGTGTGTGTGTGCACACGCGTGTGCTGGGGGAGGACGGGCGGGCTCACACCCCCTGGTGCTGTCAGTCCCCGTGTGTGCATGCGTGTGTGTGTGTGTGTGCACACGCGTGTGCTGGGGGAGGACGGGCGGGCTCACACCCCCTGGTGCTGTCAGTCCCCGTGTGTGCATGCGTGTGTGTGTGTGTGTGCACACGCGTGTGCTGGGGGAGGACGGGCGGGCTCACACCCCCTGGTGCTGTCAGTCCCCGTGTGTGCATGCGTGTGTGTGTGTGTGTGCACACGCGTGTGCTGGGGGAGGACGGGCGGGCTCACACCCCCTGGTGCTGTCAGTCCCGTGTGTGCATGCGTGTGTGTGCACACGCGTGTGCTGGGGGAGGACGGGCGGGCTCACACCCCCAGTGCTGTCAGTCCCCGTGTGTGCATGCGTGTGTGTGTGTGTACTGGCATGTGCACCAAAGTGGTAGGCTCCACCCAGTGCTGTCTGAAGTCCCCATGTGTGCATGCGTGTGTGTGTGTGTGCACACAGTGTACCAGGGAGAACAGGTGACTCCCTGAGTGCTGTCAGTCCCCGTGTGTGCATGCGCGCGTGTGTGTGTGCCGCGTGTGCTCTAGGGGAGGCACAGGGCTCACACCCCCTGGCCCGATGTGTGCATGCGTGTGTGTGTGTGTGTGTGCGTGCACACGCGTGTGCTGGGGAGGGGGCGGGCAGACCACCCCCGGTGCTGTCAGTCCCGTGTGTGTGCATGCGTGTGTGTGTGTCGTGCGTGCACACGCGTGTGCTGGGAGGCACGGGCGGGCTCACACCCCCAGTGCTGTCAGTCCCGTGTGTGCATGCGTGTGTGTGTGTGTGCACACGCGCTGGGGAGAGGCACGGGCGGGCTCACACCCCGGTGCTGTGCGTCCGTGTGTGCATGCGTGTGTGTGTGTGTGTGCACACCCGCGTGTGCTAAGGGGCTGGGCAGGCTCACACCCCCTGGTGCTGTCAGTCCCCGTGTGTGCATGCGCGTGTGTGTGTGTGTGCACACGCGTGTGCTGGGGGAGGCACGGGCGGGCTCACACCCCCCAGTGCTGGGAGCCCCATCTCCACTTCCTCTTGGAGCTGCCCTTCCGTAGGCGGCTCTGAACATTCCAGACCTACTGCCCTCAGTCCTCAGGCTGCAAGCACGGGCTGTCAGACACGCCCACGACCTTCTCCTTTTCCGGCGCAGGGATTCCAGGTGCAAATCTACCCTGCGGTCGGCAGCGGGCCGCGTGACGTCACCGCCGTCGCTCACGCCACCCCCGAGAAGGGCACCATGAGTAAGACCACGTCTTAAGACCCTTGAAATCCTGGGGCAAAGGAACCGCCGCTAGTGTTTCTAGGTGCCCGTGGGCCCCCGCAGGCCACGCGGGGACGGAGCGCGGCGGCCGCAGCCCGGGGCTCCCCCTGCACCTCCGGCCGCGGCCCCGGGCGGCAGACACGCGCCCGGGCCTGCTCGTCCCCGCGACTCCCTTCCCAAGGGAACGAAACGAGCTGGCGTTTCAGAGCAGGCGGTCTGCTGACTGAGCCGCGTCAGGCGATGCTCCTCTGGGCCCAGACCACCCGGGCGCGGCCGCTCTCCTCGGGAGGGGGTCCGGGGCCGGGAGCGAATCACCCACAAAACAAGCCAAGCAGCGGCCGTCACCCGGCGCACGTACCCCCGGCCTCAGGGCGCCCGGGAGCGGAGGGCGGCGGCGGGAGGGAAGGGCCGGGGGAACACGAGCAGGTCCGGCCGGGAAGGCGCGGGCCGCTTACCTGGCGTCCCCGGCTGTCAGTTGCCCTCGGGCGCGCTCTCGGGGTCGCATTCCTTGGGTGCCTCCCCTCCCCCCGGCAGCTCGCTCTCGATCTCCCACAGGACGTCGTCTTCGTCCTCCAGGCTGCTGGAGATGTGGCACCTCTTGAACCCCTGGACGATGGATTCGCTGGAGATGCTGTTCCACGCGACCATGACCCACTCCAGGAAGAGGCCCAGGGGCGGCTTCTTGGCGTTGCCGGTGGGGCTGAGCGCCAGGTTCCCGGCCAGCAGCCAGTTGGAGTACTGGGCCCGGACGCTGTCGTTCAGCGGCTTGTACACCACCACGTCCAGCACCTGCAGCTGCGAGGTCAGGCCCCCGGGGATGATGACCATGTCGGTGTTCATGCTCTCCATGGAGCTCTTCACCGAGTCGGTGGCGTGGCCGCGGAAGCCGTTCAGGATCAGCATGCCCCGCTGCTTGGGCGCCGCGCCCGTCCGCCGCCGCCACACCACCTCCAGCCAGTCCTGCATCAGGTCCTCCGTCATCCAGCCGTAGCGGTGGCAGCGGATCTCCATCCCGCTGGGGAACTTGCCGGGGGGGATGTACGTGCCCCTCAGGATGATGTAGGGCGGCAGCTTCCTCCCGTCCGCCAAGACGCCCAGCATGGCGGTGATTTTCAGTTTCTCCCTGCCGGGCGTCTTCACCAAGACGGGCCTCTCGCCCCGGTTGTCCACCGTCACCCGCGAGGGCACCTCTAGGCAGATGGGCGTCTCGTCGGCGTTCCCCATCTGGGCCACCTGGTAGCCGTGCGCCCTGCGCAGCGCCAGCACGCTCCGCTGGTACGTGCCCAGCTTCTCCGTCAGGTCCTCGGGCAGCTGCTGGGGCAGCGGCACCTTGTGCCGCAGGGACAGGTCATACCTTCGCATCATCCTCCGACACCAGCCCAAGCTGGCCTTGAACCCTTTCTCCGGAATGTTCATTTCCTGGGCGATCTCCAGAGCTTTCAGCTGCATGGCCTCCCTGGTGATCGGGTCCCCCTTGGCCTGCATGTACCGGACGTACTCGGCCACGCGCTGGTCCACCAGGGCGAAGCGCCCGTTCTTGGGGCCGCGGAACGCCCGCCGCATGGCGTGGGCGTTCTGGAGCTGCGGCTTCACCTTGCGCCAGTCTCGAACGTTCTTCTCCAGCACCCCGAACTGCTTGGCGGCCTGGCAGTTGTTGGTGCTCTCGGCATACTCCACCACCATTAACTTGAACCCCGCGTCGTAACTGCGCCGCATGCCCCTGCTGAACTGGAACTTGCCGGCGAGATCGTCCGCGGAGAGGTCATACCCCGGGAAGCCCATGGCCATGTAGAAGGGGTACCCCTCACTCCACTCGGGCAGCTCCGTGAGCTCCCGGGGCAGGCGGAGGCCAAAGCCGTCCAGGTGCTGAGGCTGGGGACAGTGGGGGGCGGCGTTCATCGGCCCCACCCAATCCGGGGCCTTGACGTCCAGCTCCTCGTTTTCTGGGACACAAACAGGGACGGGCAGACATAACGACAGTAAGTAAAAGGCGGTCTGGCCTATTCTGATTTTCTGGGTCAAAACGCTAAAGACTGTCGTAATCTGAGGGTCACCCGCAGGAGTAACTGAAACAACAGAAAACGCCTCCCCAGTCCTTACCCGTGTGCCAGTTCCTGTGGTCGCCGCACGGGTGTCCCCACAGTACCCGGGTGTCCCCACAGTACCCGGGTGTCCCCCACAGTACCCGGGTGTCCCCACAGTACCCGGGTGTCCCCACAGTACCTGGGTGTCCCCCACAGTACCTGGGTGTCCCCCACAGTACCTGGGTGTCCCCACAGTACCTGGGTGTCCCCCACAGTACCTGGGTGTCCCCACAGTACCTGGGTGTCCCCACAGTACCTGGGTGTCCCCACAGTACCTGGGTGTCCACAGTACCTGGGTGTCCCCACAGCCTGGGTGTCCCCACAGTACCTGGGTGTCCCCACAGTACCTGGGTGTCCCCCACAGTACCTGGGTGTCCCCACAGTACCTGGGTGTCCCCACAGTACCTGGGTGTCCCCACAGTACCTGGGTGTCCCCCAGGTGTCCCCACAGTACCTGGGTGTCCCCACAGTACCTGGGTGTCCCCACAGTACCTGGGTGTCCCCCACAGTACCTGGGTGTCCCCCACAGTACCTGGGTGTCCCCACAGTACCTGTGCACCATCACTGCTCTGCAGGTGCAGCCACAGAAATGAAGTAATACATCAGGGGGCTGAGCGACCCAGTGCCAGAGCTGGGACCAGAACACAGGTGCCAAACCCGGCCCCCCCGGGCATTTTGCGCGGCCACGTTTGGGTCAAAATCGCTTTTATGTAGATGAGAAGCGAAACAGAAGCCATGCTACAACACGGCAGCACAGAATTCAGAGGCATCACGGCCTGACTCACGTCCCCTCTGCCGAGAAGAGCCAGGGCAACGCCATACTTAGCAAAGTTACACTTGTACGGCAGAGCACTAGTTCCCTCCGACCAAATCAGCACTTCTGTACTTAGAATGTGGTCGCAGAAACTGGGTAGGACTTGGGAAATTATCGTGATTGCATCTAGACCATGGGGCCATCGGTTGTAAGATACACCACTGAAAAAGAAAAAAAAAATGCTGTCCATTTTAAGAGGAGTTCTCAGTTTCAGAGATGTTACCGCAGTGGGGGGAAAACATGTCTGAGAATCAACGAACTATGGCATTTTAAACCCTCACCTACAGAGGGAAGGCAAATAAAATCACCGGCTGCTTAGAAGCTGGATTGATCCAGCCGGTATCCTAACTGCGCCGTGAATCAAGGACCATGCGCTTCCCAGACACATCTGCTCACACACGTACTACAGCTGCTCTTGCTTCTTCTATCTGAGACGAAACGGGCGAGAACCCAGGGTACGTCGCGCTGGCTGCATGCTGTGTCCCATTACTCTCCTCAGTTTTCGAGGGTCCGTGGCACGCTGAGGCGGCCTCCTTCACCTGCACGTGCACAGGACCAAACGCCCCACGAGCCTGCTCTACTTCCTGAGCATACAAGGTTGCACGTTGAGACTTATTACCCACGGTTGACAGGGAAAGAAATGGAGGCTCAGAGAGGTGAATGAAGTGGCCTCAAGTCACACAGCCCTAGAAAGATATTGAAAATCCAAAGCCCATAATCTTTCTGCCTCACAAACCTGCCTTAGCTCTTAGGTGCCCCACACAACGTACAAGGAAACTTAAGATCCGTGTTCACAACTCTCTCCCCGGACGCATGCTGAGTGATTTCACTGTAGTACCTGCAAAGCTTCCTCCTTGGAGCTGCCATTCGTCTGAATTCTGAGACTCCTCGTCACCTTCCAGCCGAGTGATCATGTCGGGCTTAGGGAATGGGAATTCTGTCCATGGGAAATAAAACACATAAGAGCTGTGTGTTGCTGCCTTGGAGCAAAAGAAGTACTTTGTAATACGTACGGAATACCTGCCCCCCACCCTCGCGCACACTCTCTCCACGTGGAGGTTTACAAAAGCCAGGGGGGAACGGGCTCAGGGGTAATTAAAAAAAACATGACGGGAAAGAAGTCTGTCCAAGGGCATTTCTGGATCTCTGCTAATGAGGGCTGGTACGAGCAATAGCGAAAAGAACTTCACGGGCAGGTCCCTGACCTGGTGAACATTCTGGTACCTAGATGAGGCAGGAGGAAACCCCTCCAGCTGGCTACATCCTAATTATACGGACTGTCAATGCCGGGAGGGGGGGCAAGGATTCCCTGGGGGTAAGTTCCCAAGCGGCTGAGGCTGACGGGGTAACAGAGAGGCCTGCCTTCCCTCCGTGAGACCCGGGCCCAGATCTGTGGCGACTTTTCTTAGGTCAGGGCTGTAATTTATTTTTTATTTCGATTTTTCCTGATGTGAACATCTGGGTCGGGTGAGGGTGGCTGCGCGCGGCCCAGGCTGGCGCAGGACAGTGTGTATATCCTGCCTGGATCCAAAACAGGAAACGCCGCAGGCACAGGCATGAGGGGTCAGAGGCCAAGTTCGGGAGAAGGGGGTGCTGGGTGCGCCAGGGAAGAGAGCGGACAGTGCTCTGGGCCCACGGCTCCAGGAGACGGAGGGAACCAGCCTTACCCAGCGACAGGACGGTTTCGTAGTTCATCCTCATGACCTCCCGGTACAGCGCTTTCTGCTGCTCGGTCAGAACGTCCCACTCGTCGTCGGAAAAATAGATGGCCACCTCATCGAACAGGGCGGGCACCTGGCGGGGAGCAGGCCTTCTCAGCGGCCGCGGGCGGGCTGACACCCCCCCTCGTGTCACCGGGCTGACACCCCCCTCGTGTCACCGGGCTGAGTGTCACCGGGCTGACACCACCCCCCCCTCGTGTCACCGGGCTGACACACCCCCCTCGTGTCACCGGGCTGACACCCCCGTGTCACCGGGCTGACACACACCCCCCCGTGTCACCGGGCTGACACACACCCCCTCGTGTCACGGGCCCCTCGTGTCCACCGGGCTGACACCCCCCTCGTGTCACCGGGCTGCAGTCCCCCTCGTGTCACGGGCTGACACACCCCCTGGCTGACACACACCCCCTCGTGTCACCGGGCTGGTCACCGTCGTGTCACCGGGCTGGCCACACACCCCCTCGTGTCACCGGGCTGACACACACCCTACCTCGTGTCACCGGGCTGACACACACCCCCTCGTGTCACCGGGCTGACACACACCCCCTCGTGTCACCGGGCAGACACCCCCCTCGTGTCACCGGGCTGACACACCCACCCCGTGTCACGGGCTGACACACCCCCGTGTCACGGGCTGACACACACCCCGTGTCACGGGCTGGGTGTCTGACACACCCGTGTCACGGGCTGGCCACCCCCCGTGTCACCGGGTGACAGCACCGTGTCATGGGCTGTACACCCCGTGTCCCGGGCTGACCCCCTCGTGTCACGGATGGCCACACACCCCCTCGTGTCACCGGGCTGACACACCCACCCCTCGTGTCACCGGGCTGACACACCCCACCGTGTCACCGGGCTGACACACCCCGGTGTCACTGACTGATGACCAACCCCCACTGACCGGGCTGGCCACCAGCCACCCCCTCGTGTCCCCGGGCTGGCCACACCCTGTGTCACGGGGGCGGGGACGCGGAGGGCCGTGGGGCCGCACTCCCGGGGGAGGGAGTGGGGCGCCTCGGCTCCCAGACCAGGAGAAGCCCCCAGAGAAGCCCCCCGCCGCGCTCACCAGGCACCACATCGGGATGCGGCCGCGGGGCCCCCGCCCGCGCCGGGCTCAGGAGCCGGGCTCCCGGGGGAGCGCCCTGAGGCGGTCCCCCCACCCCGGACGCCGCGCCCAGCCACCGCCCTGGCCCCCTCAGTGCAGGTCCCTGGCCGGGGCGCACGCGGCTCCTGGGCGCCCCCCACCTGCGGGGGTACCCAACCCCCCGGGAGGAGCCGCGGGGCCGCTCCCACCCTTTCCGGTGCGCGCGGGGGGCGGGGGGCCGGGCCACAGTTTCCGGGAGGCGGCAGCGGAGCGCCGCGGCCGCATCTCCCCTGCGCTCCCGCACGGACCCCGCGCCCCCGCCCCGCGGGAGGGGCCAGCCTCCCCGCTTCCGCGCCCAGAGCCTTCCAAGGCCGAAGCCCGCGCCTGCGCGGTTGCCAGACCGGCTTCCGTCCGCTTCAGAAACTGGCGCCCGCTCGGTGCGCGGCTCCGTCCGGGGCGCGGCCGGCGGTCATTCGCACCCACAGGCCTTTCTCCGCCGCCCGCGCTGCCCGCGCCCTCCCTCCCACCCCCAGCGCCCCGCGGCTCCGCAGCAAAACCCCATCTACCCCAGGAGGGCCCGGGCTCGGAGAGGCCTGGTGGCCGCTCGACGCCACGCAGCCAGCACCCGGCAGGGCCGAGACCGGGACGCAGCTCCGCGCCGAGGTCAGGGCTCCAGCTCCTCCAAGAGCAAAGCCCGGCCCCCCCACACCCCCCGGCTGTGCTCCGGGCTCGCTGCCGCGGCGGCGCACCGGTCCCTGACCTTCCGGGCCCCCCACGTGGCTCTCCCACTGCCTCCGAGGTCCCGCCCGGCGCGGCCTGGCTGACACCCACCCACCCACCTTCCAAGACCCAGCCCAGACCCGCTGGGCCGCGGGCTCCACCCGCTGGGCGCGCGTCACACTGCGGTATTCTCTTGCTTTGGTGTCTGCTCCTTACACTAGGATCCAAGCTCACGGATCCTATGCTACTTATTCCACCTCCCGAAGCTTAGGACACTTCCTGTGGGCAGGAATCACTTAGAACATATTTTTTTAAGTTTATTTATTTATTTTCAGAGAGAGAGAAAAACAGTGTGAGCAGGGGAGGGGCCAAGGGGAGGAGAGAGACGGAGAGACAGAGAGAGAGAAAGAGAGGGAGAGAATCCCAAGCAGGCTCCTCGCCACCAGCGCAGAGTCCCACGTGGGGCTCGAACTCACAAACCACAAGTTCACGACCTGAGCCGGAACCAAGAGCTTAACCGACTGAGCCCCCCAGGTGCCC
Organism: Proteles cristata cristata; assembly: GCA_017311185.1. Classification (NCBI taxonomy): domain Eukaryota; kingdom Metazoa; phylum Chordata; class Mammalia; order Carnivora; family Hyaenidae; genus Proteles; species Proteles cristata. The sequence goes on from JAESUZ010005395.1 coordinate 8,462, forward strand.
CCAAAACGTGTATTTGAATAAAAGAGTTAAGCAAACAATATCCGAATCTCCTTTCTCTGGTTGCTCTTAGAATAGGTTCACATAATCATTAAAATCTGTCTCTTAGAAAACCAAGCCTCCTCTTCGGGGTGAGGGTGAAACACCAGGAGGTAAACGTGGGTGAATCCTAGGTTCCCCTCAGACTTCACCATCTGGGAAGCTGGTCAGCCAGGAATTTTCCGCCCCACCCCTTCTCACTTCCCAGCCTTCTGAACAACTCTCCTTTTGGCCTTTTCTCTCCCTAGGAAATTCCAGATCCAGGCCATACCTATTTATAGTCCCCTTCCCTTTGCTGATAAAACGGGACACAGGACTGGCTCTGCCTGTCTTTTCAGAGGGGCCCCCGACACTCACAGAAGAAAACCGTGCTAGGCCTGGTAAAAACGTCAGGAGCCCCAAGCTGTAAGGAGGCCGACCGGCGCCACATTCACGTCCTCACATTCATGACGGAGCCACAGAGGATCTCGAAACAAGCCCACATTATGCTCCAGGACACCCGGTCCAGCGGCTTAGAAATTCTCCTCACAGCAACCCTCTGTGAGGACTGAGCAAGCCTTCGGCCCGGCCTCCCCCAGCCTCCCCTCTCTCCACAGAGGCTTTTTCTCTGGCTGAGCACAGCACAAGGTAAACAGGGCCTGCCCTGGGCAAAACCCCGGAGCCAGGCAGCCTGTGTTCAATCCCAAACACCCCACCTTGGCCTCAGAGGCGGGGACCCTCAATCCCTGCCCTCCCCCCTCCCTCCGAAGACGCAGGTGGCATCCCATAGGTGTTCTTCCTTCGACCTGTAGGTACTGCCCTGCTCTGCCCGCAAGCTGGCATTCCAGAGCCCGTCTCCACGGGAGACTGTCAGGAAGTACCCACACCCCACACAGCCTCACGCTGAGGAAGCTGCATAACCACCCGGTGCAGGCCTCCGAGCAGAGGGAGGGCTGTTACCAGTGCACGAGAGAGCACCTGCTGTATGCCAGGCTGTGCAGGGCACTCCCTCTTACATGTTTGTCCGTGGTTTTTTTTTTTTTTTTAATGTTTATTTATCTTTGAGAGAGAGAGACAGAGGGTGAGCAGAGGAGGAGCAGAGAGAGAGGGAGACACAATCCCAAGCAGGCTCCAGGCTCTGAGCTGTCAGCACAGAGCCCGACGCGGGGCTCGAACTCGTGAACCGGGAGACCATGCCCTGAGCCGAGGTCAGACACTCAACCGACTAAGCCCCCCAGGCGCTCCCCTCTTACATGTTTATAAATACTTCTTACTGAATCCTTTAAGCACTATAAAGAAATGGGAATCACTACCCCGCTTTCATGGGTGAGGAAGCAGCTGCTAAGTAACTTGCCCACAGTCACAGAGTAAGAAAGCCTGACCACAAAGCCCAGACTTTTCCAGCAGGCCGCTCAACACGCGGACTTAGCGAGCCCCGGCCCTCGGGGAGAGCCGGGCAAGGACCTGTCCCGCACAGCTCCCGGGGAGAGGGCGGCCCCTGGCCTGCCCTGCCTCTCACCTTCTCCACCTCCGACTCTGCACGCGAGCTTTCCTCTCGGGGCTTCGGCTCCCGCTTTCCCCGTGTCCGCGGTGCAAGCCGGTCTCCTCCCCGGGCCAGGGCCACTCAGGAAAAAGACTCAGTTCAGGGTGCATTCTTCCCTTTCTCTACCCGAATCTCGAGTTCTACTCCAATCCTCCTATGGACTCGATTATCCTAACAGAGGGCAGAGTTCCTCCGTTGGAAAGGCTTTGATCGATCACCCTACCACGATTCTCTGCAACCCAACGACATATTTAGGGAACAGAATTCATTTCTCTTCTTCCCCTGGCTTCATGCCCCAGGACAAGGTGTTTCAGCACCAGCACTACTGACATTTTGGGCCACAGAACTCTTTGTCGTGAGGGCTGTCCTGCGCGTTGCAGATGTTTCCAGCGGCCCTGGCCTCTCGCCAGGAGATGCCTGGTAGGACCTCCCACTCCCCAACCCCCACCCAAAATGTCTCCAGATATTGCCAAAGGTCCCCAGGACGGGATGGGGACGTTCCCACTGCTCAAGATCGGGTCCATGCTCGCCTTCGGCAGAAAAGCCTCTTGAGTTCTCCAGCCCAACGAGACCCTGCCTTGAGCTGACTGCCCCGAACACCGTGCTAGGGATAGTGGTCAGCCCCCCACCCGCCCCGCAAGCCTGGCAACCCCAGGCCAGGCGTCCGGTCTCGAGACCACCAGCACTGTGCTCAGCGATCCCGGACAGAGGGCAGACAAAAGCCCTCTCCCCCAGCTGCCTCCTCCTTTCCCAGCTAAGTGGGGTCTCCGCCTCGCTCCCTTCTGGCTGTTCCCGACCCACGGCCACCTTCACCGCACCCGTTTCTTCCAAGGTTCTCCATGCTATCCGGATGTTCTGGGTGGGCCGACTAGCCTTCAAGCCCGGGTTTCTACCGCCTTGAGGTCTTGCTCGAGGCCGGATGGGACTCACCCCTGTCCTCGAGGGTCTCCCCAGCCCGAGGATCAGAACTAGACAGGCGATGGGGGTGGGCGGGGGACACGAAAGGAAAGCCGCAGGGCCGCCCACAGCGCCGGACCCGGAGCCTGGTGGCCTGCGTGTCTCGCGGGTGCGGCATACATACAATAAAACGCACTGCTGTTAAGGGTCCAGCTTAAGAGACAAATACTCATTTAAGAACAAATGGCGGACGCATGTAACCTTGGGACAAAGTAATAACCTCTCTGCTCCCCAGGCCTCTGGTGGGGGAGGGGGGCCGGACTGGACGGTGGGGTGCCCGGGATCCTAGGACGACAAACCTCCTACTGGAAGCGAAGGATATAACGGATTCCGGTACCGTCCAGACACAGAACCGACCAGGGAACAGGAACACAGCTTGTTGCGGATTTCCAGTTTTTACCATTTGTGCCTAAACGTCATGATGTCGAGTGTGTACTGGGGATAAGTACACACAATTATAAGAATAAACGCCTGTTGCGCTTACATCGCTCCCCACCCCCCTCACCCACCCCCGGGGTGTCTGGAAGCGCCCCTCGCACAAGCGTGAAGTCTGCTCACTTTTCTGGGGGAGGCGTGTACGGCGCTCTGGCCCACGAGCAAAACCTAGCGGCCCCAGCGACTGGCATGGCTGAGCGTGGACCACGCTGCTCTTGTATTTTTATAAATTCCATCTACTTCTATCATAGTCTTCTGTCCGGATGTGTCCTCTGCCACCCACCACCCCGTCCCTGAATCCGGGCCGCCTGGCCATGCAGCTCCCCGGCGTGTGCCCTCCGAGGAGAGGCGTTCACACGGAACCACGCGGCCTCACCTGAAGCTCTCCGCCTGTGGGCGCAGGGCCCCACGTCTTATGTCAAACGGTTCTCTTCAGCCAGCAGTGGGTGCAAAAGCCCCTCTCCTTCCCAAACGTCAGTGAGGCTCCTCTGGGCCCTCTTCCCTGCCAGGCCTGCGCGGGGGCTCGCCCCGCGTCCCCAGCCTGCGGCCCAGATTCAGCAAGAATCCTGCGAAGTTACAGGAGGAAGGTTCCCACACCTTTGACATCTGATCACCCTAGTCTGCCTTTAGCAAGAATCTTGTTAAGTGAGCCGAGGAAGACTCCCCCTGTGCCTGATGGCCTCTCAGTAACTTTTCACCCGCGCCGGATCCTCGGCTGGAAAGCCCCGCGTGTCTCCCTACTGCATCGGCCCTGACCAATCTTCCTCACCACCTTCACGAGCGTCGGAATTCGTTTTTCCTTAACACGGGTCAGCAAACGTTTAGCTGGTGTCTGCGACACGCCTGGCACTAAGCAAAGCAGGGGACTCAGGGGTCCAGGTGGGAGACAACCTCTCCCTCTGCCTCTCAGATCTCCAGTCCGACCGATGATAAGCCGCACGACTGAAGAGACTGTTCCCACACCAGCGCCATTCTTCACAGTGCCTTTTAAAGCCACAGGACTGTTTTCTCAGGAATGCAAACATACCGGGCTGGGCCGGGCTATTTTTACTTCCCGTGCTTGCCTGAGGAGGAGACTGGCTCCCAGGCCCGCTCCTCTCCTCACAGCTGTGTGGACCCATCTTCTCACTTACCCAGCCGCCCTCTGAGCAGATCCGGACTTTCTGCATATCTGTGGGGCCATCCTCGGGTTCCCGACTCTGAATCTCTTCTTCCTCTTCTTCTTCTTTTAGGGTCAAATTCAGAGTGTAGGCCGTGGAATCCATCTCTGCAAGCAAGATTCAGTTGGGAAGAGTCAGGCACTAGTGTGAACTGTTCGAAGCCTGGGACCGGGGGGGGGCTCTGCCTACGCAAACCTCTCAAACCTCTTCTCCCCAAGCGCTGTTGGGGCTGGAATAAGCGAAGGAAGGGTCAGGCCTGGGGAGGAAGGGCTTCAGGAAAGGTAGCAGGAAGCGGGGAGGTGACACATTAATTATGCTAAGAAGGGCTGCAGGCAGAGTGTACCTGGCTGCCTTCACATCTTTAAAAAGCTACCTGTGGAAGAGACCAGACTGGTTCTGGACAGACCCAGGGGCAGAACTGGCTGGCGGGAAAACATTCCTGGGAGAGGTTTTAAAGAGTGCTTTGCAAGGCAGAACTTTCTCACAGCCACTGCCCCTTGAGCATGAAATGAGCGGCAGGAGAGGCGGGTTAGCTTCTTACCAGTGAAGGTGTCTGAACTCAGACAGGACACCTGCTCGACTGGGTTCTCCCTGCAGGCCAGTTAAGCACCTGGCCGTTGGCTGGCCCAGAATACCCATCACCCGGGGTTTCCCAAGTCAAAGACCTTGTCCATGAGCTGGTTCGGAAAACAGTCATTGTGCCTTAAGGGATTTTCCGAACCCGAGATTCAGTGACAGTGAGGTGCGTGCCTGGATGCCCACGAAGGTGCAGAAATCTGTTGGGGCCCCCACCCCCACCGGGAAAAGCCTCCGTGGCGAAAGGAATGTTCTCTTCGGTCCAGCTGTAGGCCAGTACAAAGGGCCGCGCTCCTGCCCTCTAGGGGCGCGAGCAAGTCCTAGGTGTGGAGTGAGTGTGCATCTTGTGGGCCGCATCCTCCCGGGGCCTCCAGAGGAGATCCCTCCCGAGTTCACAGCGTGCCGCCGGGACGTCTGCAAAAGGGACGCGCGGTGGCGGCAGGGCTGGGGCGGGGCGGGCGGAGAAGGCTTCAGGTCCCCGGGGCTGGCGCCCAAACTTGACCGCCGCCTCTCCCACGCGCTGCGGGCAGGAGGCGGGTGGGCGGCGGCCCCGCCCCGCAGCAACGGTGCCCCGCGGCTGGGTGCCCGCAGCCCAGGCCGCCGCCGCCCACCCGCCCGCGGCCCCGCGCCCCGCCGGCCGCCGCCCCCGGGCGCGCTCGGTATCTCCAGCCATCTTGTCCCGTTTCCCTTTCTCCGCGGCCCCGCGCCGGAGCGCCCCGCCGCCCCCGGCCCGCCTCCCCGCGGGGCCCCCGCCCCCGTCCCCGGCGCACCTGCCGGGCGGCCGGAGCCGGCGCTGCCTGCCACCCGGCGGGCCCGCAACAAAGGCGACGGCGGCCGCCGCAGCCGCAGCCTCGCGCCCCCGCCCCTGCCGCCGCCGAGCAGCCCGGGGCCGCGGGAAGGGCCGCGCCGCCCCGGGCCTCCGGCCCGCCGCCCGCGCGCGCACTCACCGGGCGGCCGGGGCGCGGGCCGGGGCCGCGGGAGGTACGCCGAGGGCTGCGGCCCCGCTGTCACAGCGCCATCCCCGCCGCCTCCCCGGCTTCCCGTGCGCGCGGCCCCGCGGGAGGGAGCGGGCGGGACACGTGGTGGGAGGGGGAGGGCCCGGCCGCGAGCGGAGCGTGTTGGGAGGCGCGGGGAGGAGCGCGGCTGACGTCAGCGGCCCCGCGGCGCCCGCCCCGGACCCTCCTCCCCGCGCGGCTTCCGGCGGCTCCGCGCGCCGCTCCTGCCCGGCGGGGGGCTCGGCCGGCCCCCGCCGCCGCCGCGCCCTCCGGCCGCGCTCCGCCGCCGCCGCGCCCCCCTCCGGGCGCCCCCGCCGCCGCCGCGCCGTCCCCCTCCGGGCGCCCCGCCGCCGCCGCGCCGTCCCCTCCGGGCGCCCCCGCCGCCGCGCGCCGTCCCCCCGGGCGCCCCCGACGCTGCCGCGCCGTCCCCCTCGGGCTCCCCCCGACGGCGCGGCCCCCGCCTCCCCGCCCCCGCCTCGGCCGCCCCCGACGCCGCCGCGGCCCCCCGGCCTCGCGCCCCGCTCCCCCCCCGACGCCGCCGCCGCGGCCCCCGGCCTCCCGCGCCCTCCTGCCGCCGCGCCCCCGGCCTCCCGCGCCCCTCCGGCCGCCCCCGACGCCGCCGCGGCCCCCGGCCTCCCTCCGCCCCCCTCCGCGCCCCCTCCGCCCCCGACGCCGCCGCGGCCCCCTCCGGCCTCCCGCGCCCACGCCTCCGGCCGCCCCCGACGCCGCCGCGGCCCCGGCCTCCCCGCGCCCCCTCCGGCCGCCCCCGACGCCGCCGCGGCCCCCGGCCTCCCGCGCCCCCGCCTCCGGCCGCCCCCGACGCCGCCGCGGCCTCCCCGCGCCCCCTCCGGCCGCCCCCCGACGCCGCCGCGGCCCCCGGCCTCCCGCGCCCCCTCCGGCCCCCCCCGACGCCGCCGCAGGCCCCTCCGGCCGCCCCCCCGCGGCAGTCAGCTCCCAGCGCGCCGTGGGCGCCCTCGGCGGGCCAGAGGCAGGAAGAGCCCGGATTAGTGCTCTGACCGGGGGTGACCCGGGAGCGTTTATTTATCCCGTGCGCGTTTGCAGTCGCCGGGGCTTTGCATTCGCTTGGGTGAGCGCTCCGGGCCGTCTCGCCGCGCCGCGAGGAGAGCGTTAGCTAGAGTAGACCCGCGAGGGAGCTGGGGGTCCCCGGGACCCGTGAGGGAGCCGGGGGCCTGAGACCCGCGAGGGAGGGGGCGCCCGAGACCCGCGAGGGAGCCGGGGGCCGAGACCCGCGAGGGAGCCGTGGGGGAGCCGAGACCCGCCAGGGAGCCGGGGAGCCGAGACCTGCCAGGAGCGGGGCCGAGACCCGCGAGGGAGGGGGCGCCTGCGAGACCCGCGACGGAGCCGGGGGGCCGAGACCCGCGAGGAGCCGGGGGTGGGGGCTGAGACCGCCAGGAGCCGGGGAGCGAGACCCGCGAGGGAGCCGGGGGTGGGGGGCCCGAGACCCGCCAGGGAGCCGGGAGCTGAGACCCGCCAGGGAGCCGGGGAGCCGAGACCCGCCAGGGAGCGGGGGGGGGCCGAGACCCGCCAGGGAGCGGGGGGGGGCCGAGACCCGCGAGGGAGGGGGCGCCCGAGACCCGCGACGGAGCCGGGGGTGGGGGCCCGAGACCCGCGAGGGAGCCGGGGGGGGCCCGCGGAGGGGCCCGGGTCTGAGCGGAACCGTGCTCGGGTTCTGGCAGGCGAGGGTCCAGAGCCGCGTTCGGAGCCCGCACGAAGAAGGGACTGGTGCTGGGAGCAGCCACCTGCCGGAGCCCAAGCTTGTGACCTCGGGCAGGAAGTTACCGCGTAGACGGGTCGTCAGGATGTTCTGCACGGAACACACGAGCCCTGAAGCCCTTCTCATTCCGGGAGAAGACCCTGGGCTGGGGTTAGTCGTTAAAGGAAAAAATCCTGACGCTTATTGAAACAGAAAGGAGGACTTCGTTTAGAAATATGGAAAGGGGCGCCTGGGGGGCCCAGTCGGCTAAGCGTCGGACTCCGGCTCAGGTCATGATCTCACGGTCCGTGGGTTCGAGCCCCGCGTCGGGCTCTGAGCTGACGGCCCCGAGCCTGGAGCTGCTTCGGATTCTGTGTCTCCCTCTCTCTCTGCCCCTTACCCGCTGGCACTCTCTCTCTCCTAAAATAATAAAACATTTTTAAAAATTGAAAGAATAGAAATATGTAAGTAGGTGTCAAGAGCACCCCGCGGGGCGGGGGTGGGGGGAGGCAGCCGCTCACTTGTAAGTAATGTAGCGCGGGGCCAGCTGGGCGAGGGCCGCCCGCGGGCTCAGTGGAGGAGGCCGTGGGGACAGGAATCATCAGATTTCGGGGGCGGTGCAGGTTCTCTCCGAACTGACCCTGCAGGATTTTTATTTTCATTTGTTTAAACGTTTATTTTTGAGAGAGAAAGAGCAAGTGAGGCAGGGGCAGAAAGAGGGAGACAGACTCGGAAGCAGCTTCGGGCCCTGAGCTGTGGGCACAGAGCCCGCGCAGGGCTCGAACTCCGGAGCCCTGAGGTCATGACCGGAGCTGACGCTGGAGGCTTAGCTGACTGAGCCCCCCAGGCGCCCGGTGCAGGGTTCCTGATCGAAGTGGGCCGTGCAGGCCGAGGAGTGGAGGAGGCCTCCTCAAAAGACAGCTCAGAGACTGACTAAAATTTGGTCAAGGCCAGAGTTTTTGTAGCACCTCTCAGACGTCCCTGAGATCTGAGTGGCTGCTGGGGAAGACCTCTCTCTCCCCGTTTTTGAGGCCGTTCTTTATTTGTGAATAAACAAGCGTTTGTGAATGTTACTTCTCTCTGTCATGAGAGGCTAATGTGGAGCCCGAAGCTCTGAATTCATAAAATGCAGGAAGACAAGCTCGTCTTTGAAGTGTAATTATGGTGGACAACCCCCGACCAAAGGCCAGCCTGCTGAAGGAGAACATTACTCAAACATGGGGAGAGAGGAAGATGCTGGCAGTTCTTGTTTGTTTTAACCAGCAGTTCCTTTTGTGTCTAAATTAGCATTTTTAGAGCAGGGTGGCTACTTAGCTCTAGTTGGTTGACACTCCCATCTTCCCTTTTCTGAGGAATGGCTACTTTAAATTTTTTTTTTTTAATGTTTTATTTATTTCTAGGAGAGAGAGAGACAGCGTGAGCAGGGGAGGGTCAGAGAGAGAGGGAGATCACAGACTCTGAAACAGGCTCCAGGCTCTGAGCTGGCAGTCAGCACAGAGCCCGACGCGGGGCTTGAACCCACGAACCACGAGATCATGACCTAGGCGAAAGTCGGACGCTTAACCGACTGAGCCCCCCAGGCGCCCCTAGAATGGCTACTTTAAATGGAAAGCTGAGGCGAGTGTCAGGAAGAAGAGTAGGGCATTGTTGGCAACTCACCTTCTTACCAAAAAAACTGTTACCCCAGGTTATGAGGTAACCGAAGAGGAATATTCTGTTAGGGGTTTAGACTCTGGGAGTCCTGAGGTTCGCCCGCAGCCGCCATTAGTTTTTTTCTGGGAAGAGGCCAACCAGAGGCCCAACCAGCTGAATTCTTGACTTTGGATCCACAGCCCCATGATCTCTTCTCATTGCCGTGGGGCCCACCTTGGTAAAAGTCCGTGATGGCTAACAGGACTTCCTTGCACGAACATAGTGCTGGGGAAGGCACAGTGCCGTGTAGACATTCGTGTTTAAGTGGCTTACAAGTCCTACTGCTTGTCTCTCAAGCAGGTTTCCTCATCTTCACAAAGAGGGAATTGGGGGCACCCGCGTGGCTCAGTCTGTTAAGCATCCGACTTTGGCTCAAGTCATGATCTCATGATTTGGGAGTTTGAGCCCTGCATTGGGCTCTGCGCTGACAGCGCGGAGCCTGCCTGGGATTCTCTCTCCCTCTCTCTGCCCCTCCCCCAGTTGCGTGCCCTCCCCCTCTCTCAAAATAAAAGAACAAAAAAATGAAGAGGGAATTGTGCCAGCCGGGTATTGTCAGAGCTTCCCCTCAGCTCTCTAAGTCCGCGATTCCATTCCCCAAAAAGACTTCATTTTAGGCTGCATGGGGCGTGACTGAAACTCGTTTCTGAGACCGTGCATGGTTTTGATCATTGGTAGGATGGGTTTCTGTTAGTAGGTACTTGATAAATATGAGCCGAACACCTATGAAATCAACAAACTGGTTCTTTAATGATGCCGTTGGTCTGGCTTCATGTTTCTTCTATTGAATTCCTGCAGTACGCAAGCCATAGGGATTCGAAAGAGCCCAAGTCCCACAAAATACCCGTTACCCCTAGACCTCAGGTAAGCCTAGCTACTAGCCCTTCCTTGCTCCATTTCTCAGGGACCGTGGTAAACTGTCCCTGTGGTAGCGCACTCTGCCGTTCAGTAGCACACCTGCTGAGACCTCGTGTGCAGAATGGACTTCGATGCCCCATCGCTTGGCCTGGGTGTGTGACATGCTTTGACCAGTGTGTCGGTCCTGAGCAGAGATCCCAGGTCTCACGTGTTTCCACTTGCACCTCTGGGAGCTTTTGTTCTCTGCCGTGACAAAACCATGCCTAGGTAGTCACTGCCCCTCCAGCCTGGGCTCCAGAACGAGACTCGTTCTACACGCCCATCCTGTGAAAATGCTATCGAGTGCTGGCGTGTCTTGTTCTTTAGCCTTTTGTGACAACGGCTAATTGAGACAGTGTCAGTGGGCAACCTTGGACTTAGGGCTCCCAGTGTTGGCCTTCACAGGGATGCTCTGGGGCAGGGGAAAGGAGCATTGCCGTCTCATGGTGGAGACCCCTAGATATGCTAGATGGGAAGGGGAGAGCCAAATTGGTCAGAAGGAGAAGGGCGCATCACCGCTGACAGTATCTTTCTCTTCTCTGGGATTCTGGACCCTCAGAAGAAGATCAAGATATGATCTCAACATTAGATATTTCCCGGTAAAGCCTCAAAATATTCCCGAGAGATCTTGATGAAAGGGTAAGGGAAATCTTGATTTGGGCAGTTTCTGGAAGGGCTTAGAAGGGTCCTGGAGAAGAAGCATGTGGTTCAATGACCTCAAAGGGTTAAGGAGCACTTCAAGGTTTCTCTGGAAAAAGAAGAAAGAATTGTAATACCTAGTATAGTACTAGCTGCTATAACAGACTCCCAAAGGTATAAAGGCTCAAACAACAGAAATTTATTTTCATTTATATAATAGTTCTCTGGGGGTATTCCCTGTCTATAGGGGACTCTCTTCTATGCTGTGATTTAGGGACCCAAGTTCCTTCAGTCTTGTGGCTCGGCCACACCCTTGGGACCTTGTGGTTTTCTTCATTCACCCGAGTGAAAGGGAAGTAGAAAATGGAGAAAGCACACCCCTTTCTTCCCTTAAAGTGACACATGTCTTTTGTTTACATTCCATTGGTTGGGATCATGGTGACATTTATATGAGAAGGGGCAGGGAGAGGAAGAGCACGTCTGAGCAGCCACTTTCCAGTAACAGCTCCACGTACTGAAAGGAGAGCCTGGATTTTTTTGTCTCTACCACAGGGATGCTGCTGCTTTCACTCCACTCTCTTCTTGTTTCTGAAAAGAAGTCCAGTAATTCTTATCCTTGTTTCTATATAGTAAAGGTGTTCTTATTCCTCTGGCTTCTTTCAAGATTTTCTGTTTGTTTTTGATCTTATGCTGTTTGAATATGATATTCCTAGGTGTAGATTTTTTGGTATTTTCCTGTGTGATATTTTCTTAGCTTCCTGGACCTGTGATTTGGGAAATCGTTAACTTTGGGAAATCCTCAGCTATAATTAGTTATTTCCATATTTCTTCTGTTCTTTTCTCTGTCTCTGATGGTATTTTCATTATGGGTATGTTACACCATTTGTAATTTTCTCATAGTTCTTTATTTGTTTTCCTGCTTTTGGTTTGCCTTTGTGTTTTAGTTTGGGAAGGTTCTATTGACGTATCTTCAGGCTCATTGATTCTTTCCTTGGCTGTGTCTAATTTACTGATTAACCCAGCAAAAGCATTCTTCATTTCTGTGGCAGTGTTTTTGATTTATAGAATTTCTTTTTGCTTCTTTCTTAGCATTTCCATCTCTCTACTGACATTACCCATCTGCCCTTGCATATTAAACACCTTTTACACTAAGGCCCTCAGCATAATAATGATAGTTATTGTAACTTCCCAGTTTGATAAGTCCAAAATCTCTGCAATATCTGAATCTAGCTCTAATGCTTATTTTGTCTCTTCAAACTGTGATTTTTTTTTTTTTTGGCCTTTTTTGCATACCTTATAATTTTTGTTGGATCCCATATATAAACTCTTGGGTAAAAGGATTGTTTTTTGGGCTAGGAGTTAGGCTGTGTTTATTCTTTCCTGTAGGTGAGGCTAAAATGTTCCCAGTGACTTTGTCTTTGTGTCCCTTGTTGTCTTTGGATATGCTTAGAGACTTTTTCTTAAATAAACCTGAGGCTTACAGTTCTTTTAGCTCTAAGCTCCTGTTATGATCCTGAAGCCCCATTTATATGTTGGTAAACTATTGCGGGAAGAGCAACATACCAGAATCTATGAGGTAGGTCTTAGCGTTTCAGCGAACTTGTCTCCCTGATTCTCAGGTTCCTCCTGCTTCCCCTTTAAATGAGACTGGAACTGAGGACTGAAATACGTATTTCCCCTCCGCCAATTTACTCTGAGAAACTCAATTTGCTTAAGTTCTGGTACGGTTTCCCTGAAGGCAAGTCTTTGTCAAGGAGAACAGAGCACTCTGGGCTTATTTTTTATTTTATTTTATTTTGTTTTATTATGTTTTATTTTATTTTTTTATTTTTTAAATTTTATTTATTTTATTTTATTTATTTATTTATTTATTTATTTTTTAATTTCTAGGATAGAGAGAGACAGCGTGAACAGGGGAGGGTCAGAGAGAGAGGGAGACACAGACTCTGAAACAGGCTCCAGGCTCTGAGCTGGCAGTCAGCACAGAGCCCGACGCGGGGCTCGAACCCACAAACCGCGAGATCATGACCTAAGCGAAAGTCAGACGCTTAACTGACTAAGCCACCCAGGCGCCCCTATTTTATTTATTTTAAGGGAGAGAGAGAGAGAGAGAGTGCGCGTGTGTGCGCATGAATCAAGGAGAGGGGCAGGATGAAAGAGAATCTTAAGCAGGCTCCATGCTCAGAGTGGAGCCTGGGACCGGGCTTGATCCCACAACCCTGGGATCATGACATGAGCCGAAATCAAGAGTTGGTCCCTCAACTGATTGGGCTGCTCAGGTGCCCCTGGGCTTATTCTTCCCTGCAGGAAGTACAAGGGGATTTTTCTGCCATATTCTCCCTGAGAACCTGGTGGGGTCCGTGGACATAAAACTCGGTAAAGTTGGGGGGAATGTTTACATCTCAAGCTAGGCCAGTCTCCAGTAATTAGTCCATTATCCTTTATGCGTTCCTACCACGCTCCAACTGTGACTTCCCCTCCTGGTAAACTATGATTCTTTGTATTTCCCTGGCTCTCCAGGTTTTGGGGGCTGACAAGTTTTCTATAATCTCAATTCCCTAATTGAGGGACTTGTTAATTTTTCAGTTTGTTTGGCTTATGTTTTTCTTTTTGTGAGGGTAGGAGTGATTGCTTCCAGGCTCTTTACGTGTCAGACTAGACAGAGAGACTTTAAACAGAGTTGGGGGGGAGGGGGCGCCTGGGGGGCTCAGTCCGTTAAGCATCAGACTTCGGCTCAGGGCATGGTCTCGCGGTTCGTGGGTTCAAGCCCCGCGTCAGCTCTGTGCTGACAACTCAGAGCCTGGAACCTGCTTCAGATTCTGGGTCTCCCTCTCTGCTCCTCCCCTGCTCGTGCTCTCTCTTGCTCTCATTCTCAAAAATAAAAACATTTTTTAAGAAATTAAAAAAAAAGAAAGGATAAAAGATACTAGCTCTTCAAAAGAAAAAAAGTTTTCTCAGGCAGAGAATACTAGACCAAATTTCTAATGTGTCTTATAAGGAACACCGAATAATATAATATCGTAGTTTGAGAAGATGTATCTCAGAATTCAAACACTGTAGTAGTCAGCTTTTGCTGCACAGCAACGGGATGCTAGTGGACATATTGTGAGCAGAGACTTGACCTGTGCTTGCACCGCGGGACCTGCCTTGGATGCTCTGGTGAATGGCAATGAAGGCTTTCCCCTGGGTGCCTGCCTCTTGAGCCTGTTATCCGTACAACGGCATGTGCAGCAGACCTTAGCCCAACCCTTAACTTGGAACCCAGCCCGACAAATCTGCTGCAGATCTGAAGCAGAGCTGCCAGTGTGGCCTAGACTACATCATCTGATCCACAGTTGACCTAAAGATGAACGAACACAAAAACGAATAGGTATTACAAACCGCTGGAATTTTAGGGATGGAATGAGCCTGAAGAATCACTTACCCAGAGGAAGCGCTTCATGGCCAATCCCTAGAGCGTAGGTGGCAAGCCCCCACCCCGGCCCCCCTGAAGTACATGGCAATCCCCACTCATCCTGTGCTCAGTAACACCCTGTTGTTCAAACAAGTAAGATGGCCACGCCCAACATCTAGCACTGGAGAACTACACTCTGTCCACCATGGGATCAGGGTAAAAGTTCTGTCTCTGGCTGCTCAGGCTACCTTAACAAAATACCGTGGTTTGCGTGGCTTAAACAGCAGACATTTATTTCTCACAATTCTAGGAACTGGGAAATCCAAGATAAAGGGGCTGGCAAAAGAGATTTCATGTTGAGGCCTTTCCTCTTGGCTTGTGCTCACGTGGACTTTCGTTGGTGCTGCATGTGGAAAGAGGGAGCTCTCGCTCTCTCATCCTCTCATTATAAGACCACTAGTCTGTTGGATCAGGGACTCACCCTTATGACTCCATGTAACCTTAATTACCTCCCAAAGACCCTGTTCCAAACACAGTCATGTTGCGGGTTAGAACTTGAACATGGGAATTCTGAAGGGCCACGATTCAGTCCATAGTAAATGTCAACATACGCTGCTATGACAAGGGAGCAAATAACACCAATAATTCAGCCCACAAAATTATTCACAACCCTCCTTCGTGCACCGTACACAATACACACACCCATTCCAAGTCCCTCCTGTCCCCCCAAGTTTTATGTGATTACAACACCCTGTCTGCTTGGTCAGGAGGCCTATGAACTAAGAAGGAAAGTTATCTCCTCTCCACCCCAGCATCCTGTAAACACAGCAATGGCACAGGGGTGGGATGACCATAATCAATATTTAGATTGGCAAGGGGGGAAGAAGGGGAGGCTGAGCAGCCATTTCCACGGCAATTCTGAAGGACAATTGGGCAAGTGTCAGGTTCACCTGCCCGAGGATTAGAAGATATCCCTTGGTTAGGCCCTGAGCCTCTTCCTACAAGCGGCTCCAAAGTTCATTGTTCTTCACAACTAGGGCTCTACACTCTGGGAGGTCTTTCATTTTCATCATTTTTTTTCAGCCTCTCCTGAGGAGGCCATAAGGGAAGAATATGCCTTTCTTGGGGGGAGAGTACACTTCTCAGTCAGCTCCCTGCCTTTAAAAGACAGAAGCCCAGAGATCCTTTTTTATCTTGAACACAGTCAGATTGTTTGTTTTGTTTTGTTCATAGTCCGAGTTTGACCTGTGTGGGGCACTTTTCATCAATACAGCTCTCTTAACAATGCTGTAAATTTTAGAAGCATTTGATTATAATTTGTATCGTGTTCCCAGAGAGCCATGTTTACCAGTCTTTTTGGTGTGGTTGCTTGCCTGTGACCTCAATTTTCTGATGGATCTAAAAAGAATCGCTGATTGTTATTTTATCCAGCTTTTTCCTTGTGAAGATGGGAATGGCCCTTTCCAAGCTCTTGACATGTCAGAACAGAAACTACTTCTTTTATTTGGAAAAATAAAACCCACTTTGCTCATGGAAAAGAATAAAAATCACTTGAAATCCTTTTCATACACATGTAACTACTGAATATGGTTGTTTTTTATGGAAGGTCGTGGGAATCACATCAAAATGTAACTCAGTATGAAGATGGTACAGTAAGGGGGAAAATGAATCATGTTTACTATTCATTAAGTGTCCGAATCTTTTTTTTTTTTAAGATTTTATTTTTAAGCAATCTGTACAGCCAACACGGGGCTTGAACTTACAACCCTGAGATCAAGAGTTGCATGGTCCACTGACTGAGCCAGCCAGGCATCCCTAGGTTTCCAAATCTTATTCTAAGGTGTGAATTTAGAGATTTTGGAGGAGTATTTGGAAGCTTATTTGTTGGTCTTTTCTCTGAATATCACTGTTCCCTGGCTAACTCTGCTAGGAACTAGAAAAGACACATTTTTTTCCCCAAATGAAGACATTACGGAACTCTGCTTTAATATTGGCTTTAGCGGCCAAAGTCAATAACATATGACAATCTACCTTGCTCTTCAGAGCTATATTCTCGCTGAGTCAATGTTAGTGGTGATGAATCATCCTACTTCCTGCTTAGCCTCTTGACATTGCCCCAAATCTGATTTCAGAAATGCCTTCACTTTATTTTTGTTTATTTTATTTTATTTTATTTTATTTTATTTTATTTTATTTTATTTTATTTTATTTTATCTTTTAATGTTTTATTTATTTCTGAGAGAGAGAGAGAGAGAGAGACAGCATGAACAGGGGAGGGTGAGAGAGAGAGAGGGAGACACAGAATCCACAACAGGCTCCAGGCTCTGTGCTAGCTGTCAGCACAGAGCCCGACGTGGGGCTCAAACCCACGAGCCATGAGCTCATGACTGGAGCCGAAGTCAGATGCATAACCGACTGAGCCACCCAGGTGCCCCTATTTCTTTTTTAAATATAGTTTATTCGGGCGCCTGGGTGGCTTAGTCGAGTTGTTGCCCGACTTTCGCTTAGGTCATGATCTCGCGGTTCGTGGGTTCAAGCCCCGCGTCGGGCTCTGTGCTGACTGCCAGCTCAGAGCCTGGAGCCTGTTTCAGTCTGTGACTCCCTCTCTCTCTGACCCTCCCCTGCTCACACTGTCTCTCTCTCTCTCCTAGAAATAAGTAAAAAACATTTAAATATAGTTTATTGTCCAGTTGGTTTCCATAGAACACCCAGTGCTCATCCCCACAAGTGCCCTCTCCCATGACCATCTCCCCCCTTCCCCTCTCTCCCACCCCCCATCAACCCTCAGTTTGTTCTCAGTATTTAAGAGTCTCTTGTGGTTTGCCTCCCTCCTTCTCCTTAACTATTTTTTCCCCTTCCCCTCCCCCATGGTCCTCTGTTAGGTTTCTCCTGTTCCATATATGAGTAAAAATATATGGTATCTGTCTTTCTCTGCCTGACTTATTTCACTTAGCATAGTACCCTCAAGTTCCATCCATGTTGCTACAAATGGCCAGATTCCATCTTTTCTCATTGCCATGTAGTATTCCATTGTATAGATAAACCACATCTTCATGATCAGCTGATGGACATTTAGGCTCGTTCCATGATTTGGCTATTTTTGACTATTGTTGAAAGTGCTGCTATGAACATTGGGGTACATGTGCCCCTATACACATGCACTCCTTGGGTCAATTCCTGGCATTTCTATTGCTGGGTCATAGGGGAATTCTACTGTTAATTTTTTGAGGAAACTCCACACTGCTTTCCAGAGTGACTGCACCAGTTTACATTCCCACCAACAGTATAGGAGAGTGCCCATTTATCCACATCTTCACCAGCTACTATAGTCTCCTGATTTGTTCATTTTAGCCACTCTGACCATCATGAGGGAGTATCTCAGTGTGGTTTTGATTTGTATTTCCCTGATGATGAGAGATGTTGAGCATTGTTTCACTGAAACAATGGCCATCTGGATGTCCTTTTTGGAGAACTATCTGTTCGTGTCTTCCGCTCATTTTTTCACTGGATTATTTGTTTTTCAGGTGTGGAGTTTGGTGAGTTCCTTATGGATTTTGGATACTAGCCCTTTATCCAATATGTCAGTTGCAACTATCTTTTCCCATTCTGTCGGTTGCCTTTTAGTTTTGTTGATTGTTTCCTTTGCCGTGCAGAAGCTTTTTATCTTGATGAGGTCCCAATAGTTCATTTTTGCTTTTGATTCCCCTGCCTTTGGAGATGTGTCAAGTAAGAAATTGCTGTAGCTAAGGTCAAGGGGGTTGTTGTTTCCTGCTTTCTCCTCTAGGATTTTGATGGTTTCGTGTCTCACTTTCAGGTCCTCCATCCATTTTGAGCTTATTTTTGTGTATGGTGTAAGAAAGTGGTCTAGTTTTATTCTTCTGCATGTTGCTGTCCAGCTTTCCTAGCACCATCTGTTAAAGAGACTGTCTTTTTCCCATTGGATACTCTTTCCCGCTTTGTCAAAGATTAATTGGCCATACATTTGTGGGTCCACTTCAGTGTTCTCTATTCTATTCCATTGGTCTATGTGTCTGTTTTTGTGCCAATACCATACTGTCTTGATGATGACAGCTTTGTAGTAGAGGCTAACATCTGGGATTGTGATGCCTCCCACTTTGGTCTTTTTCTTCAACATTACTTTGGCTACTCAGGGTTTGTGGTTCCAAACAAATTTTAGGATTACTTGTTCTAGCTTTGAGAAGAAGGCTGGTGCAATTTTGATTGGGATTGCATTGAATGTGTAGATTGCTTTGGATAGTATTGACAGTCATTCTAACAATCTGTGTTCTTCCAATCCATGAACATGGAATGTTTTTCTATTTCTTTGTGTCTTCAATTTCTTTCATAAGTTTTCTATTGTTTTCAGCATACAGGTCTTTTACATCTTTTTTTTTTTTTTTAAACACTTTCACCAAATGGCTTTTTTTTTTTTTAAATGTTTTATTTATTTCTAGGAGAGAGAGAGACAGCACGAGCAGGGGAGGGTCAGAGAGAGAGGGAGACACAGAATCCGAAACAGGCTCCAGGCTCTGAGCTGGCAGTCAGCACAGAGCCCAACGCGGGGCTCGAACCCACGAACCGTGAGATCATGACCTAAGCGAAAGTCGGACAGTTAACCGACTAAGCCACCCAGGCGCCCCTTACATCTTTGGTTACATTTATTCCTAGATGTTTTATAGTCTTTGGTGCAATTGTGAACGGGATCAGTTTCTTGATTTCTCTTTCTGATGCTTCATTACTGGTGTATAAAAATGCAACCGATTTCTGTACTTTGATTTTGTACCCTGCAACTTTGCTGAATTCATTGATCAGTTCTAGTAGACTTCTGGTCAAGTCTGTCAGGTTTTCCATGTAGAGTATCATGTCATCTGCGAAGAGTGAAAGTTTGACTTCCTCTTTGCCAATTCTGATGCCTTTGATTTCCTTTTGGTGTCTGATTGCTGATACTGGGACTTCCAGCACTATGTTAAACAGCAGTGGTGAGAGTGGACATCCTGTCGTGTTCCTGATCTCAGGGGGAAAGCGCTCAGTTTTTCCCCGTTGAGGAGGATGTTAGCTGAAGGCTTCTCATAGATGGCTTTTATGATGTTTATGTAGGTTCCTTCTATCCCGACTTTCTCTAGAGTCTTTATTAAGAAGGGATGCTGTATTTTGTCAAATGCTTTCTCTGCATCTATGGACAGGATTATATGGTTTTTATCTTTTCTTTCGTTAATGGGATGTATCACATTGATTTGTGAATATTGAACCAGTCCTGTAACCCAGGAATGAATCCCACTTGATCATGGTGGATAATTCTTTTTATATGCTGTTGAATTTGATTTGCTAGTATCTTGTTGAGGATTTTTGCATCCATATTCATCAAGGATATTGACCTGTACTTCTCTTTGTTTGCTGGGTCTCCATCTGGTTTGGGAATCAGAGTGATGCTGGCTTCATAGATTGACTCTAGAAGTTTTCCTTCCATTTCTATATTTTGGAACAACTTGAGAAGAATGGGTATTAACTCTGATTTAAATGTCTGGTAGAATTCCCTAGGGAAGCCATCTGGTCCAGGGCTCTTATTTGTTGGGAGATTTTTGATAAATGATTCAATTTTATCACTAGTTATGGGTCTGTTCAGATTTTCTATCTCTTCCCGTTTGAATTTTGGTAGTGTGTATGTGTTTAGGAATTTGTCCGTTTCTTCTAAGTTGTCCAATTTGTTGGCATATAATTTTTCATAGTATTCCCTGGTACTTGCTTGTATTTCTGAGGGATTGGTTGTAATAAGTCCATTTTCATTCATGATTTTGTCTATTTGGGTGCTGTTTCTTTTCTTTTTGAGAAGCCTGGCTAGAGGTTTATCAGTTTATTTTTTTCAAGAAACCAGCTCTTGGTTTCATTGATCTGTTCAACTGGTTTTTTTGTTTGTTTGTTTGTTTTTTGGATTTTATATTGTTTATTTCTCCCCTGATCTTTTATTATTTCTCTTCTTCTTCTGGGTTTGGGGCGTTCTTGCTGCTCTGCTTCTAGTTCCTTTAGGTGTGCTGTTAGATTTTGTATGTGCGCTTTTTCTAGTTTCTTGAGATAGGCCTGGATTGCAATGTATTTTACTCTTAGGACTGCCTTTGCTGCATCCCAAAGAGTTTGAATTGTTGCATTTTCATTTTCATTTGTTTCCATATATTTTTTTAATTTAATTGCCTGGTTAAACACCCTTTCATTCTTTAGTAGGGTGTTCTTTAATCTCCATGCTTTTGGAGGTTTTCCACTTTTTCCTGTGGTTGATTTCAGTTTCACTGCATTGTGATCTGAAAGCTTTTATATTCATTGAGGGCTGCTTTGTGACCCAGTATGTGATCTGTCTTGGAGAATGTACCATGAGCACTCGAGAAGAAAGTGAATTCCATAGTTTTGGTATGTAGAGTTCTAAATATATCTGTCAAGTCCACCTGGTCCAATGTGCCGTTCAGGTCCATTGTTTCTTTAGTGGTTTTCTGTCTAGTTGATCTATCCATTTCTGTAAGTGGAGTATTAAAGTCCCCTGCTATTAGCACATTCTTATAAATAAGATTGCTTATGTTTGTGATTCATTGTTTTATGTATTTGGGTGCTCCGAAATTCAGTGCATAGACATTTATAACTGTTAGCCCTTCCTGATGGGTAGACCCTGTAATTATTATATAATGCCCTTCTTTATCTCTTGTTACTGCCTTTACTTTAAAGTCCAGTTTGTCCGATATAAGTATGGCTACTCCAGCTTTCTTTTGACTTCCAGTAGCTTTATAGATAGTTCTCCATCCCCTCACTTTCAATCTGAAGGTGTCCTCTGGCCTAAATTGAGTCTCTTAGATGGCAAAGAGATGGATCTTGTTTTTTTTTTTTTTTCTTTAATCCATTCTGCTACCCTATGTCTTTTGATTGGAGCATTTAGTCCACTTACATTCAGTGTACATCTTCTAATTCACCTATTTTCCTCTCTGCCTCTTCAGTTCGTGCAGTGGCCACCTCCATTTTATTATGCACCTCATTTATAGCATTTTTAACTCATCATAACTATTTTTAAGATCCGTGATCTTTGCAGCAATAGCACCTCTGCTGTCTTCTAAGCTTTCAAGCCCAGTGATTAATTTTATGACTATTGTTCTAAATTCTTGTTCAGTTATGTTGCTTATATCTGTTTTGATCAATTCTTTAGCTGTCACTTCTTCCTGTAAAGGAAAACAGACAAACAGGGAACAGAATCACGCAAACACACAAACAAATCAAACAAACAAGCAAACTGACAAAAAACCAAAAACCAAAAAACAAAGGACAGTCTAAAAATATAAAACCAGAAATCCCAGCTAGAAATAAAGAGCAGGGTGAAGGCAGTGCTGTTGGAAGAGCATATACAAAGAGAGATATGACAGGGGTGGGGAGAAAGAGAAAATGAATATTGGACCAGGCAGAGAGATTAAAAGTATTAATCCAGAGAGAGAAAAAGGAGAATATGGCAGGAGGCAAGGAGAAAGAAACGAAGATAATGTTATCCAGATAAACTATATAGTCTGATTATTCCAGAGAGTGAGAAAGGAAGGTAAAGTAGGAGGTGTAGAACACGCATCAAGAGGATGGGTTAAATCTGTCTGTTTAAGCAAACCTATAACCAGAATAACCATCCCAGAGGAGGGGAGAGAGAAGAATGAGAAAAAGGAGAATATATCTGAATAGCAAGAATTGATCTGGAGTTAATCATGGCAATGCAGCAGCGCTGATCTTGGGGGAGGTGCTCTCTCTTTCTGCAGCATCTACTAGCCACCAGCAGCTGCCAGCACAGATGGGCATGGTTTGGTGTAGGCGGGTCCCGCCTACACTGTGGGTCCTGAAGGCTGATCCCTGGGGTCCCGCCTTGCGGTTGTGGGGAGAAATATGGTGGCACCCCAGTTCCTTCTCCTCGAACCAGATGTCCCAAATCACTCCTTCTGACCCTTCCTCACTGCGCAGTGGGCGCAGGCAAGGTGAGCTGTCTCCTATGCCCCATGGGCACGGGACTGGGGCACCCAGTCCAAAGAAAGCTCTGTAGTTAGAGATGGGATCTGTCTCTGAAAGCCCTGCCGTTATAGACAGGATGACAGGATCCGTCTCCATCCTGGGCCAAGGTTTTTCTCTTGTCCAGATACTGTCCTACACTTCCCCACCTGCTCTTTCTCTTCTCTTTGTCTCTGCAGAAGGGGCTCCCTCCTCTCCGCACCTCCGTGTCCCAGCCCGTGTTTATCTCCCCCAGTTCACAATCACGCACCTATGAGGCTGTCTTCCTAGTAGACTCTGTCTCCTTTCCTCCCAGGCTCTCAGGGTTCAGAGTCCTGTGGCTTCAATCCTTCCTTGTTTAAGAGATGTGGGCGGGAGGTACAGACCCCGCTACTTCACCATCTTGGCTCTCCCCTGTCCAAAAGACACAGTTTTCTGCAAGATGGAAATGCTGCCCACTGGAAGATTCCGTATGCTTTTGGAATTCACATCAACAGGGAGAGAGTTGATATCCAATTATAAAATTACCAAAAAAAAAAAAAGAAAAAAAAAAAAAGCCCTGAATAGAAGAACACCTGTAGACAAAGCCAGACTTTTCTTAAAATTTAGATCAGTTTCAGCACATGCTTGGTGGAATCCTTAAAGTTCTAAACCTCAAGCATGGTAGAATAATTTTGGCCATGAAAAACTTTACAACAGATATTAACAGTTGCCTTACAGAGATTATAGAGAAATAATGGACCCATGAATCATCTATTGAGTCATTTCTATCAGCATTAAAGCATGTTTCAAGATTTCTCTTAAAAATAATCTCTCTCTACTTCATGTCTCCCTCCATGTACCTTTTCTTTGCTCTCTTACCATAAAACTCTTTGAGTTGTTCTTTTGCATTATCTCATATGTCTCTTTCCATCATCCTCTTGAACACTCTCCATTCATGTTTTCTCCCTTACAACAGAACTTGTCAAGGACATCAATAATGTCTATGCTGTTAAATGACCAATTCTCAAAGTGCATCTTACATAACTATGGTAGCATGTTATATTACTACCACCACCCGCCCTCACCACCACCAAATCATAGCTCTCAGGATTCACCCATGTGATCCTTTCTATATCAACCCTGGATTTGGACATGGGGATTATTTTGACCAATGGAACATCAGCAAGTCTGAAGCAAGCAGAGGCTTGATAAACACTTGTACATTGAAACTTGCTCTCTTGGAGTCCCGTTGCTAAGGAGACAGTTCTGTGCTATTCTGCTAGTGGGATGACATGGAGGAGAATCAAAGTGCACAACTCAAACTGACCACCAGATCTGTGGACGAGGCCATTAGAAAAGTGCCAGCTCCCAGTCAAACTGTTGTGTGACTGCAGCTGCTCAAGTGACCACAAGCAAGGCCATCAGATGTGCTGCCTAGGAGTGGTGTCAGAATCAAGGTGGTGTAGATATCTCTTCTTTTCACTCTCCCTTTTAAACACTGAAGCATAGGGGCGCCTGGGTGGCTTAGTGGTTAAGCGTCCGACTTTCGTTTAGGTCATGATCTCGCGGTTCGTGGGTTCGAGCCCTGCGTCGGGCTCTGTGCTGACTGCCAGCTCGGAGCCTGGAGCCTGTTTGTCTGTGACTCCCTCTCTCTCTGACCCTCCCCTGCTCACACTGTCTCTCTCTCTCTCTCTCCTAGAAATAAAAAAAAAGAAATTAAAAAAAACACACTGAAACATACAACTATCCATGTACAAAGTACTTTCGTGGGTGTTGTGGTATTTAGCACCATATCCCAAGGGATCTGGGAGGAATTATTCACACCTGTGTGGCCAGTAATAGTTGAATAGACGTTGGTATGGGCCACAGAACCAGGGAAGCCAGCCAGCCTGCTCAGATCCCTCTCAGCCTGGTTGAGAAGAAACCTGGAGAGTACTGACCTGGGTAGATACCCATGCGTGGTAAAGAATTTGCAAAAGTCCAGCCTTCCCAAGGGAAGATTTCAGCACACCATTCTGGAGAAAATAGGAGTTTGGTCAGAGTGGAGGAGGTAGTAAGAAAAACTTTCCCAGTGTGTCCCCCCCGCCCCCCTTCCCCAGAAAACACTGCACCCAGGCTGATGTATCCAGCAGCCGCAAAATCTCTCTTAGGGGAAAAAGCAGTGAGTGAGTGCCTGCTACCCTTGCTGTGCAAGAAGTGACTGGAGAAACCTGTTGGTTTTTCCAACAGCACCCAGTATATGACATGGGGCACCCATGATTGGGGGAAGAGAGGAGATTGGAGCAAGAGGCAGGTAAGAGACTGCATTCCTGCCTGACTGCTGTCTTCAGGAAACCCATTCACAAACCTCTGGGAATACCACATCCAGGAATCTCTCTCTCTCTCGGATCCACAGGCACCCACAAGGCCCCAAGTGCTAACCCACACCTCTTCCCATTCTGTGGCCATCTCCTTGAGCCCACTTCCACGTGCGGCATCAAGGGTGAGCTCCCCATCGGCAGTGAGCAATCAGAAAACCAGTCACTGTCTGTGAGGAAAGAAACTACAAGCTTGAGCTGTAGTGCCATCTTCTGGAAAACAAAGAAATTTCTAGTAACCAGCCTGGTGACTTGTAAGAACCAGAAAAGACATAAAATCTTAAGAATCCTGCCACAAGAGGGCGCAAGAAAAGTAGCAGGTGTAGCAATACAAAGAGATTAAATCCTAGGAAACGACAGAATACTCCATCTGAAAGCAACTGCAGAGATTTAGGGAAGCATATGCTACTTTAATGCAAAAACAGTAATGCAGAACTACAAGAAATATGAAAAATCAGGGAAGCATATAAGCACAAAAAGAAAATAATAATTCTCTAATAACTGAGCCCAAAGGCACAGAATTTTGTGATATAGCTGATAAAAAACCAAAATAGCTTTTTTGAACAAACTCAACAGGCCACAAGAAAATGCAGACAATTTAACACACTCTCAAAAAAGTGATAAAAATTAAATTTATTCCAAGGAGAAAAAAAATAAAGAGCCAAACAGAGATTCTGGAGCTGAAGAATTCAGTGAATGAGACGGAAAAATGCAATAGAGATCATCTGCAGAGTAGAGCAAGTGGAAGACTGTGTAAATGAGTTAGAGGGTAGGAATTTTGAAATAATCCAGTTAGAAGGGAACAACAAAAAAGAATGAGAAGGAGTGAGGAAAGCCTAGTGTGATCTATGAGATCCATAAAAAAGAAAAATAATAGAAAAATTGGGATTTCAAGAGAAGAAGAAATCAGAAAATTTATTTAAAGAAATAATAACTGAGAACTTCCTAAACCTGGAGAGAATTGAACATCTAAATATATGAAGGTAATAGATCACTTTATTATCTTAATGCAAAATGAACTTCTTCAAGACACATTACAATAAACTGTCAGAAATCAAGGATAAAGAAAGAATTCTAAAGGCAGCTAGGGAAGAAAACATTGTAACCTACAAAGGAACCCCCATTAGGCTATCAGCAGATACTCAGCAGAAATCCTACAGGCCAGGAGAGAGTAGAATGACATAATCAAAATGTTGAAAGAAAAACGTTGCTAGCCAAGAATTCTCTATGTGGCAGTTGTCTTTCAGGAGATATAAGGAGAAATAAAGAGTTTCTTGACAAACAAAAGCTGAATGAGTTCACCACACTAGATTTGCCTTGCAAGAAATGCCAAAAGGAGTTCTTTAAGCTAAAATGAAAAGAAGCTAATCAGTGACAGAAAAACATAAAAAAGAATATGACACACTGTTAAAGGTAAATATATAGTCAGAACTGGGAAAGTTTACATTTGCAAGAGAATAATGTGTTAGCTACTTAACTATAGTACAAAGGCCAAAAGATAAGAGTATTAAAAATAATTGTAGCTACTATAATGTGTTAATGAATATATAATATTAAAAGATAATAAGGATATTAGTAATATGAAAAGATGGGAGTAAAAGGATGAAGCTTTTGTAGATGATCAAAGTTAAGCTGCTATCACCTTAAAACGGACTGTTGTATCTATGAGATGTCTTATGTAAGCCTCATGGTAACCACAAAGCAAAACTAAAAGCGGATAGACTAAAGATAAAGAAAAGCGAAATAGAGCATACCACCATGGAAAATCACCAATTTGCAAAGGTAGGCAGAAATAAAGGGAAAAAAGAAGCAATGGAAATACAAAACAGCTAGAAAACAACAAACTGGCATTAGCAAGCCCTGACAGGTCGACACTAATTAAATGTAAATGGCATGAACTCGTCAGTCACAAGGCACAGAGTGGCTACATGGATTAAAATAAAGACAAGACTCAGATGTATGCTGCCTACAAGAAGCTCAGTTCAGTTTTAAAGACACACATAGGCTCAAAATGAAGAAATGGAAAAAGATATTCCATACTAGCGGAAACCAAGGGAAAAGGGGGATAGTTATATGAGACAAAACAGGCTTTAAGCCAGAAATAATAACTAGAGACAAAGAAGACCATTATGTAATGATAAACAGATCAATGTATCAAGAAGATATAACAATTGTACATATATGTGTACCCAACATTGGAGCAACTAAGTATATTAAACAAATACTAACAGATCTAAGGGGAGAAATGGATAATACAGTAATAGTAGGCGACTTCAATAACCTACTTTCAACAATGGATAAATTGTCCAGACTTAAAATCAACAAGGTAACGATGGACTCGAACTTTACCTTAGAACAAATGGACTTAAACATTTATAGAACATTCCATTCAACAGAAGCAGAACACTTCCTCTTCTCAAGGGTACGTGAACCTGCTATGGAATCTGGTCTAGATCACCTGGCAGAAGAACCAAGTGGCACTCAGAGGTCTTGGAAGGCAGGAGGTTTATTTCACACCAATGGGCTCAGAGGAGATCACTCTCCAGAGGTCTGATTCCAGAGCATAAGCACAGGGGACAACTTATAGTCTGTTCACGTGCAGCAAGCAGGATAGGAAGAAAACTCGGAAGGGGAGTCTTCAGGCAGAGACTGGGATTAGTCCTGTAGGCCATCTTATGACAGGTTTTTCCCTATCAAAACATCCTTCAGGGCAGACCAAATGATATGACACAAATCTTACCAATTTAGAAGACTGGAATCATACCAAGTACATTTTACAACCACAATGATATGAAACTAGAAACCAACAACAAAGGAAAACTGGAATTTCTACAAATATGTGGAATTCAATACATGTCTAAATAAAGGAGTTAAAGAAGAAATAAAAGATGGAATAAAAGATATCTTGAAAAAAATGAAAATGGAAACACAACATACCAAAAATTTATGGGATGCTGGAAAAGCAGTATTGAGAGGGAAGTTTATAGCAATAAATGTGTTTATTAAGAAAGTGACAAGGGGCACCTGGGTGGCTCAGTCGATTAAGCGTCCGACTTCGGCTCAGGTCATGATCTCACGGTTCGTGGGTTTGAGCCCCGCGTCAGGCTCTGTGCTGACAGCTCAGAGCCTGGAGCCTCCTTCAGATTCTGTGTCTCCCTCTCTCTCTGACCCTCCCCTACTCATGCTGTCTCTCTCTCTTTCTCTCTCAGAAATAAATAAAACGTTAAAAAAATAAAAAAAAAGAAAATGACAAGATCTCAAATAAGCAACCTAATTTTACACCTCAAGGAACTAGAAAAAAAAGAACAAATCAAGCACAAAGTTAACAGAAGGAAGGGAGGAAATAACAAAGATCAAAGTGGAAATAAATAAGAGACCAGAAAAATAATAGAAAAAATCCACAAAGCTGTTTTTATTTATTTATTTATTTATTTATTTATTTATTTATTTATTTATTTATTTAAGAACACTTTCTTTGTGCTTTTTAAAAAATGTTCTTTTTTCTGAGAGAGAGAGTGAGCAAGGGAGGGCAGAGTGAGAGAGAGGGAGACACAGAATCCAAAGCAGGCTTTAGGCTTTAGGCTCTGAGCTGTCAGCACAGAGCCCAAGGTGGGGCTTGAACTCACAAACCATGAGATCATGACCTGATCTGAAGTTGAATGCCCAACTGACTGAGCCACCCAGGTGTCTCGAAGAGCTGTTTGTTTGTTTGTTTTTCTTTAATTTTAATTCCAGTATAGTTACCATACAGTGTTATCTTAGTTTCAGGTGTACAATATAGTAATTCAGCAATTCCATGCATCACCCTGTGTTCATCCCCATCACCTACCTCACCCATCCTCCCATCCACCTCTGTTCTGGTAGCCATCAGTTTGTTCTCTATAGTTATGAGTCTGTTTCTTGGTTTGTCTTTCAAAGAGCTGGGTTGCTTTTTTTTTTTTTTAAGATAAACAAAATTGACAGATCTTTTAGCTAGACTAAGTGAAAAAAGAAGACTCATGAATAAAATCAAAGATGAAAGAGGAAATATTACAGCCTATAATATAGAGATATAAAGCATCATAAGAGACTACTATGAACAATTACATGCCAAAAAATTAGATAACTAAAAAAATGGATAAATTCCTACAAACATACAATCTACCAGGAATAAATCAAGAAGGAATAGAAAATCTGAATAGGTCAATAATGAGTAAGGAGACTGAATAAGTAAGTAAAAATCTCCCAACACAGAAAATTCTAGAACCAGATGGGTTCACTGGTGAATCTACAAGACATTTAAGGAAGAATTAATACCAATCCTTCTCAGACTCTTCCATAAAATTGAAGAGGAAGGAACACTTCCAAATTCATTTTGTAGGGCCAAATTTACCCTGATACCAAAGCCAGATAAGGACTCCAAGAGAAAAGAAAACTATAGAGTAATATTTCTGATAAATATAGATGTGAAAACTCTCAACAAAGTATTAACAAACTGAATTCAACAACACATTAAAGGATTATACCATGATCAAGTGGGATTTATTCGTAGGATGCAAGAATGACTCAATATACACAAATCAACAAATGCAATATATCAATAAGAATGAAAGATAAAGATCTTATGATTATCTCAACAGATGCAGAAAAAGCATTTGACAAAATACAGCATCGTTTCATGATTAAAACCTTCAACAAATTGGTATAAAGGGAGCATACCTCAACATAATAAAGGCCATATGTGACAAATGCACAGCTGATATTGTAGTCAATGGTGAAAAATTGAAAGCTTTTCCTCTAAGATCAGGAACCAGACAAGGGTACTCACTCCTATCACTGTTATTCAACATAGTTCTGGAAGTCATACCTACAGCAACTAGGCAAGACAGAGAAATAAAAGGCATGCAAGTCAGAAAGGAAGAAGTAAAATTGTCTTTGTTTACAGATGATATGATCTTCCATAGACAAGATTCTAAAGATTCAACCAAAAAGCTGTTGAAACTAATCAACTAATTCAGGAAAGTTGCAGGGTATAAAATCAACATTTAGAAATCAGTTGCATTTATACATACTAATAAAAAATATGAAAAAAATGAAGTAAACTATCCCATTCACAATTTCATAAAAAATAATAAAATGAATAGGAATACATTTAACCGAGTAAAGATCTGTGCAGTGAAAACCACAAGACTTTACAAAAGAAATTGAAGATGATACAAACAAATGGAAGGATATCCCTTGTTCATGGATGGGAACAATTAATACTGTTAAAATGTCTGTACTAACTAAGGCCATCTATAGTTTTAATGCAATCCCTATCAAAATTCCAATGGCATTTTTCATAGACATAGAAAAAATAATTCTAAAAATAATTCTAAAATTTTTTTGGAACCACAAAGAATCAGAATAGCCAAAGCAATCATGAGAAAGAAGAACAAAGCTGGAGGCATCACACTTCCTGATTTATAACAGTATTATAAGGGTGCCTGGGTGCCTTAGTCAGTTGAGTGTCCCACTCTTAACTTCAACTCAAGTCATGATCCCAAGGTTGTGGGACCGAGCCCTGCATTGGGCTCTGCACTGAGCATGGAGCCTGCTTGGGATTCTCTCTCCCCCTACCCACCCCTCTCCCCCCACTTGTGTTCTCTCTCTAAAAACAACAACAGTAGAAACAACCGCAACAGCAACAACAAAACAATATTACAAAACTATAGTAATTAAACAGTATGGTACCAGCATAAAAATAGACACAAACCAAGGGAACACAATAGAAGCTCAGAAATAACCCCTCATATACACAGTCAAATAATATTTGACAAGGGACCCAAAAACATTCAATGGAGAAAGGATAGTCCCAAATGGTATTGGGAAAGTTAGATAACCTTCTGCAAGAAAATTGAAATTGAACCCTTATCTTACACCACTCAAAAATTAATTCAAAATGGATTAAAAATTCAAACATAAAACCCGATACCATAAAACTCCTACAATAAAATACAGGGGAAAAAACCCCTTGATATTGGACTGAGGAATGGTTGTATTTGATACAACACCAAAAGTAAAAGCAAAAAAGCAAAAACCAACAAGTGGGACAACATCGAACCACAAAATCTTCTTTTTTTTTTTAATTTTTAATGTTTTATTTGTTTTATTTAATGTTTTAATGTTTTATTTGTTTTTGAGAGAGATCGAGACAATATGACAGGGGAGGGTCAGAGAGAGGGGGAGACACAAAATCTGAAGCAGGCTGCTTCAGAGAAGCCTGCTCTGAGCTGCCAGCACAGAGCCCGAGGCAGGACTCAAACCCACGAACCATGAGATCATGACCTGAGCCGAAGTCAGACGCTTAACCGACTGAGCCACCCAGGCGCCCCAAACTACAAAATCTTCTGTACAGCAAAAGAAGCCATTAAGAAAATGAAAAGACAACCTACAGAATGAGAGAAAATATTTGCATACTACATATTGGAGGTGTTAATGTCCAAAATATACAAAGAGCTCCTACAACTCAGTAGCAAAAACAAACAATCCAATCAAAAATGGAATTGTTGGGTCACTATATTGTACTTCGGAAATGAACATAACATTGTATGTTAACTATACTAGAATTAAAATGTTTTAAAACTTCAAAACAATGGGCAGAGGAACTGAATAGACATTTTTTTTCAAAGAAGACATACAAATGGCCAAGAGGGACATAGAAAGGTAGTCAACATCACTAATCTCCAAGGTAATGTAAATCAAACCCACTGTGAGATCTCACGTCACACTTATTAGAATGGCTATCATAAAAAAAGACAAAAAAATAACAAGTGTTGGTGAGGATGGAGAAAAGGGAATCTGTGCACTGTTGGTAGCAATGGAAGTTGCTTCAGCCTCTATGGAAAACAGTATGGAGTTGGGTTTTTTTTTTTTTAATATAAAAATAGAAATCCCATATGATCCAGCAATTTCACTTCTGAGTATCCAAAGGACATGAAAACAGGAGTTTGAAGAGGTAACTACAGTCTTGTGTTCACTGTAACATTATGCGTAAGAGCCAACATATGGAAAGAACCTGTGTTCTTTAATGGGTGAGTGGATAAAGAATAGTGGACTGAATGCAGTCCTCCTCTGCATACCCCCATTTCAGTTACCCACTGCCCACCATGATCTGGAAGCAGGTGATGCTCCTTCTGACCTATTGTCAGAAGATCAAGAGTAAGATCAAGAGGAGCATAGCACTGTCACAATGCCTACATAGGCATTTTATCATCTCATCTCATCACAAATAGAAGGGTGAGTAGAGTACATATTATGGTAAAATATACATAAGAAAATTTACCATGTTAACCATTTTCAAGTTCATAATCCACTGGCATTAAGTACATTCATGTGTTATAAAACCATCACCACTATCCATTTCTGGAACTTTTTCATGATCCCAAGAAAAACTCTGCTCGTTAAACAATAGCTTCCCATTTTCCCTCCCCCATTCCCTGACAACTATAACTTTACTTTCTGTCTCAATAAAATTTCTTGTTCTAGGTATTTCATATAAAAGCAGAATCATTTTTCTTTTTTTTTACTGGCTTATTTCACTTAGGATAATGTCTTCAAATGTCTTCCATGATGTAGCAATTGTCAGCGTTTCCTTCCTTTTTAAAGCTGAAAAATGTTCCATTCAACTTTGTTTATCCATTTATCATTTGATGGAAATTTGGGCTGCCTCTACCTTTTGGATATTGTGAAAATGCTAGCATGAAGATTGGTATACGAGTTATCTGTGTGAGTCCCTATATCATGACTTTCTTTTTGAAATACTTTTTTTCCCAGGTTATCACTGTCATATCATTTTTTCTCTTATTTCACTAATTTCTTCTCCTTCTCCCTTCCCTCTTTTGCACCACCTCCTCCTCCTCCTTCTTCTTTCTTCTTCTTCTTCTTCTTCTTCTTCTTCTTCTTCTTCTTCTTCTTCTTCGTCTCCTTCTTCCTCTTCTTCCTCCTCCTCCTCCTCCTCTTCCTCCTCCTCCTCCTCCTCCTCCTCCTCCTCCTCCTCCTCCTCTTCTTCTTCTTCTTCTTCTTCTTTTCAGTGCTTTGTTGTTCTCATCTTCTGCACCATCGAACATTTTTGCTCAGAGCTTCTTTCTTAGACTTCTCTTTCTAGGCTCATTTCCTTATTTCATCTGGCCCATGGCTTTTTTATAACCACATTTGAGATGAGACCAATATTTATGTTCTGCCTTGGAATATAACTTGAAGACTCATACTCAACTGTCTACTAAAAATTTCTGTTTGTATATAAACAGGTATTTTAAACTAAATCAGTCCAAGCCTAAAATCCTGGTATTACCGTCAAATTATTCTCCTATAGTTTTCCCATCTCACTAAGTAGTATTTCCATCTTTTCAATTTCCCTGGCCAAATTATTCTTGATTTCTCTCTTTTTTGATCCATCAGGAAATCCTGTAGGCTCTGTCTTCAAAATATGTCCTGAGTCTGCCCTCATGGGCATCCTGGAGTAAACCACCAGTGTCTCTTACTTAGGTTACTGCAAATAACATCATTGCTGCTCTCCATGCTCCGCCTTTCTCCCCGCCATCTGTTCTTGATACAGCAGCCAGGCAAGGCCCTCCTCTGCTCAGAATCCTCCAACCAGCATTGTAAAATCCAAAGTTATTACTGTGTCTTTTAAGGTCTTTCACAGCTCTTGACCTACTTTTAAAAAATCTTGTCTCCTACTACCCTTTCCTTGTTCACTCCACATTGGTCTCTTTGCCATTCCTCCAACACACCACATACACTCCCTCTTCAGGACGTTGGTACTTGCTATTCCTTTTCCATGGAAAATTCTTTTTCACTTCTTCAGGCCTCCATCAAATGTCACTATCTGAATGAGGCCTTCCATTACCATCTATAAAATAGCTACTTCTTTATGCCCTACATTCCCTGTCTCTTATATTTTGCTATATTTTTTCCGTCGTACTTATCGCCATTGACATCCTTTAACTTATTTGTAGTCTGCCTTCCCAATGTAAGTTCCATTGATGTAGGGACTTGGTCTATTTCATTAATTGCTGCATCCTTGACAGACAGAATAGTCCCTGGCAAATAGTATGCACTTGATAAATTACATTTTTTTAATTAAAAAATGTTTTATTTATTTTTGAAAGAGAGACAGACAGACAGACAAAATACGAGCAGGGGAGGGGCAGAGAGAGGGAGACACAGAACGCAAAGCAGGCTTCAGGCTCTGAGCTGTTAGCACAGAGCTCGATGCAGGGCTTGAACCCATGAACTGTGAGATCATGACCTGAGCTGAAGTCAGACACTCAACCAACTTAGCCACCCAGGCATCCCTGCACTCAGTAAATTAAGTGTTAAATGGATGAACAAATCATGAGCAATCCTGTCTCTTAGTATGTACACTAGAGTGTAGATCTGCAAAATATACCCTCAAGTAATCTTCAGAAAGTGGTTATTAGTTGTACATCCATTTCCCCAAAGGTAATAAATTTCATTTCAGTATAGAATAGTTCTTTTTCTTTTTTTTTTTTTTCTGACAGGAGTTAG
This sequence comes from Proteles cristata cristata, assembly GCA_017311185.1. NCBI lineage: Eukaryota > Metazoa > Chordata > Mammalia > Carnivora > Hyaenidae > Proteles > Proteles cristata. Next base: position 42,338 of record JAESUZ010005395.1, read on the forward strand.
AGAGTAAGACTATTGGTAGATTGCAGCCACTTCTGGCCTGTGATATACAATTAATAATTTTATTGTCCTACTCACACTATCCTATTCATTGATGCCGTGGTGGAGAAGAGGGGAGCGATAGCAGAGAATAACTTTGTGAAAACTAAACATATTCTTATATAAGCGTATAATGAATACACATCAAAGATTTACTACATCTGCTAAGGAAATCAGCAGCAGCATGGAAAATCTTGTGTCAAGAGCATTTGAAAAACTCTTATTAGACACTTCACAACTTTTAGAATGTACAATACCAGGTTATGCAGCCCCTCTGGAAAACAGTGTGGAGGTTCCTCAAAAAATTAACACTAGAACTCCCCTATGACCCAGCAATAACACAGCTAGGAATTTACCCAAGGGACACAGGAGTGCTGATGCACAGGAGCACATGTACCCCAATGTTCATAGCAGCTCTCTCAACAATAGCCAAAACATGGAAAGAGCCTAAGTGTCCATCAAGGGACGAAGGATCAAGAAGATGTGGTTTATCTATATGATGGAATACTACATGGCAATGAGAAACAATGAAATCTGACCATGTGTAGCAATGTGGATGGACCTTGAGGGTGTTATGCTGAGTGAAATATGTCAGGCAGAGAAGGACAAATGCCATACGTTTGCACATATAGGAGGCTTAGGAGGAACTTAACAGAGGACCATGGGGGAGAAGAAGGGAGAAAATAGTGGGGGAGAGGGAGAGAGGCAAACCATGAGAGACTCTTGAATGCTGAGAGACAAACTGAGGACTGATGGATGTGGGGGGGAGGGGGGAGATGGGCATGGAGGAGGTCACTTGTGGGGATGAGCACGGGGTGTTATATGGAAACCAACTTGACAATAAATTATTTGTAAAAAAAAAAAAAAGAATGTACAATACCAGGTTAGATGCAAACCTGGTTAATGTATTGGCCAAAAAAACCATAGCTTTGTGGTTTTTCTTTCCATAGTACAGAAATTATTTGCATCTCAACCTGATGAAAGTTTACAAGTTATCTTCTTACCTCAATCTTGGCCCCAATCAATAATAACGAGTGAGTAAAAAAAAGGTACATCTGCTAAAGAATTAGATACTTTTTGTGTAGCCCTGTTACACAAAGCTCCCATATGACGTTGAAAGGGAACACAGCCCTCCTTTTGTCTTATATCCAAGCTCTGGCTAATTTTTCATAACAGTAACATAGACCCAATTAGTCTTACAATGATTTTACTTGTTAATTTACATTTTTTTAGGGGAGGGATTTCCAATTATAAAAAAATAGTGTGACCTTATTTTTCAATCCCCAATCGAATGCCTAATATGACAAGTTAGAAGTTGGGGTTGGATTATTTGAAATCAAGACTTTCAAATAATTGTGAATCATACTCAGTATAAGACCATTTGAATTTAATGATTTGGTTATTAATTTGGTTTAAAAATTGTTTTTAAATTGTTTTTAAAACAATGTCTTGGTTAAGAAATTTTTGTTTTGACATGTGTGCAATCCTTGGGAATCCATGGAAGCAAGGAATTCTGCCCAATTAGTTCTGTTAGAACTCAAAAGGGATTGTGGGTCGGTGGCTAGTGGTGACCCTCATCAGTTGAAGTTGTAGGGCCTGAGGCTGCACTACAGAGATTGGAGCTGTGTTCTAAGTCCTACCAAAAAGAATATAAGAAACTACCCGAGAGAGGTGGGAAGAAAGATGGGAAAATACTAATTCAAAGGGATACATGCACTCCCATGTTTATTGTAGCATTATTTACAATAGCTATGGTATGGAAGCAGCCCAAGTGTCCATTGATTGATGAATGGATAAAGAAGATCTGAGATAGATATATATATATAGCATTATCCAGCCATAAAAAAGAATGAAATCTTGCCTTTTGCAATGACATGGATGGAGAGACCGAGTATAATGCTAAATGAAATAAGCCAGTCAGAGAAAGATGATGATTTCACTCACATGTGGAATTTAAAAAACAGAACAAATATGGAAAGGAAAAAAAGAGACAAAAGGGAAATTAAGAAACAGACTTTTAATTATAGAGAACAAATTAATGGTTATCAGAGGGGAGGCTTTGTCGGGGGACTGGTTTAAATAGGTGATGGAGATTAAGGAGTGCACTTTTGTGATGAGCACTGGGTGTTATCTCTAAGTGTTGAATCACTAAATAGTACACCTGAAACTAATATTACCCTGTATATTAACTAATTGGAATTTAAATAAAAAAATTTTTAAAAACTTGAAAAAATGGGAAAAATGAGGAAGACATTAGATTATTTTATATAATCCGTGCATCATACTGGGTATTATTATTCCCATTTTACTAAAAGAAAAATGAGACTAATTTTTTAGAAACATGAAGTAACTGGGGCACCTGGGTGGCTCAGTCGGTTAAGTGTACGACTTCGGCTCAGGTCATGATCACACAGCTCGTGGGTTCGAGCCCCGCGTTGGGCTCTGTGCTGACGGCTAGCTCAGAGCCTGGAGCCTGCTTCAGATTCTGTATCTCCCTCTCTGATCCTCCCCTGCTCATGCTGTTTCTCTCTCTCAGAAAAAAACAAAAACAAAACAACAAAAAAAAAAGAAATATGAAGTAACAGATCCATGTAGAAAATGCCAAGACTGAGTTCATTCATCTCTAAAGATGGTTGTTTTATTCTTTTTCTTTAATTAAAAATGGCACATCATTGGAGTTGTGGCAGAGATAAAACTGTAATATATAAGATTCAATCTGGTCTTACCTTATGCGACTATCCAGGCCTCATGGAACAAATAGTTTACTCAGAAGGACCTGGGTTTCCATCCTAGCTGCATGACTTCAGGTAAGTTCTGGTTTCCTACTTGCAAAATGTGTGTAATACAAATTTTACTCCCAAGGGCTGTTGCAGGGTCTAAGTGAGAGGCTACATCTATGACTACCTATACCTACATCCATATGCATGACTAGTAATACTTCTTTGCCATAATAGGCACTCAACAATTATTAATGCACTTCACAGTCTCTTTACTCCTCATATCAAACTCTTCTAGGCAGGCCAGTTTTCTCACTGACTCCAATTATGATTTTCTCATTCCCTCCTTCAGATGGTGATAGCACAGAACCAATGAGAAAAATGAATGAGCTTTTCTCAATCTTCACTTATCAAAAGTCTGTCCTTCCTTTGTGATTCACTTAAAATGAAACGCTATCACAATTATTACATGTCTTAACATTTTCCAGTCTTATTTTGTTCTCTGTTTCAGGTATGAATATTTTTATTTCCTAGGAGAGGATACGTTCCTTCAGACCGGCTCAATTCATGAACTTTCCCTAACGGATCTAGCACAATGCTGGTCACGTGAATGACGACTCGAAACACCTGGGGATTTGAACTAAAAGAAGGGCTGCTGTCCCTTTAAGAATAATACACGGAGGGAGAAGATGGCAGAGAAGTAGTGAGTTCCATACTTCCCGCCTGCACATCTCAAACAGAGAAGGGCTGAAGCCATAGGACACTGAGCCGCAAGAGTCTGGAAGGAAAAGAGACAGAGTCCACCAAGAAGACAGCCTCATAGGTGCGTGATTGCAAACTGGGGAAGATAAAAATGGGCCAGGAGGGGAGGGAGCCCCCAGCGTGGAGAGATGAGGGGGAAGAGAAAGAGCGGCTGAAACTGCACATAGAATGTCCCTGGAGAAGAGAAAAACCTCGGCCTGGGACAGAGAGGGATCCAATCATCCCATCTCTAACCGTGGGGCGTTCGGAGAGACATCTGTCTCTAACTGTGGAGTTTTCCTTGGGCTGAGTGTCCGGGTCCCAGTCGGCATCAGGAGGAACCGCGCCCCTACTTAATCCCGGCAGGGAGGCAGCCTGGCCTGAAATTGCTCCACTGCTGTCCTGGCTCCATCCCCTGCTGGGAAGCACCCGGCCTGCGGGATTACACTTCGGGCTGTATCATTAAAGCACTCGGACCAAGATCTAGAAACAGGTGGAGCTTGGGATATAGAACACGGCCCATCTTGCGCCTGTGGCACAGGGAGATCAGACCCAAAAGAGTAATTTGCAACTCTTGGTTCGAGAAGGGACTAGGGCACCGCCATTTTTCTCCCCACAACCACCAAGGTGGGGCCTCAGAGAGTGGCCTGGAGGACCGCAGTGGAGGTGAGACCTGCCTACACCAAACCACGCACATCCTCACTGGAGAGCTGCCTTTTTTTTCCTACTGGAGCCCAGGGCAAGCCCAGCATTGATGCATTGCCGAGATTAACTCTAGATCAATCCTTTCTATTCAGATATATTTTCCCTTATCTCATTCTTATCTCTCCCTTCCACTGGACTGGGCACTCTGGTTATAGGTTTGTTTAAACAGTTACATTTAATTCATTCTCTTGGTGCATATTCTACACCTAGGTCGTTACCTTCCTTTCTCTCTCTCTCTGGAATAATCAGACTATATAGTTTCTCTGGGTAACATTATCTTTGTTTCTTTCTTCTCGCCTCCTACCATATTCTCCTTTTTCTCTCTCTGAATTAAGCCTTTTAGCCTCTCTTCCTGGTTAATGTTCAATTTCTCTTTCTCTCCACCCTGTCATTTCTCTCTTTGTATATGCTCTTCCATCAGCACTGCCTCCTCCCTGCTCGTTATTTGTAGCTGGAATTTCTGGTTTTATGCCTTTTGTTGTTGTTTTCCTTTTGGTTTGCTTGTTTGATTTGTCTGTGCATTTGTGTGCTTTTGTTCCCTGTTTGTCTGTTTTCCTTTCCAGGGCTGCCTCAAGAAACAAGCCAAAGTACACATGGTGGAGAGTCCCAAATATCACTACGAGTAGGGAAATAAAATAACCAAAGGCACAAGAGAGACCTAGGGACACAATTAAAAGAACACTGCCTGAATGGACAGGCTGTAGACAGTCACTGAGCCTCCTTTAATATAGCAGAACTCACAGGCACAGAGTGCATTTAAAAGCATAATAAGCTTTTAAAACTTACAAGGGACAGAAAGCTAGACAAAATGGGGGCACCTGGGTGGCTCAGTCAGTTAGGCGTCCGACTTCGGCTCAGGTCATGATCTCACCATTCGTGGGTTCAAGCCCCGCGTGGGGCTCTGTGCTGACAGCTAGTTTAGAGCCTGGACCCTGCTTCAGATTCTGTGTCTTCCACTTTCTCTGACCCTCCCCTGCTCACGCTCTCTCTCTCTCTCAGAAATAAATAAAAAAAAGAAAAAAAAATTAAAAAAAAAGAAAGCTAGACAAAATGACAAAACAGAAGAACTCTCCTCTAAGGAAATTCCAGGAAGAAGTGACAGCTAAAGAATTGGTCAAAACAGATATAAGCTACATAACTGACCAGGAATTTAGAATAATAGTCATAAAACTAATCCTGGGCTTGAAAAAGGCATGGAAGACACCAGAGAAGCTGTTGCTACAAATATTATGGACCTTAAAAATAGTTGTGATGAATTAAAAAATCTATAAATGAGGTGCATAATAAAATGGAGGCAGCCACTGCATGGATTCAAGAGGCAGAGAGGAGAATAGGTGAGTTAGAACACACAATTATAGAAAAAGAGGAAGCCGAGAAAAAGAGATAAATTGATCCTGGAGCACGAAAGGAGAATTCAAGAACTGAGTGATGCAATCAAACAGAATATTCGTATCATAGGAATTCCAGAATAAGAAGAAGAGAGAGAAAGGGGCTGAAGGGGTACTTGAACAAATTATAGCTGAGAACTTCCCCAATTTGGGGAAGGAAACAGACATTGAAATCAAAAGACACAGAGAACTCCCCTCAGACATAACTTGAACTGATCTTCTGCACAGTATATCGTAGTGCAACTGGCAAAATATAAGGATAAAGAGAGAATTCTGAAAGCAACTAGGGAAAAAAGGGCCCTAACATAAAAAAGGAGACATATCAGGGTGGTGACAGACCTATCTGCTCAAACTTGGCAGGTCAGAAAGGAATGGCAGAAAATCTTCAATGTGATGAACAGAAAAAATATGCAGCCAAGAATCTTTTATCCAGCAATCCTGTCATTCAGAACAGAAGGAGAGATAAAGGTTTTCCCAAACAAACAAAAATAGAAGGAATTCATCACCACTAAAACAGCCCTACAAGAGATCCTAAGGAGGACCCTATGAGGGAAATGTTGCAAGGAACACAAAGTACCAGAGACACCACTACAAGCAGGAATCCTAGAGAGAACACAATGACTCTAACCTCATATTTTTCAATAATAACACTGAATGTAAATGGACTAAATGCTCTAATCAAAAGACATTGGGCATCAAAATGGATAAAAAAACAAAATCCATCTATTTACTGTCTATAAGAGACTCATTTTAGACCTAAGGATACTTTCAGATATGCATCCTACAGATGGAGAACTATCTGTAATGCTACTGGAAGTCAAAAGAAAGCTGGAATAGCCATACTTATATCAGACAAACTGGACTTTAAAATAAAAGCAGTAACAGGAGATGAAGAAGGGCATTATATAATAATTACAGGGTCTACCCATCAGGAAGAGCTAACAATTATAAATGTCTATGCAGCAATTTGGGGAGCACCCAAATACATAAAACAAGGAATCACGAACATAATCAATCTCATTGATAAGAATGTGCTAATAGCAGAGGACTTTAATACTCCACATACACCAATGGATAGATCAACTAGACAGAAAATTACTAAAGAAACAATGGACCTGAACAACATATTGGACCAGGTGGACTTGACAGATATATTTAGAACTCTACATCCCAAAAAACTATGGAATTCACTTTCTTCTCGAGTGCACATGGCACACTCTCCAAGACAGATCACTGGGTCATAAAGCAGCTCTCAATAAATATAAAAGAATTGAGATTATACTATGCACACTTTCAGATCACGATGCTATGAAACTTGAAATCAGTCACAGGAAAAAATCTGGAAAGGCTCCAAAAACATGGAGGTTAACGAATGGGCCAACTAGGCAATTAGAGAAGAAATTTAAAAATATATGGAAACAAATGAAAATGAAAATACAACAATCCAAACTCTTTGGGATGCAGCAAAGGCAGTACTCAGAGGAAAGTACATTACAATTCAGGCCTATTTCAAGAAACTAGAAAAAGTGTAAATACAAAATCTAACAGTATGCCTAAAGGAACTAGAAGCAGAGCAGCAAGAATGCCCCAAACCCAGTAGAAGAAGAGAAATAATAAAGATCAGGGAAGAAAGAAACAATATAGAATCCAAAATAAAAAAAAAAAAAACAGTTTAACAGATCAATGAAACCAAGAGTTGGTTTTTTGAAAAAATAAATAAAGTTGATAAACCTCTAGCCAGGCTTCACAAAAAAGAGAGAGAGAGAGACAGAGAGAGAGAGAGAGAGCACCCAAATAGACAAAATGAATTTAATGTATAAAAATGAATTTATTACAATCAATCCCTCAGAAATACAAGCAATTATCAGGGAATACAATGAAAAGTTCTTTGGCAACAAACCTGACAACCTAGAAGAAATGGGCAAATTTGTAAACACACATGCACTACCAAAATTCAAATGGGAAGAGGTAGAATATCTGAACAGATCCATAACTAGTGAAAAAACTGAATCAGTTATCAAAACTCTCTCAACATATAAGAGCCCTGGACCAGGCGTTTTCCCTGGGGAATTCTACCAGATTTATTTATTTGTTTATTTATTTATTATTTTTCCTACCAGACATTTAAATCAGAGTTAACACCCATTCTTCTCAAGCTGTTCCAAAAAATAGAAATGGAAGGAAAACTTCTAGAGTCAATCTATGAAGCCAGCATCACTTTGATTCCCAAAACAGACAGAGATCCAGCAAACAAAGAGAGCTACAGGTCAATATCCTTGATGAATATGGATGCAAAAATCCTCAACAAGATACTAGCAAATCAAATTCAACAGTATATAAAAAGAATTACCCACCATGATCAAGTGGGATTCATTCCTGGGTTACAGGACTGGTTCAATATTCGCAAATCAATCAATGTGATACATCCCATTAACAAAAGAAAAGATAAAAACCATATGATCCTGTCTATAGATGCAGAAAAAGCATTTGAAAAAATACAACACCCTTCTTAATAAAGACCCTCGAGAAAGTCGGGATAGAAGGAACCTACTTAAACATCATAAAAGCCATCTATGAGAAGCCCTCAGCTAACATCATCCTCAATGGGGAAAAACTGAGAGCTTTCCCCCTGAGATCAGGAACACGACAGGGATGTCCACTCTCACCACGGCTGTTTAACATAGTGCTGGAAGTCCTAGCATCAGCCATCAGACAACAAAAGGAAATCAAAGGCATCCGAATTGGCAAAGAAGAAGTCAAACTCTCACTTTTCGCAGACGACATGATACTCTACATAGAAAACCTGACAGACTCCACCAGAAGCCTACTAGAACTGACCCATGAATTCAGCAGTTACAGGGTACACAATCAATGTACAGAACTCGGTTGCATTTTTATACACCAACAATGAAGCAACAGAGAGAGAAATCAAGAAACTGATCCCTTTCACAATTGCACAAAAAAACATAAAATACCTCGGAATAAACCTAACCAAAGATATAACAGATCTGTATGATGAAAACTATAGAACACTTATGAAGGAAATTGAAGAAGACACAAAGAAATGGAAAAACATTCCATACTGATAGATTGGAAAAATACATATTGCTAAAATGTCAATACTACCGAAAGCAATCTATACACTCAATGAAGTCCCAATTAAAATTGCACTGGCATTCTTCTCAAAGTTAGACCAACAATCCTAAAATGTGTATGGAACCACAAAAGACCCTGAATAGCCAAAGTAATATTGAAGAGGAAAACCAAAGTGGGAGGCATCACCATCCCAGACTTTAGCCTCTACTACAAAGCTGCCATCATCAAGCCAGTATGGTATTGGCACAAAAACAGATACATAGACCAATGGAATAGAATAGAGAACCCAGAATTGGACCCACAAATGTACGGCCAACTAATCTTTGACAAAGCGGGAAAGAGTATCCAATGGAAAAAAGACAGCCTCTTTAACAGATGGTGCTGGGAGAACTAGACAGCAACATGCAGAAGAATGAAACCAGACCATTTTCTCACACTATACACAAAAATAAACTCAAAATGGTTGAAGGACCTGAATGTGAGACAGAAAACCATCAAACCCCTAGAGGAGAAAAGCAGGAAACAACCTCCTTGATCTCCACCGCAGCAATTTCTTACTTCACACATCCCGAAAGGCAAGGGAATCAAGAGCAAAAATGAACTATTGGGACCATCAAGATAAAAAGCTTCTGCACGGCAAAGGAAACAATACATAAAACTAATAGGCAACCGACAGAATGGGAAAAGATGGTTGCAAATGACATATCAGCTAAAGGGCTAATATCCAAAATCTATAAGAAATGCACCAAAATCCACACCCAAAAAACAAATAATTCAGTGTAGAAATAGGCAGAAGACATGAACAGACACTCCTCCAAAGAGAACACCCAGATGGCCAACAGACACATGAAATGATGCTCAGCGTCCCTCCTCATCAGGGAAATACAAATCAAAACCACACTGAGATACCACCTCACGCCAGTCAGAGTGGCTAAAATGAAACAAATCAAGAAACTCTAGATGCTGGCGAGGATGTGGAGAAACGGGCACCCTCTTGCACTGTTGGTGGGAATGTAAACTGGTGCAGCTGCTCTGGAAAACAGTGTGGAGGTTCCTCAAAAAATTAACAATAGAGCTCCCCTAGGACCCAGCACTAGCACTGCTGGGAATTTACCCAAGGGACACAGGAGTGCTGATGCACAGGAGCACATGGACCCCAATGTTCATAGCAGCACTCTCCACAATAGCCAAAACATGGAAAGAGCCTAAGTGTCCATCAACGGACGAAAGGATCAAGAAGATATGGATTATCAATACAATGGAAGACTACATGGCAATGAGAAAGAACGAAATCTGGTCCTTTGTAGCAACGTGGATGGAACTCGAGGATGTTATGCTGAGTGAAATAAGTCAGACAGAGAAGGACAGATACCATATGTTTTCATGCATATGTGGAAGAGGAGAAACTTAACACAGGACCATGGGGGAGGGGAAGGGGAAAAATAGTTGGGGAGAGGGAGGGAGGCAAACCATAAGAGACCTTTGAATACTAAAAACAAACTGAGGGTTGATATGGGTGGGGGAGGGGAAGGAGGGTGATGGGCATGGAGGAGGGCACTTCTTGGGATGAGCATTGGGTGTTACATGGAAACCAACCTGACAACAAACTCTAAAAGAAAAAAAACCCCAAAAATCAGAAACTAAAAACCAACAAAAAAAGAATAATGCATGGAAGGGGTGTTTGCCAATGATTTAATGTTTAAAAACTCACATCACTAGTTGAGTTTAGTTATTCTGGATTTGAATTATTCTTTACCCAGGCTTTGGTGAATTTTTTTGAATATATGTTGAAACATATATTTATTAAAACATATAGCACTGATAAACATTCTGTAAAGATTAAAGTATCATTATCAAAGTATGTATGGAATAACTAGCCAGAAATACTTTTCTTGCTTCTGTAAAATTTTGTTATAAAAGAACTGAGTTTGAACTGAGACTACAATGAGATATCACCTCACACCTGTCAGAGGACTAAAATCAAAAGCGCAAGAAACAAGTGTTGGTGAGGATATGGAGAAGAAGGAACATTTATGCACTGTTGGAAATGCGAACTGGTGCAGCCACTATGGAAAACAGTGTGGAAGTTCCTGAAAAAGTTAAAAATAGAACCACCTTACCATCCAGCAATCACACTATTGGGTATTTACCCCTTACCTCAAATACAAAACACTAATTCAAAGGTATATACGCACCCCTGTGTTTATAGTAACATTATTTACAGTATCCAAATTATAGAACCAGCCCACGTGTCCATTGAATGATGAATGGATAAAGAAGTGCTATGTGTAAGCAATGGAATATTATTCAGCCATAAAAAGAATGAAATCTTGCCATGTGCAGTGACAGGGATGGAGCTAGAGAGTATCATGCTAAGCAAAATAAGTCGGAGAAAAACAAACACCATTATGATTTCCCTTATATGTGGAATTTAAAAACAAAACAAGCAGGAAAAAATGATAGAGTCAAAGCATGAAACAGACTAATTAAAGAGAACAATCTGATGGTGCCAGTGGGGTGGGGGGGTCTGTGTTAAATAGATGATTGGGATTAAGGGGTGCACTTTTGTGATGAGTACAGGGTGATGTCTGGAACTGTTGAATGACTGTATTGTATGCATGAAACTAATATAGCACTGTGTGTTAATTAACTGGAATTAAAATAAACTAAAAAAAAGAATATGGTTTGATTGTACATTATTAGAAAATACTTTTCTAAAAAACCTGACCGCTACAGGTTTGTGTGCCTTCTACTCGTTGTGGTGGGTGGAGACTCTTCCTGCTGAGTTTCAGAGAAAAGAGGCAGACAGTTGTACACATGGCATTCTCTGCACTATTCATCCAAACAAGTAAGAAAAATGTAATAAGCAGGTTAAGTTATATGTTATTCATTATAAATCTCAAAATTCAAAGAATAGTAATAAAGTAATTGTAATATATGCCCATGTTTTCCTTAATATATGTAACATTTGTCCCTCAAAAATTTTTCTTTAAGTTTCTAAACTCCCAGATATCATATATCTGTACACATACCAATAGATTTTAAATGGAACTATTTAATTGTTTTCTGTCAGTAGTTCTCAAAACCTCTGAAACTAATTTTAAAAATAAACCAGAGTGCCTGGGTGGTTCAGTTAGTTAAGCATCTGACTTTGGTTCAGGTCATGATCTTGAGGTTCGTGGGTTCGAGCCCTGTGTCGGGCTCTGCGCTGACAGCTCAGAGCCTGGAACCTGTTTCAGATTCTGTGTCTTCCTCTCTCTCTGACTCTCCCCTGCTCATGCTGTCTCTCTCTCTCTCTCAGAAATAAATAAAACGTTTAAAAAAACCAAACAAACATTACTGGGTGGCTCAGTTGGTTGAGCATCTGACTTTTAATTTCAGCTCAGGTCATGATCCCAGGGTTGTGGGATCAAGCCCCACATTGGGCTCTATGCTGAGCATGAAGCCTGCTTGGGATTCTCTCTCTCTCCCTCTGCCCCTCTCACCTGCTTGCTCTCTCTCTCTCTAAAAAAATAACAAACAAATAAAAGTAAAGGTTTTTTCAATATCAGGCCCTGGTCTAAAAGGCAGACAGACATGGATCAGATATGGACAGATAGAAACAGATATGGAACAATAGATACAAATCCACATGTATGTATAAACACATATATAGTAGTTTTTATTATAGTTTATATTTTTGTTTAAAACTAGTTTATATTTAGTTATATATGCATACATACATACATTAGTCTTTAGGTTTCTTTATATTCTGCAACTAGCAAGCGCCCAACATATTATTAACACTTCCTCATGGTAATAATATGGGAATAAGGCAAATTAATCACTTTGTAGCTTTGGCTGTGTATAGTCTTAATTTTGCTTTAGAACCCAAAGAGAAGCATAATAGCAGAATGGCTAAAAGCTGAGGCTTTGCGTTCAGGCAACTTTGATTCTAACGCTAATTCTGGTCCCTAATAAAAGTCTCAATTTTCTTATCAATAACAAAATGAAGGTAATAATACCTATTGACTGGATTGTTGTGAGGACTAACTGAAGTGCTCATGTGAAGTCCTGTGGGAACACACAGGAGCCCGCACCTCACTTATTATAAGTGCTGTTACTGTAACATCTCTCTGTCTTACCTTTCAAATCTTATGTTCTACCATTTTGAAATTTGTTTTCCATTTGCTTTTTTTCCTTCATCCCGCCCCTTCCTGCCTTTTCTTCCCATTAAGCAAAAGTTTAAAAATATTCCATTTTATCTCCTGTACCATATTTTGGCTAGTTTTGCTTTATTATTTAGTGATCACAGTACATACCATTCCACTAACTACAGTCTATCTTAAATACGTCTTTTCCCCAAAGAAGCAATAACCCTACGACAGTTGAATCCACTTGTCTTCCTCCCACATTTCTTCCACATGTTACAAACTCCATATGGCATCGTTCTTATAATTGATTCAAATAGTCAACTTTTAATATTTACTCATATTTCGTATCTGAGGTTCTGGAGGTTTAGTCTGGCTTCATTTTCTTCGACATAAGAAATTTTAGTATTTTCTGTTGTACAGATCTGCCTACACAGATTTTTTTTTTAAGTTTTAATTGTTTGAAATGTTTTTTTCTTCTGGGACAATACTTTCACAAAATAGTGAATTTTATTTTTTTTATGTTTTATGTCTTAAACCTTAAATATGTACAATCTTTATTTCTGAATTATACCTCGATAAAGCTGGGTAGACATAAACATAAGCATGGCTGATGACCTAGAATTTCCACTTCTGAGTTAGTTCCAACAAAACTCTTCCAGGTAGTCTCCAGAAGACATATTCAAAAACACTGATAGCAGTAGCATTTCTAATAGTTAAACCCCACAGTATTCATATATACTTACTAAAAAAAAACTGGGTCAGTAAATAGATGATAGTTACAAAGTGGAGTATTCAGGAGCTATGTGAATTAATGATCTACAAATACACAGACAACTAGAATGAACTTAACGGCAATAGTGTGAGAGAAAGAAGCCAGACACAGAAAGGTGCATAATTTAAAAGTTAAATAAATGACAATATAAATCTATGTTCTCGGAAGTGGCAAAAAGTGATACTTCACGGGTGGTAGATAACGGAAGCACAGAAGTGGCTCGTGAGGTTCTAGTCAGGTCTACTACCTGACCAATGTGCCAGTTACATGCAGTGTTTTCAATTTATGAAAGTCAATCAAATGTTTGTATATCATATTTCAATAGTATTGTTTAAAAGAGAAAAACCCATAGAGTAATAGCAAAAACAAATATGATAAAACTATGATGAGGATGTTTTATTAATAGGAGTATTAGGAGTATTGAAATTTATGAGAGCAGGGAGAAAGCATATAGCTCCCTTAAGTAAATGACAATAGACATCAAACTTGAGAAAAGTGAAAATTATGAATTACCCCATCAAAGAACTTCATGTGAGGATAGTGGATCATAAATTGGAGATACAGGCAATTGTATACTTGACATAGCTATGATTTTTAAATTTGCTGAGAGAACTGCATTCAATTTAACATGAAGATAACATTAAATTAGGTAGTGAGTTGTGCTTTATGATCCTGCAGATGTAGGAATGTACCAGCTAAAGGAGAGAATTACTTATCATAGTAAGGAATGTAACACCATCAATATGTATTTTACTTAGATAACCCCAGAGCAACTTTAAGCCATTCAAATTTAAAGAGAGATCGAAGGGGCTCCTGGGTGGCTCCATCAGTTTCGGCCCAGGTCATGATCTCACGGGTTCATGGGTTCGAGCCCCACATCGGGCTCTGTGCTGGACAGCTCAGAGCCTGGAGCTGCTTCGGATCCTGTGTCTCCCTCTCTCTCTGACCCTTCCCTGCTCACACTGTTTCTCTCTCAGAAATAAATTTAAAAAAAATTAAAAGAATTTTAAAAAATAAGAGAAACAGAGACTTGTGTTGGGAGACTACAGCTAACCCGATGGTCTTCAGATTCCCATGACTTGTGAGAATAAATGAGAATAATCACTGTTAGGATCCTCTGCAGGAAATCACTGTTTCAGAAAACCTGAAAGATGCCTTTTAGAAGACAACGAAATTGTGGGACTTTTCTGCCATCATCCTATCTTTATTATTGAATTGTAGAGCTGGCTTTTCTACATAGTTTTGGTCACATTATATCACCAAGCCTTAAAAGCACCAATGTTTGTACACTAATCTCAGAAATTTTGTAATAGGTTCTCTCTCATTCTCTTTTTTCCTTTTCCTTCCCTTCCCTTCCCCTTCCTTTCCCTCCACTTTCCTCCCCTTCCCTCCCCTTTCTTCCCCTCCTCTCCCCTACCTTCCCTTCCATCTAGTCTCTCTCTCTACCTCTGCTCCACTTCCTTTCACTGCTTCTATCCAAAAATGGTCATAGGCATTTTTTGGGGACACAGGGAGTTAATCAGAGAACTGAGACCAAATATTTTCTACTTTTACCATCCCTCATGTCTTTTTCCCAGACATTGTACCTAAAACAAATTTATCACGTATTCCTGTATCTCAGACATAATGGCCCCTGTAAATAAAGGATCACATGACTTCTGACTAAGTGGAAGGTTTACAACCCATTTATCATTATTATTTTATCTGACCTCTCTTTTTCTATACTTAAATTTTAGTTAACATACAGTGCATTATTAATTTCAGGAGTAGAATTCAGTGATTCATCACTTACATACAACACCCACGGCTTTTCACAAGTACCCTCCTTAATACCTGTCACCAATCTAGGCAATCACTCACCCACCTCCCTCTATCAACCCTCAGTTTGTTTTCTTTCATTAAGCCTCTTGTGGTTTGTTTTCCTCTCTTGTCTTCCCATATTTTCATCTCTTTTGTTTCTCTATTTTTCTTTTTCTTTTTTAATGTGATTTATTGTCAAATTGGTTTCCATACAACACCCAGTGTTCATCCCAACAAGTGCCCTCCTTAATGTTCATCACCCATTTTCCCCTCTCCCCTACCCTCATGAACCCTCAGTTTGTTCTCAGTATTTAAGAGTCTCTTATGGTTTGCCTCCCTCCCTCTCTGTAACTTTTTCCCCCTCCCCCATGGTCTTCTGCTAAGTTTCTCAAGATACACATATGAATGAAAACATATGGTATCTGTCTTTCTCTGTCCGACTTATTTCACTTAGCATAATACCTTCTGGTTCCATCCACGTTGCTACAAATGGCCAGATTTCATTCTTCCTCAATGCCAAGTAATATTCCATTGTATAGATAAACCACATCTTCTTTATCCATTTGTCAGTTGATGGACATTCAGGCTCTTTCCCTAATTTGGCTATTGTGGAGAGAGCTGCTATGAACATTGGGGTCCATGTGCCCCCTATGCATCAGCACTCCTGTATCCCTTGGGTAAATTCCTAGCAGTGCCATTGCTGGGTCATAGGGGAGTTCTAGTGTTAATTTCTTGAGGAAGCTCCACACTGTTTTCCAGAGGGAATCCCTCTCAAATATAGAGAGCAAACTGAGGGCTGCTGGAGGGCAAGTGGATGGGGCGATGGGCTAAAAGGGCGATGGGTATGAACGTGGGCACTTGTTGGGAGGAGCACTGGGTGTTGTATGTAAGTGACGAATCACTAAATTCTACTCCTGAAACCAACACTACACTGTATGTTAACTAACTTGAATTTAAATTTAAAAAAGAGAATGAAGACACACCGTGAATCTTTTCTGACCACAATGCTATGAAACTAGACATCAACATAAGAAACAGATGGCGCTGGGAGACCTGGACAGCAGCACGCAGAAGAATGAGATTAGACCACTTTCTCACACCGTACACAAAAATAAACTCAAAATGGAAGAAGGACCTGAATGGGAGACAGGAAACCATCAAAACCCTAGAGGAGAAAGCAGGCAACAACCTCTTTGACCTCAGCCGCAGCAATTTCTTGCTTGACACGTTTCCAAAGGCAAAGGAATTAAAAGCAAAAATGAACTCTTGGGACCTCGTCAAGATAAAAAGCTTCTGCACTGCAAAGGAAAAATCAACAGATCTTTAAAATTTTAAAAAGAAGCCAGGAAACCAGCTACATGAAACTCCTAATTTTAGAACATTGGCAACTAATTTAAAACCAAAATTTTCACCAGTTTGTTGGCCAAACCAAACACTTTTACAGGCCTGATGTGTCTTTTTTTTTTTTTTAATGTTTTATTTATTTCTAGGAGAGAGAGAGAAAGAGACAGCATGAGCAGGGGAGGGTCAGAGAGAGAGTCACAGACCGAAACAGGTTCCAGGCTCTGAGGTGGCAGCCAGCACAGAGCCTGATGCAGGGCTCGAACCCACGAACCGCGAGATCATGACCTAAGCGAAAGTCGGACGCTTTGCTTTAACGACTAAGCCACCCAGGCGCCCCAGGCCTGATGTGTCTTGAACTGAGGGTGTGTAGATGTTCACTCGGCACCATACATGCTGCAAAGTAGATAAATTGCATGTGTATATCGATTTTCATGGTTTTATCACATTGAATTTTTTTAAGGGAAGAGACATTTTTTAAGTTTATTTATTTACTTTGAGAGAGAAAGAGAGACAAAGAGAGAGGAGAGAACAAGTGGGGGAGGGGCAGAGAAAGGGAGAGAGGATTCCAAGCAGTCTCCGCCCACTGTTAGTGCAGAGCCTGAGGCAGGGCTCATCTCAGGAACCATAAGATTATGACCTGAGCCTAAATCAAGAGTCGGAAGATTAACCATCTGAGCCACCCAGGAGCCCCTATCACACTGAATTTTTAAACCAGATTTGAAAACCCAAAGTATTTAAAAGGTCAATTAATGCCAATGCAGCTTAAGAGACTGGTTGCACTCCTAGGTTCAAAGTCTGGCCTTATGATTGAAACTGATTTATTCAGTGACCTTGAATAAGGTCATTATCCTGCAGTCAGCCTTAGCATCTGGGTTTATAACATAAAGATAGCAACTGCTAAGCTACTGTGAAGAGATCTAACCAAAGGGATTTAACACATTTAGCTCCCTCTAAAAAAGTGCTTTAAGAACTACAACACTCCGTGATTTTAGAGTTTGCCTCATTTGGATACTTCCTATGAATTTGGCCAAAATTATTAGCATACTGTGAAGCCTAAAAATGACAATTAAGCACTATTGGTTGAATACAAGCTTTTGCAGCACTGTAATGAAAACCGGGTAGTCCTTTTATAAATGATAACGTATATTTTCCAAGGAAAGAATACTTCCATTTCAGTCAATATTTTCTTTTTAATTCCTTAGGCTCTGAAACTACCTCATGAAGCACAGTAGGAAAATGAAAATGTATTCAATATTTTAAACCTCATAAGCAAATACATTGGTGGAAGGTAATATTTACTTCTTCGCTTATACACTCATATCTGTATATGAGCCTTGAATTGAGGCTATGAAGATGCTCATTTACATCGTTCCTTATTAAGAGGATGCATTCCATCGACTATAATGATCTCTTTTTTATTTTGTTGCTAATATATTCCCATACTGTATTTTATAAACCTGAATGTGCACTGCACTGGTATGCAAAATAACTATAATTTTAAAAGTTCCAACTCAGTTAATAATTTACATATACTTCAAAATTATTACATGCTATGTAATACCATATTTTCCCCTATTTATCAGTATAGAAAAGTTTTTCCTTTTGGATATGGGAATTTTAGTAACTGATCATTACTAACTCCCTCAATCTCCTCCAATCTATCAGTGGTATTAGAAAATGAATCCTTATGTTTCTCATTTGCAAACTTTTATAATTTTTTTTTTCAGCATTAGAATTTAGTTGATTGCTCTTCTCAAACTCTTATAACTTCTTTCTCCAAAGAATATGCCACACTGATCTTACAAAATCAATGTGCACGCTACATTTTTTGGGCATCCTGAGTATCCTGACATTTTCTCTACGTCATCCACCCTGCTCACCTCTCCCCTACCTCTTCAGCCACAGACCACCTGCTCCGATAATTCCACATTTCTTTGCTACATTCTCATTTGAGTCTTTTTCTCCTCACCCCCTGCTTCATGCAGACCTGACTCATCTGGCATCTGTGTGCATTTCTGACCCTCCACCCTCCTACGTGCAGCTTGCTTGCTTCTCTGCCCAAGCCCATCTTCTGACTGCGCACTTTGTTTCCGTCGCCCACTCCCAAACTCCAGCCCTTGTTTTTTATTGACCTTTATACTCGGAACTGCCTCCCACGAACATTCATAAGCCTCCCTGAGACCGTTTCCCCAGAAGGGCCGTGTACTCTGCAAGCATCCCCGCTTTTTGTGGGCGTGTCACGCCCTTAGCTGATCCTGGCCCATTTAGAGCAATTCACTTTTCTCCCCTGAAAGATTTTGTAGGGAGTCTTAGTTGATGCTGGACGCTTTCTTTACAGAAATAACCAGAGAAACTGCAGCAGTGTGTGTTAAATAAAAATGCACAATATATGTTTTTAAGTAAACTATGTAAACATAGGGGAGGGGTAATACTATTGCCTGATGATCAGGTGGAACAATGATGGCAGATGAAAATAGTTTCTCACATGCCTGGGAAACATATCTTTGCTATAGTATTTTAGTAACCACTACTACTAGGAATTTTGAACGTTTTATTTTATTTATTTAAATATACTTTTAATGTCTTATTTATTTTTTTAGAGAGAGAGGGACAGCGTGAGCAGGGGAGGGTCAGAGAGAGAGGGAGATACAGACTCTGAAGACAGGCTCCAGGCTCTGAGCTAGCAGTCAGCACAGAGCCCAATATGGGGCTCGAACCCACGAACCCTGAGATCATGACCTGAGCTGAAGTCGGCCGCTTAACTGATTGAGCCACCCAGGCGCCCCATGAACTCTTTAATAAAAGTGCTAAGTTGACCTTTTAAGTCTTTTTAAAGCTGACTTTAATATAGGGGCATCTGGGTGGCTCAGTCAGTTAAGCATCTTGACTCTTTGAAAGCAAATTGCTGTTATTATATCTTTTCAACCAGAGCAATTACCAAACAAATTTTTGGAAGAAACATTGTCATCTATTTGCTGGAATAAAACTTAAGGCAATTCTGAATAAATTGAAATTCTGTATGTGTAAATAACCTGCCATTAGTTATAAACTAATACAAAACAATAATAATACTAAAAATTACAAGATTTGGACTCGTTGCAAACTAAGGTCATAGGGCAGGCTGCCAAACCACTCTTCAGAATAATAACTCCCAGTCTAGGAAAAGATTGACACTAGAGAAATAGTTCACTGCTTTGCCCAAAGGCTCAAAAGTGCCCTTTGTCTTGAACTGTGAAACTAGTGGAAAAAAAAAGCCGAGGCTCAAAGTCTCCATTTGGTCTCCTCCAAGCATTCCATCAAGCACAATCCCCCTTCTCTCTAAACTTCTGTTGAGCTCATGCCATATTATTTACTCTGACCGTTAACACACGTAGTCTTTGCTTTCTCCATGGGTTTGTCTTCCTGCTGCATGTGAGATTGCTAGAGGCAGGGACCATGGAGTATGTTATCTTTGCTTGTCACTTCGATGTTGATGCAATGCCAACGCGGCGTGCATGAGTTCAAGTAATATCTATCTCTGTATAGATAGATAGTAGGCACCAGGCCCAGTGAGGGGTACTAGAGATATGATGATATGCACGCCAACCTCCCGCCCCCAAAGAACTAAAATCTAGTGGGAACAAAACTGGGAAGTACCAGAAAAGGTGCTCAGTGTGGTCACTGAAACCAGGACTGGGGGTTATGAGACCATATTTAGTAGGATTTTAACTGCTTGTAAAGGTTTCGAGACAAGCTCTCGGATGAAGTGATTTCTGTCTTGATATCTGGAGATAACTAGGACTTAGCACAGTAAAGAAGAGTTGGGGGAAAGCAGAGGAGTTTCCAGACAGCTTTTTAAAAATATAACTTATTGTCAGATTGGCTTACATACAACACCCAGTGCTCATCCCAACAAGTGCCCTCCTCCATGGCCATCACCCCCCTTCCCCATTCCCCCACTCCCATCAGCCCTCAGTTTGTTCTCAGCATTCAAGAGTCTCCTATGGTTTGCCTCCCTCCCTCTCTAACTTTTCCCCCCTTCCCCCCCCCCCATGGTCTTCTGTTAAGTTTCTTAAGATCTACACATGAGTGAAAACATATGGTATCTGTCCTTCTCTGATTGACTTATTTCACTTAGCATAATACCCTCTAGTTCCATCTACATTGTTGCCAATGGCAGGATTTCATCCTTTCTCATTGCCAAGTATATATAAACTACATCTTTTTTATCCATTCATAAGTTGATGGACATTTGAGCTCTTTCCATGATTTGGCTATTGTTGAGAGTGCTGTTATGAACATTGGGGTCCATGTGGCCCTATGCCTCAGCACTCCTGTATCCCTTGGGTAAATTCCTAGTAGTGCTACTGCTGGGTCATATTGTAGTTCATTTTTAGTTTTTTGAGGAACCTCCACACTGTTTTCCAGAGCAGCTGCACCAGTTTACATTCCCACCAACAGTGCAAGAGGGTGCCCGTTTCTCCACATCCTCGCCAGCATCTAGAGTTTCTTGATTTGTTTCATTGTAGCCACTCTGATTGGCGTGAGGTGGTATCTCAGTGTGGCTTTGATTTGTATTTCCCTGATGAGGAGGGACGCTGAGCATCGTTTCATGTGTCTGTTGGCCATCTGGATGTCCTCTTTGGAGAAGTGTCTGTTCATGTCTTCTGCCCATTTCTTCACTGGATTGTTTGTTTTTCAGGTGTGGAGTTTGGTGAGTTCCTTATAGATTTTGGATACTAGCCCTTTATCTGATATGTCCTTTGCAAATATCTTGCCTTTTAGTTTTTTTTATTGTTTCCTTTGCAGTGCAGAAGCGCTTAATTTTGATTAGTCCCGCTAGTTTATTTTGGCTTTTTATTTCCTTGCCTTTGGAGATGTGTCGAGTAAGAAATTGCTGCGGCTAAGGTCAAAGAGGTTGTTGCCTGCTTTCTCCTCTAGGGGTTTGATGGTTTCCTGTCTCACATTAAGACCTTTCATCCATTTTGAGTTTATTTTTGTGTATGGTGTGAGAAGGTGGTCTAGTTTTATTCTTCTGCATGTTGCTGTCCAGTTTTCCCAGCACCTTCTGTTAGAGAGACTGTCATTATTCCATTGGATGCTCTTTCCTGTATGTCAAAGATAGTTGGCTGTACATTTGTGGGTCCAATTCTGGGTTCTCTATTCTATTCCATTGGTCTATGTCTCTGTTTTTGTGCCAATACCACACTGTTTTGATGATTACAGCTTTGTAGTAGAGGCTAAAGTCGGGGATGGTGATGCCTCCTGCTTTGGTTTTCTTCTTCAATATTATTTTAGCTATTCGGGGTCTTTTGTGGTTCCAATTATTTGGAAAATTTTGGATGTGGAATATCTTGGAGTCAGCCTAGCAGAAATATGAAGTATGCAAGTGGATCTGGGGACATCTTACAGTTAGACTAAGGTCAGAGACAGAGCTCTCGCCATATATGGAGAGATTAAAGCCAAAGACAGCAGGATTCCAGTACACTAAATCCTTAATACAGAATTGGAGGGGCACCTGGGTGGCTCAGCTGTAAGCAGCCAGCTTCTGCTCAGGGCATGATCTTCTGGCTCATGAGTTTGAGCCCCGTGTTAGACTCTGTGCTGACAGCTCAGAGCCTGCAGCCTGCCTCAGATTCCGTGTCTCCTTCTCTCTCTGCCCCTCTTCCACTCATGCTCTCTCTGTCTCAAATATAAAAGAACATTAAAAAAAAAAAAGATTAAGAAAAGAATTGGAAGCTAAATGTAAAGCCTGTGTTTACTTATTCTCTAATTTCATTGTTAAGTAAACTAGTATGGTTCTTATTCTTTAGTGTTGCTAACTCAATATCAATCATTCCTTGCTATAATTTTAATGTTCTAGGGTTGCCTGGGGGGGTCAGTCAGTCATGATCTTATGGTTCGTGGGTTCGAGCCCCGCGTCGGGCTCTGTGCGGACAGCTCAGAGCCTGGAGCCTGTTTCAGATTCTTTATCTCCCTCATTCTCTGACCCTCCCCTGCTCACACACACTTTCTCTCTCAGAAATAAATAAAAAACATTAAAAAAATAAAAAAAATAATTTTAATGCTCTAGATTGAAGAGTCATTTTAAGTATGATTTTATGTAGATGCTTGAAGCAATTGTGCTCCAAATTAACAGTTGCAGTCGAGACTCTGCTGCCCAGCACAGGAAGGCAAGATTCGTAGCACCTTTCCTAGGAGTCTCTCAATAAGGCTTTTCCCTGTATTTGTAGAAGTAAAATTTGCTAATGAGTAAGACTTGAAGGCTTGATTTTAAATTCTCCTGAGGATAATCCATGAAACACGGAGATTCACTTTTTAAAAAATTTTTATTTATGATTTATTTTTGTATGTTTATTTTTGAAAGAGAGGGAGAGATGGCATGCGAATGGGGGAGGGGCAGAGAGAGAGGGAGACACAGAATCTGAAGCAGCTCCAGGCTCCGAGCTGTCCGCACAGAGCCCGATGCTAAAGCTTGAACTCACAAATCTTGAGATCATGACTTGAGCTGAAGTTGGGTGCCTAACTGACTAAGCCACCCAGGCGCCCCGCAGATTCACTTTTTAAACCCCCTATTAGTTTTCTAATGCGGATGTAACAAATTACCACAAATTTAGTGGCTCAAAATAACAGCGATATATTAACTGACAGCTCTGGAATTCAGAAGTCTCGAAACCGACGTGTCCACAGGAATGTTCCTCCCAGAGGCTCTAGGAAGGACTTAGTGCCCTTTCCTTTGGCAGCTTCTAGAGTCTACCTGCGTTTCTGGGTCCAGGCCCCTTCCTCCCTTCACTTTGCCTGATGCTTCCGTCTTCACATCTCTTCTCCTAACACTGACTCTCCTGCTCCCCTCTTTCACTTATAACCCTCGTGATTACACTGGTCCCTCCTAGGCAATCCAGCATAATCTGCTTATCTCAAGGACAGCTGATTCCATAAGCTTAATTCCATCTACAGCCATAACGCCTCCTCTCCATGTAACATATTTAAGAGTTCTGGGAATTAAAACAAGGACACCTTCGGGGGCCATCAAGCTGCCTACCATAGTGGCGTATGTAACCATGACAGATCTTGTGGCTCATCCCTCCTGGCCTCAGCTGGTTGGATCAGGATAGATACTTGACATTGGTGGAACAATCTCTAGTTGTGATCAAATAGTGCTTGGTACTTGAACTGTAGGGTTATATGGAACCTGGCCTTGCTCAGCCATTTTAGGCCATGTGCATGCTGTTTAGTAGGCAGAAAATAAAGGAAATTATAGATACATGGAGAGAAATAAAACCAAGAAACATTCTAGGAAGGCAGACAGATAAAGCAGCTGTGTGATGACTGTTAAATCTCTGTATACAGCTCAGTGTTCTTTGTTTCCAGCCCTTTGAAGTCCACGCCTATCCTGTCCTTGAAAGAAAATCCTTTTACTTGGACTGTGAGTGGATGTTGTTTCCTTGCAGCTACCGTGTTCCCTAACTGAAAGTGTTTATACATAAATGAAGCAACAATAATTAATCATTATTGAGTCCTGATTTGAGGACTGGAAAATAAAACTTGGGCTTGAGTTTAGTTTTCCATGCTGCCTATTCTTCCTTCCCCTTCTCATGATCAACAACTCAAATCAATGACGAAGGGAGTTAAATTGATTTAAAAGAGTTTCCTTGCTGGGGACGGAGATGTTTGATGGCCTCTGTCACTTCCACTGCTGATTAATACATTTTCAGATCATCTTGTAGCTTAGAACTTAAAACATTTTGTTCAGGGTGCCTGGATGGCTCAATCAGTTGTGTCCAACTTTTTTTTTTATAAAATTTTTTTAATGTTTTTTATTTTATTTATAGGAAAGAGAGAGAGACAGCATGAGCAGGGGAGGGTCAGAGAGAGAGGGAGGCACAGACTGAAACAGGCTCCAGGCTCTGAGCTGGCAGTCAGCACAGAGCCCGACGCGGGGCTCGAACCCACGAACCGCGAGATCATGACCTAAGCGAAAGTCGGACGCTTAACCGACTAAGCCACCCAGGCGCCCCAGGTTGTGTCCAACTCTTGATTTCAGCTCAGGTCATGATCCCAGGGTCATGGAATCAAGTTCCATGTTGGGCTCTGAGCTGACTGTGAAGCCTGTTTAAGATTCTCTCTGGCCCTCTCCCCTGCTTGTGCTCCCTTTCTAAAACATAAAATTTTTTTTTTTTAATTTTTGCTCATTTATTGTTAAAAAGAAACATCACTGTATTGGGGAACTGGGAACATTCAGTTCATACTGTGTATCCCAGCTGACCTGGTATGGTCAATAACAAACAAACCCAGCAAGAGTTCCCGTCTTTACTTAGTTTATCTAGTGAGAACCACTCTTCAGCTGCTCTACCCCTCATGACTTTGGAATATTCATCTCTGGAACTTTCCTGGAGTTCCTTTGGACCTGAGAAGTGAGTCAAATTTGGGCATAGACCAATAACTTTAGAGCAATGGAACTTAGGCAATTTCTTATAAGGAAATCACTGCCTCGAAGCTGAGACCCAAAGTGAAAACCATTAACTTCTTAAATTATTTTGTTTTAGTTTTTTAATGTTTATTTTTGAGAGAGAAAGAAAGAGAGAGAGAGAGCGAGCAAGAGAGCGAGAGCATGAGCAGGGGAGGCACAGAGAGAAGGAGACACAGAATCTGAAGCAGGCTCCAGGCTCTGAGCTGTCAGCACAGAGCCCAGTGTGAGGCTTACACTCACAAACTCTGAGATCATGACCTGAGCTGAAGTTAAAATCTTAACTGACTGAGACTCCCAGGTGCCTCTAAATTAATTTTTGTAATTAATATTTTTGTGAAGGTGTAATTTACATACGATAAATCCACCTGTTTGAATTCCATGATAGCTTAGTATGTTTACAGAATTGTATAACCATCACCACAATTTCATTTTAGAACATTTCTACCCATACCTCCAAATGAAACCCATGTTAATTTGTAGTCAGTTCCCATTCCGGCCTTAGCCATAGACAACTACTTGCCTACTATCTGTCTCTATAAAATCGCCTTTTCTGGACATTTCTTATAAATAAAACTATAAATGATGTGGCCATTTTTTAAATCTGACTCTTTCACTTACTTAGTGTAATATTTTTGAGGCTCAGCCATATGCTAACATGTATGAGTACTTCCTAACTTTTTATTGCTAAAGAGTATTCCATTGCATGGATATATCACATTTTATCTATCTTTGAAAATATTAATTTTTACTATTAGGTCATGAAAATGTATTCCAGCTCAGAAAATGTATTGTGAAGAACCTACCACATATATTCTGATCTGGGGATGGATTCATGTCTGTCTTTCATTATAGTTAGAAAATTCCTAGATTAACATTCTTTCCCTTGAAGTGGACTCAAAGTTCAGGCCAGTCTGAATCTTCTGTTTGGGAGGCCTGGGTATACTGCCTCAGGGCTCAGTTTCTCTGAACTCACATCTCCACAACTGTGGTAAATAAAATCTAGCATTTAGGGGCAGGAAAATTCTAGACCAACAGAAAAAAATTCACCCCTTGGCACTCATCTAAGGGTGGCATAAGTATAGCATCTTCGTTGGCAGGAAGGCAACAGTTCAGAACTTAGCAACATAACTTGAGAATATCTAGCTTTTTATGCATGGCAGGCTTCTTCAGTCTCGGTGAATTAATATTTCTTCCTTTTAGTGTTTCTAGGATATCTCAGTTGTAAGAGGTCTGGAATTATTTGGATTACATAACTCGCTCTTAATAGCCTTTGTTCAACATTTATTGAGCACCTATTATGTGCCAGGCCATTTGTATAAATGGTCGATTAAATCCTGGCAGCAATATTTTTTAAAGTTCTATTTTCTTTTTTAAAAATTATTTTAATCTATCTATCTCTATATCTTCTATGTATTTATTTTGAGAGAGAGAGAGAGAGAAACGGACAGAGAGAGAATCCCAAACAGGCTTCATGATGATAGCCCTGACACAGGGATTGAACCCACAAATGATGAGATCATGATGTGAGCCGAATCAAGAGTTGGACGCTTAACTGACTGAGCACCCCAGGCACCCCAAATCCTTGCAATACTCTTATAAAGGAGCTACTATTATACTTATTTTACAGATGAGAAATTGAACCCCAGAGAGACTTTATTTGACCATTTGACCCCAAATCACCGAGGCCAAATGGTAAAGTCAAGATTAGAACCCCCTTGATCTAAGGCCCATTCTTTCTACACATGGACAAGCTACTACAGGTAACTCTTATTTATTTCTTTTACTTTTTTTTAATGTTTTATTTATTTCTAGGAGAGAGAGAGAGAGACAGCGTGAGCAGGGGAGGGTCAGAGAGAGAGGGAGTCACAGACTGAAACAGGCTCCAGGCTCTGAGCTGGCAGTCAGCACAGAGCCTGACGTGGGGCTCGAACCCACGAACCGCGAGATCATGACCTAAGCGAAAGTTGGACGCTTAACCGACTAAGCCACCCAGGCGCCCCCCCCTACAGGTAACTTTTAAAAATGGAGGTGGAATTTAATTATCATGGTAGAATGGTTACAGAGGAAGTAGAAGATTATTAAAATAGGTCTTTCCCAGTGGTTTTAGGGACAGAAAAAGGACAGAAGCTTGATAACCTTCAGAATCATGGGGGCAGGGTGGGATCAGGGGAAGAGGTACCCATTTGTTGAGTTTGAGAGTACTCCCAAAGTGATTATTAACCTCGGTTCCTCCAATCCATACCATTACTTTGTTCATAGCCTAGCTACATAATTAATTGTAAGGCTCAGATGGTTCTTAAAAGATAGTAAGTAATTAATACTTCATTCTGTTGTGATGAAAATAGGTGATAAGTGGAAATATAAAATATTAAGCATTTTCCCAGGAACTCAGATGCTGTGAAAGTAGGGTCATAGATTCTGAGGCACAGAATTACCTTACCAGTTGCTTTTACCGATAAACTACTTGGCTTTTTAACCTTGCTTCACGCTTTTTCCTCTGCCCAAATACTTTTCTCACACATTTTGCTTGTTTGAAACCTTTTCAACCTCTAGTTCTTATCATAAATGTTAGGCCTTTGGAGAAGACTTCTCTCTGATCACCCGCTTTAAAGCAGGTTCGTCCCATTCTTAAAGCATCTGTTTTTAATCTACGCATCATAATCACAGTTTGCAACTATATTGTTTATTTATTGACTTGTTCACGGTCTTACCTCATCCCATTGCACTGTAAATTCCCTGAGGCCAAGGAACAGGACTATTTTAATCACCACTATAGAAACATCTGCTACTGTAGTGCCGAGCATTTAAAGACTCTCAATGAAAAACAGTTGTAACCAGATGAGGTACTGGATGTTAACTAAACGTATTGCAGTCATCATTTTGCAATATATGCTGTACACACACTTATATAGGATTGTATGTCAATTATATCTCAATAAAACTGAGATTAATTTATTACAAATGAATAATATAATTAGTATATGTGTATATTTACATACATCACGTAATTAATATATTTATATATAGCTAGTATATAATATAATCAATTATAATACAAAATAATATAAATTAATAATGTAAGAATTCATTTATATTAAAAGTAAAACAAAACGCTATCCAGTAGTAAAATAAACAGGTCAGGCTTCAAACTATGCCTTTAAAGCCTACTTTCAAGCTCCTTGAAGGTTGGAAGGAGTTTCCACTTTGTGGGAGTTAACACATTTTGTAGACCTGTAGACTACTTCAGCCCACTTCGACCTGGCAGCTGAAATTGATCCAGTTGGAAGCTTTCCAAGCTGTCATCATTACCGAGGCCCATAAAACTATTGCCTTGATGAACACAAGTCAGTGCACCCTGCACGTTTCTTTCCGGGCACCTCAGATCCAACAACTCAGGAAAATCCAAAGAAGGGACCTTGCAAACTGTAGAAATCACTCATCTGCTTAACAGCTATTTTAATAGTTTTTGCCATTTTTTAGATTTTGCATGTGCAACTGCCTTTAAGTCCCAGGAGCTGTAGCAGGACAGGAAGAAATGCCTAGAAAATGTTTCCTTGGCTGGGAAGAATGCCAAAGACTCGGTGAGCACGGGAGCACCAAAGAACTCTAGCAGTCTTTCAGAGCATATCACAGGCAAGGAAAGACAGACTGACGTTCTGAAGTTTTGAATCAACTTTCTTTTCCTGCCTCCCTAATCTCTGAGGGAGTATTTAAGGTGTAACAGTAGACACTGATTAATTAATTCCCAGTAAGCATTACAGTCATTTTGCCTTGAAAGTCTGATGATAGCTGTTTCTCTACACTTACCAGAAATCCTGGTTACACTGAGAGTGAAATTTCCCCCTTCCTCAGTCAGCACCCTGAAATCCCGTTTGTACAGCTGATGCTCCCACACAGGTGAGTGAAGTGAAATCTCCCACAAGCCTTTTCCTGCTCCTCAGAGGAAAACGAAGCAGATATAAAGCTCTACACCGAAACCACTGCTCTGTGTCGCAAAAGAAAGAAGGAAAATTCCAGCAACCAGCCATTGTCTCGTGAAGTATAAATTGCTTGAAGGCAACTCTCTGGAAAGGTCTTCAGTTAAGAGATGTGAGTTTTAAACCTCTTTTGGATTCTTTGTGATCAGAACAAGTTCCTCTTAATTTCTGTGTGGAAGTGCAAAGGGTTAAGGCGTTTGCTGCATAAAGAGCAAGCAAGCACTGCCCCTCAATGGAAATATTTATTTTCTCCTCTTTGGGTCTTTTTTGGTCTTTTTCTATTGTTAAAAAGAAAACCACACACTCAAAATGGAGTCATTTATATTAAGACTCCATGTCAGCCAAACAAGACTTAATACTAAACTTAACCAAGGCTGGGGCGCCTGGGTGGCTTGGTTGGTTGAGCATTGACGCTTAGTTTCAGTTCAGGTCATAATCTCACAGTTCGTGGGATCGAGCCCTGTGTGGGGCTCTGCGCTGTCAGTGTGGAGCCTGCTTGGGATTCTCTCTCTCTCTCTCTCTCTCTCTCTCTCTCCATTTCTCCTTTGTTCACTCTCTCTCAAAATAGATAAATAAACTTAAAAAAAACCTTAATTGTGGCTTTAGCTTCTTCCACAATGTAATCTTTAAACAGAAAACCTGAAATTTCCTGGTCAGCCCTTGGAAGTAATTCACTGATAGATCTCTTCCTTTGTCATTAGGTGACCTTGACTAAATCAACACATTCTTTGCTAATAACTTTTTTTTTCTGTTCCCTCTCTTCCTTTAAAAACCTTTCCTTTTTTGCAGCTTGATGGAGCTCCTTTCTGTTTCTAAATGAGGTGCTGTCCAATTCATGAATCATTGAATAAAGCCAATTTAATCTTTAAATTTAATTCAATGAATTTTGTTTAATACCATATTGTAATAATTAGACTGGCTCTTAAATTCTAAGAGAAAATGCTGACACTTAGAAATCGGTGTAAAAGCATCTTTAATATGTATAATATAAAGGAGCAGTGTGATTAAAACCAATATTAAGATCATCTTCTGGAATATGCATGGACAAACTAATGTCTATTAGGACAAACACTGTGTAGGCTTCCTGGGGTGACTTGGCTTATTGAAAACCCCTATGTTTGACCTAATTTTTGTGGGGAGGCCTCATTTTATTTATTATCAAATTATTTATTACTAAAACCAGAGTGCTCTGTGGAATATAGTTTTCTCTCTTCTGTCCATATTTATATTAGAATCTCTGTTTTTATATTTATATATTTTTTTTTTTAATGTTTATTTATTTCTAGGAGAAAGAGAGAGAGAGAGAGAGAGAGAGACAGTGTGAGCAGGGGAGGGTCAGAGAGAGAGGGAGTCACAGACAGAGTCACATTGACTCTGCTAGCAGTCAGCACAGAGCCCAACGCGGGGCTCGAACCCACGAACCGCGAGATCATGACCTAAGCGAAAGTCGGACGCTTAACCGACTAAGCCACCCAGGCGCCCCTGTTTTTATTTTTTTAAAGTAATCTCTAGGCCCAAACTGAGGCTCAAACTTACAATCCAAAAATCAAGAGTCACATACTCAAGTGAGCCAGCCAAACGCCCCACTTAGAATCTCTTCCCATGCTTTTTCCACGGATCTTTTTATCGTAGTGTTGGCAAGCTCTGTCAAGAGTGAGGACTTCACCCCAATTATACCTCAGTTAAACGGTCAATAAAATGGTTATAATTTCCCCCACAACTTGTTAAATAAGAAACGTTATGCTTAGATGTGAAAAGACATAGTGTTCTGATATACCTACATTTAAGTCTATCAAAGTAGATAATACTATTTTACAACTCAATAACACAATTTGGATTAATGTTTGCAGATTCTAAGAGTTGCTCAAAAAGGTCTGAAAAACCTAGGTGAAGGCTGCACTCAAAAAGAGTGTGTATTTGCCACAGATGGCTATTAAGCAATTGTTATGTGACTAGTCTGAATGAGATGTTGCTTTTAGTAAAATTCATACTGGATCTCAAAGACCTAGTATGGAAAAACAATGTAATCTCTTCCCCTAATAATTTTTTTTATTGATTTCTCGTGGAAATATTTGGGATATTTGCAGTTAAACAATTATTTAGTCCTTCAAATTATTTTCACCTGTTTCTTTTAACACTTTTAATGTGGATACTAGAATATTATGTTACCAATGAGGTTTGCATTACATTTCTATGGGAGAGCAGTGTTTCCCAGGCCAAGACTGGCTGTCTCCATCTTAATTTCTCATTGGCTCTGTCTTTAGAATGCTTTTTGTGCCTTCTTGTCACTGAACAAGGTAAATCATAGGCTTACAGTGGGGCTTTCTACAGGCAATTCTGAACAGTTGTTGATTAGTCACGTAAGAGTCCCTGGATGGTCCTGTTGAGGTAGGAAGGCCAACTTCACCTATAAAGGGTACTTCTAGAGACTCCATACCAGGACTCTAGATTTGTAGGAGATTTCTTGTGACATAAGAACAAAATGACTGTTTTCCCTCTTTCCTTTGTTTCTCATTTGCAAATAAACCACATTTTTTTGGTTAATATATGTTGAAAGCTAAAGTGTGCCCACCTATCTAGGAGGGAAGTTTATGTTCTACTTGGAGCAATGAGAAACACATGTGATTTCTAATTCATTACCTTTAAGTCTCTTCTAAAATAGAAAAAAATTGGTAGTGCATTCTGTATTGCTTGGGCAAAGTAATGTTTGATTTTTCTCAGCTTTGTAAGCACTTAATTTCCAAGTATTGCATTGGTGATAACATGAGAGAGGATGGTGAAAACTGAAAGCTATATAACTCTCGTTTGTGATCCACATAATGATTTCTATAACAGAGGTGTGGGGATTCCATCTTGAAGTTTTCTGGTAAGAACAGGGCTTTTTACAATGTTAGCAAGTATGTGAACAATTGGGATATTTATGTAGATACATTATTCCATAGAATACGAATGTCTCAGAGAAGAGTTAATTCTCCGTTTAAAATACTGGTATGATAGGCATCGTAGTTAAAGTCTTATTTGTCTTAAGTTCTCCTTTCAAGTTTTTGATTTGGCTTGATTAACTGAGAAATACTTTTCAAAATAATAATCTTCATTCTTTTACTCATTCATTAAACATTGATTGACTCTCAGGACTGATGAGAGGTTTCAGGACAAAGCAGGTGCTCAGCCACAGCACGGCTGACGGCTGACGTTTTGGGCTGAAGGGAAGATGCTGTTCTATGTATTATGTTTAGCAGCATCATTGGTGTTAGCCGTATCCCGACCATTATGAAAACCCAAAATGTCCCAAACGGGGCCAAATGTTCCCTGGGGAGCAAAATCATCTCCCCATTTGAGAAGCATTGATGAGAGCAAGAAAGAACAGGTGAGAGTTGGAAGTGGGGGTGGGAGAAAGACATGCGAAGCAGCCATAGGGATCCCACGGATAAGTGGATGGGAGAGACATAAGGAAGAATAGAGAAATCTCTGCGATTGCTAAATTGCGTGGACTAAGGGAGAGGCAAGAATTAACAAGTTGGGTTTGGGCAACTGGAGAGATTGTGTGCTTTTGCAGAACAAACAAACAAAAGAATGAATTTGCAAGAGCACATGAGTCCCATTTCAGATACGGTGGGTTTGAGTGGGGGCATGGCAGTGTAGCTCTTCTCTGCAAAGTGGGTCCAGGAGTCTGGAGCATAGGAGGAAAGTCAGGACTGGGGGGGGGATGGAGGAGGCCAAGTCTTAGTAGTTGATGTAAGGACAGAATGGTCTTTCCAGGAAAGGTCATTCACCTGCTGGAGAAAAGGGCAAGTTGGATAATTAACATCCAATCTGATTGTTTTGTTAGAGATTCTCAAACGTTCATCAAGGTGAAGCAGAGTGAAAACTAAAACCACATTTATCAAAACATTTCAGGAGTGAGAGATCCTGAATTGAGAGAGCAATGGAACGGGAGGAGAGCTAAAAGAAAAGAGAAAAAGAAGTGGCGTATAATTCAGACAAACAGATAAAAGGGAAGAGAGGAGGATTGATTATTCCCTTACTGTTAACTGAGTGTCATAAAACATTATGTTGTTTTAATTTCAAAGAAGCTGGGAAATTCAACATTCTTATAACTCACTTTCTTATACATACCACATTTCAAAATTTCAAACTTACAGAAGAGCGGAAAGAATTTTACAGCAAGAACATATATCCATCACCCAAATTATACAATTAAAATGTAAATATACCTGCTTTATTATGTTATCTGTCCATATCTCCATCCACTAAAGCATCTTAATTTTTTCAGTCAGTTGAAGAGTTTTGTACATTTATTCCAACTACATTCACCTATGTATATTATGAACTGGAGTTCAACATTTGTTAAAAATCTTCTAAGGTACTTCTATTATTTTTAAAGTCTAATTCATATCTAATTCCTTCTGTTGGAAAATGGGTAGCAACTGATTTCATATACATTTTTGGTGACCTGTTTGGGATGCTAATACTAAAGATTTTTACCAACAATTATGCTAGATTAGGTTTTTGAATATAGAGGCTAGCCATATCTGTCATTTTGTATTCTGTGTCCTGGTACCTCGTATTTGGTCAGGCACAAGGTAGGATCTCTATTGTTAATTTTTTTTTTTTTTTTTTTTTTGCAACTAGAGAGATGATATCCTTTCTGCATCAAACAGAGTTAAGCTTAGGCCATGCCCCACGCATCTTTGGGTCCACTAAATACTGTTTGCTTCATGATGCTCTTACCAGTCCACAAAAGAATAAACTATGTAGTGTTTGTTATAAAGAATTAGGAACCTAAATTTGTAGGTTCAAGTATTGCCTTTGTTGCTAAGGACCTTGGACAGATCTCAGCCTGCACTTACTCATTAATTAAATTGGATTGAGCGTACCTACCTACATTTGATGACCACATTTGTGAGTTCCCAATAAGCCCTTGCAAGTAGTAGAGCTTTGTCACCTGTGACCTGCAACACAGCGGCCATGTATTGTTCAAAGGATGTGAAAACATCAGCAGGCTTTTTCTCTCTTCTTTCCTCCCTCCTTGCCTTCTTCTCTCCACCCCCTCTTTTTTTTTAAATCTCTGGAACTTAAATATAGGACAGAAGTAAATAGTAAAGAAAGTAAAACAAAGAAGGTAAAAAGAAACAAAAACCACCCCCCACCCCCCAAATAGTTCGGAGTCAAAGATGTCTTGTGAAAGAAAGAGTAAAAATCAAAATCCATAGTACCTCAGCGTTCAAACAAGCAGAAAATTCTATTAGCCTCAGGCGAACTGTGCTCTCTGAGGAGCCGGCATTCTAGAAGAGCGCAGTTTTGTGAAAGAGGGGAAACAAAGGCTTTTCAAACACTCCAGAACCTCTCTGAGACAAGGCTGTCACCCTGGCAGAATTATTATTAAAGGTGATTTCTCCAAACAATTTCCTCAAAAAGGCCACCTAAAATGACTGGCTGCCTGACTTTAAATCATCTATTTTTAAGAACGTAATTTGAAAAAGGCTAGTACTTATTGCACTGTAATACTTTGATATCAAAGACTCATCCGACCATTTTTTTTTTAAAAGACAAAAATGGTGAAAGAGAGGTTTAAAACGTAGTTCACACTATACAAAGGAGCATTTGCTTGCCTCATTTAAGTTGCATCGTCACAGTATGTACGACTTTTTCCTCCTTTGGGCTTACTTTCGAATACTAGCATGTTGGCTAGCCACTACGTATTTTCAGAGGGCTGAAGGATGAATTTGTACCTCAAATTAATATCATCGTAACATTATTGCGTAGTAGTATTGATTAATGCAGCTTTATTCTTGGAACTTCTTTAAAAATTTAAAAAATGCTTTAATGTGGGTAACTAAATTTCCTACGTAACCGTGACAAGGTTTACAAAGAAGGGAATTCTTGTATTAATACAGGAGCCGGAATGTTAAGAAATTCTGTTCAAGTGTCACAAAGTTTTATAATGAAGGCAAGGACAACGTTTCCTTGACGGGCTGGCTTGGGAAGCAGCGGTTTACAGCCTAACATCTGAATTCATGCGTCCGTGCCAAGGGTGTTTCCTT
Source organism: Proteles cristata cristata (assembly GCA_017311185.1). Lineage (NCBI taxonomy): Eukaryota > Metazoa > Chordata > Mammalia > Carnivora > Hyaenidae > Proteles > Proteles cristata. The sequence continues at coordinate 77,540 of JAESUZ010005395.1, forward strand.
TTTGTCTTTTTCCTTTTTATATGCAACAACAATAGGAGCATGTTTAATATTGATGAGTTTGACCTCCTGGGAGGTATAGTATATGTACCCTTTTGGAATACAAATGCTATTTGATTTATATGTTAAATACGTAGAATTTTGGAGATTAGCATTTTAATCGACTCTAATCTCTTAGGATTTTTTTTTTTATTCCTTCACCTTGCCATTTTGTCGTGGAAAGTTTGAAAGATGAACTTTTGAAATGGCAGCTGATAGTCTCTCAAGGAGATAGATGCAAGGTCTGCATCGAACCTAAGGCAGCACTAGATGCAGGAGCCCTTCCCGAGCAGACGCTCCAGCGCGTTAACAGCGTTCAAGACGATCAGCTATTAAAGAACAACCCAGGGGCGCCTGGGTGGCTTAGTCGGTTGAGCGTCCGACTTTCGCTTGGGTCATGATCTCGCGGTTCGTGGGTTCGAGCCCCGCGTCGGGCTCTGTGCTGACTGCCAGCTCGGAGCCTGGAGCCTGTTTCGGTCTGTGACTCCCTCTCTCTCTGACCCTCCCCTGCTCACGCTGTCTCTCTCGCCTAGAAATAAATAAAAATATTAAGAAAAAAAAGAACAACCCATTCGCAGAGCAGATATTTACCGGAGTCCTGCTTCTTCAGGCACCCCGGGGGCAGGGGGGGGTCGGGGGCAGGGGGTGGGAGACGTGGCCCCGATGTTACAACACCCCTGAGTTGCCACTCGGCCTCGTTTTTCCACCATTTAAAATGCGTTTCGTCTGACTGTTTCACGGCAGGTCCCGGAGCCCCGGAGCCGCCTGCGCATCTCGCGGCGGACGCGCGTTCTCGGCGGGGCCGACGCACCCGGCTCACACCGCGGAGCCGCGGCTCTCGCAGATCCGGCGTTTCGCGCCGCGCTTTGGGGAGACGCCGGGCGGGGCGGCGGGGGGCCGGGCCCGGCCGCGCGGCCGCCATTGGCGGGCCCCGCGCCCCGCGCCCCCGCCGCAGCCCGGCCGCCGCGCGAGCAGGCGCGCTTTGTGCGCAGGGGCGGCGGCGGCGAGCAGGCCCGGCCCCGCGCGGCCGCCCGAGCGCCGCGGGCGCCTCCCCTGCGCGCGCCGCGGGCCGACGCCGGCCGGCATGGCCTGAGCGCGCGGGCTCCTCGGCTCGCGGCCGATGCGACATGGGGAACCAGGACGCGAAGCCGAAGCGGAGCGCGGGGGACGCCCCGCCCGAGGGCGGCGGCGGCGCGGAGGACGCCCCCGGGCCCCGGGATGCCGACGCCACGAAGAAGGGCAGCGGGGGCAGGAGGGCGCCGGGCAGGCACGGCAGAGGCGGCGGCGGCGGCGGCGGCGAGCCGGGCAAGAAGAGGGGCAAGTCGGAGTCCAGGGCGTCCGTGTTCTCCAACCTGCGGATCCGGAAGACGCTGTCCAAGGGGAAGGGCGCGAGCGGCTCCCGCGAGGACGTGCTGGGCCCCCGGGCCCTGCCCCCTGGGGAGCTGGACAGCGCGCACTCCCGGGCCCCCAAGACCCCGGACCTCAGCCTCTCGGCGGACGAGGCGGGCCTGTCGGACACCGAGTGCGCGGACCCCTTCGAGGCGCCGCGCCCCAGGGGCTCGGGACCCGCCGCCGCCGGGGGTGGGGGCAGGGCGGCCTCGGGGGATCTGGACGCCGCGGCGGGGGCGCAGGACGGACAAAGGACCAGTTCCGGCTCCGACACCGACATCTACAGCTTCCACTCGGCCGCGGAGCAGGACGACCTGCTCTCCGACATCCAGCAGGCGATCCGCCAGCAGCGGCAGCAGCAGCTCCGGGGCCCCGGGGAGCCCGCAGCGCCGCCCCCGGCCGCCTCCCCGCAGCCCGGCGCCTTCCTGGGCCTGGACCAGTACCTGCTGGGCGCGAGCCGCGCCTGCGGCCCCGACTCGCCGGGGGCGCCGTCTGCGCCCTCGGACGCGCCTGCCAGCCCGGCCGCCGAGCCCCGGGAGCCCGAGCGGCCGCCGCCCCCCAGCGGCCCCCCGGGGCGCCAGCCCGCCGCCTCCCGCGCTCGCGAGTCCTCGCCCGGGCCGGGGGCCGGGGACACGGATGAGGAAGGCGAGGAGGATGCTTTCGAGGACGCCCCCCGAGACTCCCCAGGGGACGAGGGGGGCCGGGAGGTGGGAGCGGCCCCCGCGAGGCCGGACGCGGAGCCGGGGGGCGAGCCCGGCGCCCCCGCAGCCGCCTCCCCGCCGGGCAGCCCGGCGCCCGGGCCGCGCTGCCGCGCGCCCTACCCGCTCGCCACCCCCTGCTACGTCAGGACCACCGCCCGGCAGCTCAGCTCGCCCAGCCCCTCGCCCTCCCAGTCCCCCAGCCAGAGCCCCAGCGTCGGGAGGCGGCTGGAGGCCTCCCCGGGCCGGGGGCGCAGGGCCGCCCCGGCCCCCGGCCCCGCCGCCGCGCCGCCCCAGAAGCCCCGGGCGGACGGCGGCCTCCCCTGGGGCCTCAGCCGCTCGGCCGACTGGACGGGGGAGCTGGGCAGCCGCGCGCCGCCGCCCGGGGGCTCTGCGCCCCTCCCGGACCGCGGGGCTGTGGCGGGGAGGGCCGGCGGGGCGCCCCCGGGGCGCGCGGCCGGGGCGCAGGCGGCGGCCGACGGCTTCCAGAACGTGTTCTCAGGTGAGCGCGCCCCGCTGCCGGGTCGCCTGCCCCGCACGGCCTCCCCTGCCGCCTGCCCCGCTCGCTCGCTCGCTCGCCCCCCGGAGCCTCGCCTCGCTTCCGGCTGCCCTGTGCTGGGGGATCCTCTTAGCGCGGGCTCGCCAGTTTAGTAAAATTTCTGGTTTTTAAGGTTTTCTTTTTTAACAAGGTTTTAAAGGGCGCAACTTTGTCCTGTCTCCCAAGTCATCTCAAGAAAGGGCTGCTCTGTCCACTTACCCAAAACCTGCGCTGCGCTGTGTGTCCAGGGTCCCCTATGTCCAGGGCCCCCTGTGTCCAGGGCGACCTGTGTCCAGGGTCCCCTGTGTCCAGGGACCTCTGTGTCCAGGGACCCCTGTGTCCAGGGCCCCCCGTGTCCAGGGCGACCTGTGTCCAGGGACCCCTGTGTCCAGGGCCCTCTGTGTCCAGGGCGACCTGTGTCCAGGGACCCCTGTGTCCAGGCCTTGCCAGGCCATCCACTCGTTTTTCGTTTCCCCCCACAGCTCACTGAGCCATCATTCTCCTTCCTCATCCTCACAGCATTAACAAGAAGAAAACGGTTAATGAATTTTTGCTAAGGGGCAGCGCTGGAGAAACCAGTAGTTTATTCCAGCACTCTGCACAGACAACCTCTGGCTGCTCGAACGTGTGTGCGTGTGTGTGTGTGTGTGTGTGTGTGTCACACGTAGTCTCCGCCAGCCGTCCGGGTGGACTGCTCAGTGAAGTCAAGGCGATTCTCCAGTTTGCTGATGCAACCAAATCTGATACACACTGTTAGGAAGTTAATAAATAATGAAATCGAATATTAGGGATAATTTCCGTTTGGCTTTGTGTCCAATCAAAACAGGGATAGGCTGGGGATAGTGAAGGGGAGGGGGCCACGCGGACACGGAACCGAACTGGGGGGCACCATGGAAGTCCAGCTCCAGGGGCCATTTAGTGTGGTGCGTAGCAAGTGAGGGCATGTGTTTATCCATCCTTACAGGTATGGAGGTTCCAAGGCCTTCTCTTAAGTTCTCACTGTTTCATGTTCCCTTCCTCCTTCTCTTTTTTTAAGGTTTAAGGTTTATTTATTTTGAGAGAGAGAACAAGTGGGGTTGGAACACAGGACAAGAGAGAGAATCCCAGGCTCAAAGTGCAGGGCCTGATGCAGGGCTCAGACTCAGGAACTGCGAGATCGTGACCTGAGCCAAAATCAGAACTCCAGCATTTAACTGTCCGAGCCACCTCGGGGCCCCTCTTCCTTCTACGCTTAATTTTAAAGGAAGTATTGAGCGCAAGAATTTAAGGAGTAGGAAGGAATGAACATTTATGCAATTACTGGTAGGTCTGTGATAAATATGTGAATGGTAAAAATTTCAAATGTGATTTGAAAGGCTTAACATTCAGTTCTGTTATTTTAATAAATAGGTTATCTATAAAACATTTCCTGCGTGGCTCAGTCAGTTAAGCACCCAGCTCTTGGTTTCAGCTCGGGTCATGATCTGCTTTGTCGGTTTGAGCCCTGTCAGCCTCTGTGCTGGCAGCATGGAGTCTCCTTGGGATTCTCTCTCCCCCTCTCTCTGTCCCTTCCCTGCTCTCTCTCTCTCTCAATAAATAAACACTAAAAAAAGAACCCTACATTTCTAAAGTGACATTTCTCAATGGGCATAGCTACTTAGTTGGCTAAATGCTAACCTGTATTTACCACATTTTTATTTTCACCTATCTTTTATTTTACATTTATAGATTTCTTATACTCAAGAGTCGCCTTTATTCATTTTATTCATTTATTCATCACTTGCTCTTTTTATTTCTTTAACTTCTTCCTTCCCTTCATTGTGTAGGTTAAATGAAAAGGGATGCTTATACTCTAATACCCTTTAGATAAATTGTAAAAAATATAAATAAAAAACCAAAACAAGTCCTCAAAAGATCATTTTTGAAAGAAGAAGATAGGAAAGTTCTTGAGTTAATTTTTCGAATTTAATTTTGGTGAGAAATCATGTGTTTCCTTTTTATCTAGGTAATCGTTCATTTGTAAATATATATACATATATATTTAAAAAATTTTTTAATGTTTTATTTCTAGGAGAGAGAGAGAGTGTGAGCAGGGGAGGGTCAGAGAGAGAGGGAGACACAGAATCTGAAACAGGCTCCAGGCTCTGAGCTGGCAGTCAGCAGAGAGCCCGACGTGGGGCTCGAACCCACGAACCGTGAGATCATGACCCAAGCGAAAGTCAGACGCTTAACCGACTAAGCCACCCGGGCGCCCCTAAATATATATTTTTTAAATGAAAATATCACTGTGATTCAGATTATCATCCATTAATGTAAATGGTTGCTCATTCTAATAGCATTAGACTTTGGATATATATTTACTTGAATTAATATACATATGCATGTATATTAATCACTTTAATTAATATAAATAAGTATGCATATGTATGTATATATATATGTATATTCTGGGCAGCCACATTGTACCAGGCAATATGCCAGTGGCACACATACAGAGGTCATTAAATCAGGGTTTTGTTTCACCGTGTGCTCCCTGAGTGCACAGCAGCACACGGAGACAGGAAGTACAGTGTTCTGGGAGCATCAAGGGTACAGGGACAGATCTTGGCAGGGGTCAAGGACGGGGAATTAGTAGGAGGATTGATCAGAGTCCTGAAGATCGTAGGCCTTTAAGAGAAAAACAGTTTATTCTTGTTACTTGCATTGCATTTTATCTTGCCAAGTATTTCCAAATTTGAAATTTTGGACAATTCAAGGAGTCCTGTTCAGTGAGTACCCGTGTTCTGTTGGCCTCTCCAGGGAGAATGTTTTTACAGTGCAGGGTGAAATTGCAGAGTGAGTTGTTTCAATACGGACTTTACTGACTTTGTCTTTGATGGCTGGGTATATAGCAGCTCAGTGATCAGTAGCCATTTGTGTGTCAGTTTCCATATAGTTATCTCACCCACTCACTTTTCTTTTCCAAAAATGAAAAATTGGTAGGTTTAACCTAATCTTGTACCTGGTGGGGGAAATGCAGGTAGGTAAAGAGACGAAATAAATTTCTCAAGGTCATACTGTGATTCATTCAGAGGCAGAGCCAGAAATAGAAGCTGAGTCTACTGATTTAAGCCTGCACGTCCTTGCTTGTTACTTATTTTTGGATGTTTGACACAGTAAGGCAACATGGAGCAAAAGCTGTTTATAAAAAATATAGAATTTATGAGATTTTTCAGATCCAGTTTTTAATAAGGTCAGTCCCTTTAATTGTTGAACATCTGGCCTTCCTTGGGCTGATTGAAGAGGGACTGTTGGTTAGACTGAACCAGATTTTCTCTAGGCAGCTCCCAAGGAAACTGTTTTTGTGGTGGATTGAATCCAGATTGACACAGGCCCCTGTTTCTCAGTTGCTGTCTGTTTTCTTGTCGTCTGGCTTCACATTTGGTTCTTTACCATCCTCTACAATTTTATGGGTGTCTTGGATATTATCAGAGGCCCAGGGAACAGTAGCATTCTCCTTGGGGAAACTGGGTTTTTTTGGCCTTGATTTTGCGTGTCTTTGGGTCCATTAATTGCCAGCTGCCTTTGAAGCAGGTGATCATTTATCTATAAACTTCCATAAACATCATTTGTTTTTAAACCGTAGAATGAGGGTTGTCAGCTCTGCGGAAAGGAACAGATGTTTTTTGCTTTTTACCGCCTTCCCAATGTAGGGAGAAAATTCAAATGGAAAGAGATCTTCGTGGCACATGTTTGTGTTTGTTTGGTAGATATAAAAACATTTAGTGATGGAGACGAAAACTTTTATCTTGGGTTAGCTGTTAAAAACGGATGATGCTTTAGGCCATTGCACTGAAATATTTCCAGTTAATTTGTTTGAAATACGTTTTTTTTTTTCAGTGCCGAGGAGAAAAAATGGCTTCTGAAATTTGAGAGGTTCTTCTGTACGTTAAGTCTAGCAGAAGCTTGTTAATAGATTTTTGCAGTTAATTAAAGTTCAGACATGCAGAATGTTAAATTTGTGATGCTAAGTCACTTTTGATAGAAAGCTTTCCAGAGTCAATTATGTACTTATCTGTCTTTTTTTTTTTTTTTTAAACACATGGAATCAAAGTTTAATCTGTTTTAAGTGGCTTAGTGAAGACAGGCCATTGTTACTGGGGCTGTGAAAAAATGGGGCTACGTCCACCGCTATTGCAGTCAGTCTGCTAGTCCTGAGCGTTTGCAAATTTGTTTCCTGACTGTTTTCCTTCCTGTGAGCTGTTTATTCATAGAGCTGTCTTTGTCTTCTCTCCACCCCCACCCCACAAATTCTAATTTGATTTTTCTGATCAATTTTTTTTCATTTTTTAAAATACTTTATTTATTTCTGAGAGAGAGACAGCATGGGCAGGGGAGGGGCAGAGAGAGAGGGAGACACAGAATCTGAGACAGGCTCCAGGCTCTGAGCTGTCAGCACAGAGCCCGACGCGGGGCTCGAACCCACGAACCGTGAGATCATGACCTGAGCCGAAGTCGGACGCTTAACCGACTGAGCCACCCAGGCGCCCCATGATCAATTTGTTATTGGCTGGCAAAGCCTGTAATTATGATGTAACGTTATATTTATTGCACTTCTGCTAAATGCCAGATCATGTGTGGCACATTACTTAAGTGTCTATGATCCTTTCAACAATTTGAAAGTGTAGCTGTTTATCCCCATTTTCCCCAGTGAGCTAAGCATGGTTCAGACCAGTGAAGTAACTTCTCTAAGGGCATTAAGCTAGTACATCCCTCATCTAAGATATGTACTTAGATTAGCAAATCTGTTGTTAGCCTGCCTAAAATAAAACCAAGTGTGTCAGTGAGCTTTATGAATTGCTAGCTAATTAATAATTGGCTTGGGCGTTGGCGTTTGGATTGTGTGACTCTCATTTTGGCTTTTCTAAAGGTTATCTTGATTTTTATATCTGTAGAGAAAGACCCCCTCTAGGAGTACAAAGCTTGTCTATAGCTTGTTAAAATTATTAACCTTTGAAGTTAAGACCGGTTGCATTCTTATTGCTAGTATTAGCATCTGAGAGAATGCTATGTCCTTCATGTCCAACATGTGAAGGATAGTCAGAAATCGTCCCAGGTGTATATAGATAATGTATTTGTCTTACTCTAACAGGAAAGAGGGTTATATGGGGACGCCTGGGTGGCTCAGTTGGTTAAGTGTCCGACTTCATCTCAGGTCATGATCTCGTGGTCCATGAGTTCGAGCCCAGCGTCGGGCTCTGTGCTGACAGCTCAGAGCCTGGAGCCTGTTTCAGATTCTGTGTCTCCCTCTCTCTCTGCAAGCCCCTCTTCCCCCCCACCCCCCCGCCCCCGGCCCTGCTCATGTGCTGTCTCTCAAAAATAAATAAAACTATTAAAAAATTTTATAAGAATAAGGAAAGAGGGTTATATGAATATTGTCCTTTTCCCTATTTCTTGATTTACTGGGTTCCGTATATCAGAATAGATCATGGGAACAAAAGCTGAGACCAGATTAGTTTGGTTGGAAACATCATTTCTCATGATTTCTTTTAAGACTGGTTTGAGTTGAAGTCAAGTGCCCCAGTGATGGGTTTTAGTGGCTACTTTATGAGGGGAGGACTGGCCTAGTTTTAAGTGCATTTAGGTATATGGATATGAACCATGTGTACAAGAAATTGAACAAGTGCTTTTAGAGCCATATTTCCTTCTAATTCTATTAAAAAGGTGCGGAACATACCCAGTCACGTGATAGTTCAGCAGTTACTCTACTATTGTGCTCGGCAAATTTGTATCCTAGCTTTTGAAAGTGACTCTCAAGTAATTTTTTCTCACATATACGAAGCTGGAAGAGTAATGTTAAGATTAAATGAAATAGTATATATACAGCCACTACAACTCTGCCTGGCATGGAGGAGGTGTAAGATGCACGGTGCTATTTGCCTTCCTGTCCTGGTTCATGGCCTTGATACACTTCATTGCTCAAAGTGGTCTAAAACCACATTGGTTAAAACAACACAACATGACACTGAGGTTGTAGACAGAAGCTTGGCAGGATCTGCCTAGTCGCTAGGTTTTTCCCAATAGTTATTCATATTTTTTTTTCTTTTAGCATTTCCTATGATTGTAAACTTTTTTTTGTCACTTATCATAAATTTTGGTTTCCTTCAGGATTTGGATAAGGAAAGCATAGGATTGATGGGGGTTGTGGCTGTGTGATGGGTGCCGGTGCTAATTTTTAAAGGCGCGGGGAAGAGAAGGCAGCGGGCAGATACCCTCAGTGTTTACGGTGTGCACAGCGTCTGGCTTCAGCACTTGACTTTGCAGCCTTACCCTCCCACAATTTCCTGCCTGAGCTCTCAACTTTAGACAGTTAATGTGCTGACTGTTCTATGAATGTGCATTTTATTTTCCTGACATTGTGCCTTTGTCTTGAAGCCTTTGCCCTCTTAGAACATACTATTTGTGGCTCTTGATTTAGCGTCCGAAAGGGCTGATTAAATTCCACTTTCCAGTTTATATTTTTGCCAGTTTCACCTAATTTATTTCAGTGTCTGCGCTGGTTATTGCCTGCATCATATTAGGCACACTTCTTGGATTTAGGGATTCCTCTGGTCTGTTTTCCTCACCTGTTTCTTCTTTTCTTTCCTCCTTTCCTACTCACCGATTCTGTCCATTATCTAATCTTCTATCAACACATCCACCAATATCTATGCCAGTGAATATGACGGGCACTGAGCATACTGAGCTATTTATGCATAACTGTTCGCTGTGTTTTTTAAACAGACAAGTTGGGTCTCTAGCCTTCTTATTGGTAACTTCCTGTTGAATTCAAGCTGGAAAATTACTAACATTTTTATTAGTCAAAATTAATTATTTTCTTTGAGGTGTGATTTAGTCTGATGAAAGTGGAATGATACTTTGACAGAACTTGCGTTGAGAGAATGTCTCTTCCTATATTTATTCGTTGATTTTAAAATGGCAAAGATAGTACAGTAACTCGGTGCTTCTGATTATGAATTTTATTGCTAATGAAAGGAGAGGTAAAGGAAGTGGAGAAAATTTTATTACTCTGTTTATTCCTGCTTTTGCATTATAAGTAATAACCTGCTGTTAATGAAATTTAGCATTAAGGGACCCATTAGAGAGAAACAAGTAAGTACTGCCTAGGACTTGATAGTTATTGTATATAATTTTAGTGGCTGAAAACTTTTCAAGGCTTTTTTATATTAAAAATATAAATATATGGCAAATAGGACTTCTAATCAATTTGAAAGGCTAGTAAATTATCACACATCAACGTTATATGCACAAATAATGATAGTTAGTGGATGCTATCAGAGGACTCTAACCATGCTGAAGAATTGTTACTCTTTGACATGTGCTCCTGTATGGATGAGAGAAAGAGGAGCATGTGTCTTCCTCCTTTCCAAGGATGTCCTGGAAGGTGTTGATTGGATAGGAAAATGCTGCCACTCTTCTGTGATCTAGTCAGTTTCCACATACCTGGTATTATCTGTTATATCAAAGCCACGGTGGGCAGAAGATAGTCTGTTTATTTTCACGGGGAATGGAATTACTTCTTGAAAAAAATTAAGCCTGTATGGTGTTTTAAAATGATGCTTAAATACTACCCAGTTGGGTCTCATTTGTACTTCAAGCAGAAGCGCTCTTTGTTGTACTTAGGAATACAGTGGACATCTATGGAAATTGATTCTGTATCATTTAAATTGTTGCTTTGCATACACAGGAGAGAAAAGAATGATGTTTATCAGTAAGATTGTAGCACTGCTATGGCACATCTATGGCTGAGAGTCTTTCAGTCTGTCTCCCTTTTAAAGTATCCCACTGAATTCTTAGAAGACTTGAAGCAATAATTTCTTTTTTTTTTTTAATGTTTTTTTAATTTTATTTCTAGGACAGAGAGAGAGAGACAGCGTGAGCAAGGGAGGGTCAGAGAGAGAGAGGGAGTCACAGATTGAAACAGGCTCCAGGCTCTGAGCTGGCAGTCAGCACAGAGCCCGATGCGGGGCTCGAACCCACGAACCGAGAGATCATGACCCGAGCGAAAGTCGGACGCTTAGCCGACTACGCCACCCGGGCGCCCCTAGTTTTGACCAATTTTTGACTGATAGCAGGGGAGACTCAGATGGGTTGGGCTGTCACTACCTTGAATTTAGGGCCTTGTGTTTTTGAACCCTAAGGCAGTGACTGTGTGTGATGTGTGGTCGGGCTGTTTTGTGAAACATCTGTGATGTACAATGTAAGACAAGTATTTAGAGTATATGGGGTCTTTCTAATATTACCACCAAATATATTGAGCAAGTTCTTTTTGATTTATTATCTACAATATAAGTCATCTCCTATTCCCGGATGGATTGTTGGCTTCACATTTTTTTTTTAAACTACTCAGTAAAAGTACGTGGGACGCGGTGGCCGAGTGGTTAAGGCGATGGCCTGCTAAACTTCTCAGTAAAAGTAGTACTACCCTCTTATTTCATTATACTTTAACATACAGTTGACCCTTAAGCCACATGGTTTAGTGGCAACAACACCCTCCATCCAGTCGAAAATTCATGTATAACTTTTGATTCCCCCCCCAAGACGTAAATACTAATGGCTTACTGTTTGCGTAAGACTTCCCAATAATAAACAGTCTATTAAAACGTATTTTGTATGGTATATGTATTATTTACTGTATTCTTACAATACGGTAAGCTAGAAAAAAGAAAATGTTATTAAGACAGTAATAAGGAAGACAAAATAAATTGACAGCACTGTATTAATTGAAAAGAATCCTTATGTACGTGGACCCATGCAGTTCAAATCCATGTTGCTCAAGGTTCAACTGTATTGGCTTGTGTGTGTTTTCAATTTTCCCTGGTGTGCTGTACGCTTACTCAAAATTGTTATCTACGGTATTCCATTTAGGGGTTGTCATTGACATAACAACTTTCTTTGAGACTAAGAGGCTAACTGCGTTTGAGTACTGCTAGGATTTTTACTTTTGTTTTATTGTCCTTAAAGAAGTGTAGCTTGTTTAAGCCCATTAAGAAGCAAACGGACTACAATAGAACTATTTCAGGGTCACAAATGAATTCATTTCAACACTCTGGGCAAAGTTATGTAAAAAAGGAATCTCCCCATCGTTAACATATAAGTCTTTTATTTTTAAAAAATGTTTATTTGTGTTTTAATATTTTATTTATTTCTGAGAGAGAGACAGGCAGCGTGAGCAGGGGAGGGTCAGAGAGAGAGACCGAGGGAGACACAGAATCGGAAGCAGGCTCCTGGTTCTGATCTGTCAGCATAGAGCCCAACGTGGGGCTCGAACCCACGAACCGCGAGATCATGACCTGAGCCAAAGTCGGCACTTAACCGACTGAGCCACCCAAGCGCCCCTGGTCATTCATTTTGAACGAGAACTTTTGCCCTCAAGTAGGGGAGGGGCACAGGGGAGGGAATTCCAAACAGGCTCTGGGCTGTCAGAGCTGAGCCTGAAATGGGGCTTGATCTCACAAACCATGAGATCTTGACCTGAGCCGAATTCACGAGTCAGATGCTTAGCTGACACGTCACCCAGGTGCCCCCAAGCCTTATCTTTTAGAAGAGTAATGGAAACAATAGGCTATCAATAGAGATAATCTCTTGCAGCTCATTTTTTAACCTGCCTACTTTTAGATCATTGGCACCTCTTCCCAACTCCACCCCCTTTTAATCTGTAGACTAATGCTTCCCCTTTGGAGACATAAGGTATGCAAATTCTTTATGGGAGGTGTTACATTTTGCAGCTAACCAAGATGTTCTGCAAGACGATTATATCTCATGTCGTTGGAGTGCTATTTTGGTTAAATGGTTCTGAAGGTGTAAAATGTTTGGATAGTCTCCTGGCAGTTGATTTCAGGATATCGGGTTTGTTCTGTCGTCTCTTCTGATCTTAGAAAAATCCAAAAGTGTATCGATTCTGTTAGGTTTCGCCTATTGTGGGTGGGCATACAAGGTTGAATGAGAACTTCAGTGATTTCTGTGGAGAAAGATTCATCTGGGATGTCATGTGATGTAAGTGAAAAAGTCATCTAGAAGCCTTTCCTCTTTGGATTATTTCTGTTAAGGAGCCTCATTTGACTCTAAATTCCGAGATTATTTTCACTGCCATCTGCCTTGGGATAATAAAAGCTGAACATGCAGATTTAGGTAGCTTTAGGCTGACGCCTCAGGCTGAGCCATCAACTGCCTTTTCTATGTTCCCTCTTGGTTTTATTACCAACTAAAGTTACCAGTCTCTAGCTCCTCTCTCTCTCCTGAGCATCAGCCACATCCCATTTAGGGATCAGGGATTAGAGAGTAAACTATTGATAGCATGAAGATCAGCTGGTCAGTATAGTTTAAAAGCATTTCAGTGATTCTCTCCTGCCCTGAGGCTAAAGTTTAAAATCTTTACTATATTTATATATTAATAAATGCATAATATACTAATATTTAATTCTCTGTAGTTTTATCCCATCCTTGTTGCTGTCTCTGGAGTTCTTCAGCCACCTCATGTTCTCTCTAGTAGTTTTAAGTATTATTGACACTCTATTCCTGATCTTCAGGGGAAAAAAAAGTGCATTTTCACGTCCCGCAGTGCAGGACACACCCCATCATGAGTCCATGCAGGACTCTTCATTTTGTCCTTGAAGTTACTCCCGGTAGAGTTTTCTTTCATCATCCAGAAGTACAGCATCCCTATGAGAACTTTTAGAAGCTGAAATGGTGTAAAGCAAAAAAACCCCAAAAACCAAAAAACAACAACAACCACCAAAAACCAAAAAAATAAAAAACAAAAACCCAATTACCATTAATTTATGTGCGAAAAATTTGGAGCGTTCCGAGACTTAAAAAATAACCCCTCCTAGGCCTTTTCTGATACCTTAGGACACAGCGTACTCCCAGATGCGCAGAAGAAATCAGGGTAAAGTACAGATGCTCACCGACACTGTGCGAAGCTCTGGTGGCCTGATGCTGACCCGCGGAGTGTGGTTCCCGGGGGAAGCGCTGGGGGGCGCGACCCCTGCGAAGGCAGGCCGGAGAGCAGTGCCCGGCGCTATTTTCGCTTTTCGCCTTTTTAAAAAATAAGCAAAAAAGTCCTCTTTAGATTTCTTTTGGTTAGTGTAATTGAGTACTAGCCGATCTTTTGCAGAGGCAAATTGGCATTATGTGACTTTTTAAATTGTATTTATTAAAAAATTTTTTTCAAGTGTTTTATTTATTTCTGAGAGAGAGAGAGAGACAGCGTGAGCAGGGGAGGGTCATAGAGAGAGGGAGACACAGAATCCCAAGCAGCTCCAGGCTCTGAGCTGTCAGCACAGAGCCCGACGCAAGGCTCGAACCCATGAACCAGGAGATCTTGACCTGAGCCGAAGTCAGACGTTCAACCGACTGACCCCCAAGGCGACCCTATGTGGCTTTTTTTTTTATAAAGCAGGGAATAGCTATAGGTTCATTTCCTAGTCTGCCCCCCCAGCAGTCTTAGGGAACTGCTTTTACGTGCTTGATTGACATAGCCTTGAAATTATATCTATTTTTGTCAAGTATGTAACATTTCTGTTTATGTTTAATTTTAGTTTATACACACACTCCGAGTTGGACTTCTTTCTGTTGCTTAAAAAAACAGCAACCCAGAGGCCTTTAGAAAAAAAATTACAATTTTTTCCTGGGTGAATGTCTATCGAGTTCATGGCTTCTTGCTGTGTATCCCGAACGCGAGGGCTCGGCCAGGTTGTACGCGCCAGGTGGCACTGTTCACTTTTATAGTGTGTGACGCCTGTTCCCTAGGGTTGTGCTGTGCAGGTTGCTCTGGGCATTCCTCATGTTCTGTTTAAGTATCTGGACTCTTCTCTGCCCCCCACAGACAACAGGGCTGACTCTTCCAGTATGGGGCCTGCGCGAGAATTTCTCTGGGATATTTATTCAGCAGTGAAGTTATTGGGGTATAAAATATTTACTTAATGTGTCTAGGTACCACCAGATTATTTCCCCGAACGCCTTCCCCAGTTTTTACTCTAGTAATGCAGTAAATTTGCACTTACCTAATTTTTGAATTTTACCGATCCAGTGAGGGAAACAGCATCTTGTTGTTTTACCTTTAATTTTATATTTATCTGGTGGCTAATGCCTTTGAGAAAACTTTTGTTAATTTTGAGCCTTTTGGGTAAACCCTTCTGTGAATTGCCTGTTCACAGCCTTTTATCTTTTTGTAGAGAATTTCCTGATTTTCCTTATTTATTCACAAGGGTTCTTCATATCTTTGTATATCCTTGATGTTATTTTAATTAACAATGTTAAGGATGTGAAGGATTGCCACCAAGCCTCCTGATTTTCTTTACTTATATTAGAGGCTAATGTAAACGTGATGTTTCTCAGAGTCCTTTGTGGGTTTTGTTTCAGATGTGGCTTCGGTTTGATGAATTTCCACTAGATTTGGAAGACCTAGATAAGGCCTCGTATGAACTTCCTTGTGTGTACTTAGAAGAACTGTTAGATTCTCCCGAGGCCGTGTCGGCCGAGGTTTGGTGTCCACGTGCTAGTGTCCTGAGGTCTGGGGTGGTGCACGGGGTCTCCCCACTCATGGTTCTGGGCTGGCAGCAGAGGCTTCCAGATTCTAGCAGCGGGAGTGTGCTCTTGGAGCCCAGGACTCTAGATCAGAGAAGAGGCTGCCACTTCCTTGGTAGCCTGGCTCTGCGTGTGTCTTAGTACTTCTAAAAAGATTCTAGAGTCTTCCAAGATCCTGTCCAATAAGAAATTTCTCTAGTAAGTCCCTTGCTATTTAAACTATTTGGAGTGGAGTCGGTTATATGTAATCATTGGAATCTTAACCTGTAGAATCAGTTTTAGATATTAGATAGATCTTTTAACATTTCATGCCTCCTTTACTTTTGGTACATCCCTGCTTGAACAGAAATACTTAAATTTTCATCGGTCAATTCTACTTTTCACCGTGTTTTGTGCTAGTTTCTTCTCATGTAAGACATTCTGTCTTCCTCCTAGGTTACATTCTCTTCTCCATAGTCTTCTATTAGCTTTACCATGTCACCTTTTACATTTAAGCCTTTGATCTATCTAACATCCTGTTGAGTGTATGATGTAAGGTAAGGATTCAGTTTGATTCTTTTCCATATTGCAAGGCAGTTTTTCAACATCACCTCCTACATAGTTTTACTCATTGATTTTTTAAAATACTACCTTTGTGTGATTCCCAGATATAGGCAACTTTGCTTACGACAATCTACTCAATTCATATTTGATTTTCTGTCTTCAGTCAGTACTATACTCTTCTTAAAGTATGGCTTTGCAGTATGTATAATTACCTGAAAGTGTCCCCTTTTTTTCTTTTTTTTAAAAATTTTTTCATTTATTTCTGAGGGAGAGGGAGACAGTGTGAGCAGGGGAGGGCCAGAGAGAGAGGGAGACACAGAATCCGAAACAGGCTCCAGGCTCTGAGCTGTCAGCACAGAGCCCGACGCGGGGCTCGAACCCACGAATCACGAGATCGTGACCTGAGCCGAAGTCGGACGCTTAACCGACTGAGCCACCCAGGCACCCCTGCACTAAGCAATTCTTTATGACACCAGCTAGGTGTTTTATAACTCAACTTAATTTTGATATTATTTACATAGAGATAAGTAACGACCCGTTAAGGGTTCAGTCCTACGAGACTTCCCCTCTTTTGGATGCCACTCAAACGTCCAGGTTACCACCTCGGCTTCTGACTGACCCGCCTCACGTTCCAACAGCTCTGTCCTTGGGTTCAGTTATTTGCTAGAGCAGCTCCCCAAGCACATGGAGACATTTTACTTACTAGATTACCACAAAAGGATATAACTTTATTATAAAAGTTTATTTTGAGAGGCTATAACTCAGGATAGTCTGGTGAAAGAGATACATAGGGCAAGGAATGGGGAAGAACTCTCACGCTCCCTCAGCATGCCACTGTCCCCAAATCCCCATGTGTTTATCAACCCGTAAGTGCTTCTAACCCAGTCCTTTTGGTTTTTAAGGAAGCTTCATTACTTAGGGCAACTGATGAAATCGGCAGTTTCAGCCCCTCTCCCCTTCTGGAGGTCAAGAGTGGGACTAAAATTTCCAGCCCTGTAATTACAGGTTGCAACTTGCCACCATCCTTTGGTGCTTTCCAGAAGTCCCCTCAATTAACATCAATTCAGCTGTGGTCGAAAGGGGTTTGTTAGGAATGTCAAGATACCTTTATTGTTGATGTCACTCAGGAAATTCCAAAGGTTTTAGGAGCTCTGTGCCAGAAACTGAGTGAAAACCAAGTATGTATTTCTCCTTAGAAATCATAATATCACAATAGTCAGATGGGGTTTTAAAAGAAGTACTTTATTTATTTTTATAGCAAAATAATTGAAATGTAAGCCTAGAGCATGACATACATTATGTAGATTCTTTTGAAATTATTGTGGTTATTGTGGCTTTCTTTTTGTCATTGTGTGTGACTAGTGTTTGTGAATCTATGGCTGTCTTTGGAGAATCATAATGCTAAAGCCCAGAAACATGACTAACATTTTAATTTAGTAGGTTGTGTTTTACACTCACCATTAATAGAAAATCTCTAATATTCACAGTGCTTCAAAGGCATCATTTTAACAACTATCTACTGTTTTTATCCAATCAGAAAAATACGCATCCCTTGGCTTCTGTCACATACTTCTCCTTGGTTTGCCCACTACATTTTGGGCTAACTTTTCTCAACTTCATCTGGTCTTCTTCTTCCACCTTGATATCTAACCCCAGGAACCCTTTCATTGCATGTCGATGACTCCAAACTCAAGTTTCTGGTTCAGTTCTTTAATGAATTCCTGGTGCACATTTCCGATTGCCTTAAAAGTATCTTCATAAGGGTATGGGAGTAGATCCAAACTGAGCTTCTCTTTCTTCCAAACCCAACCTGCTGCTTTATTTATTGCCTGCCCTAGTGGATGGTAATAGCATCTGGCACAGCCAAGTTTCTTAAGCCAAATCTAGGAGATGTGCAACTTAGCCAAGTTCCTAACACTTTCTCTTTATTCAATCCAATCAGTCACTAAATCTTGTTAAAATACATCTAGGAACATTAAAAAAATTTAGTTATTTATTGTGGGGGTGGGGTGGGGAAAAAGAATCTCAAGAAGGCTTCATTCTGCCAGCACAGAGCCTGCTGGAGGGGTTTGATTCCAGGAATCGTGAGATCATGACCTGAGCTGAAATCAAGAGCCAGACACTTAACCAACTGAGCCACCCAGCTATCCCCATCTCAAAACATGTTTCGAGAGATACTTATCCTGTTCTTTCCAGTGGATGTCTAATGCTCTTCTCACAATTATTTAATGGCTCTCTGGTGACTTCAGGGACGAATTTTAAACCGTAGGTATATATCCAAGAAGAAAATTGCATGTGTCCAGGATGGAGGAGCTACACTTGCTAGCAATTGTACAATTTGACGTGAAGGAGGCTGTCCCTTATAGAATGTCCAGCCTTGGAATGGACGATCTGGAAAGCAGTGATGTCACTGTTCAGAGACTGGATGAAGATCTGTTGGGTGCTTATAACCCCAGAGAGGCCGAACTTGACAACCACCAATATTCCTTCCAATCAGAAAAAGCAATGATGTTTGACTTCTAAATAAAGTAAGAGCAGCGGCTATGGTCTGTATGTGTCATTCCTTTGATTTGGGATGGCTCTAAATATGTAAAAAATCCCTTGAGCTACAGGTATTTTAGAAGCTGCCGTTTATTGGTTTCACACTTATGGATTTAACTTAGTAGATTAAGTTTTTTTTTGGGGGGGGGGCTCCTGGGTGGCTCAGTCAGTTGAGTGTCCCACTGTTGATTTCAGCTTAGGTCATGACCCCAGCATTGTGGGATTGAGACCTGCGTTGGGCTCCGTGCGGAGTGTGGAGCCTGCTTAGGATTCTCTCTCTCTTTCTCTCCCTTTCTCTCCCCCTTTGCCCTTCTCTCCCATTTGCACTATCTCTCTCTAAAATAAAAAATTAAGTTTTTTTTCTTTTAAAGCATTTCCTTCTGACATGTCTATAATTTTTTCCTTTGAACTTTGATTTGCTTCATGAGCTTTTAAAAAATTCCCAGATAAATCTGTACTCTTAGCATAGGTCCTAAAAAATGGTTGTTAGTCACTGTCATATATATTGTGATATTCTTTGGCCAATTTTATCAGATTTATTAGATTAAATTTCTTCATCTGTGTTTGTACTATTTCAGATTAACTGGATGGCTTGATTAATTGGCTAATCAAAGTTGCATAGTTTCTTTCCTGCCTCAGAAAAAGCCTTGATGGAAGCCAAATATAAACTTTATATACATTTTAATAGATGTAGTGACCCTAGTCAGATGTCTGTATACCAAAGCCACTTTTTTTAACCTTATTTATTTAAGGACAGTTGGCACACCATGTTACACTAGTTTCAGGTGTACAACTTAGTTATTTGACAAGTTAATACATTATGCTGTGTTTATCTGCCACGATACGCTGCTGTTACGATATCACTGACTGTGAGTTCCTTATGCTGTGCCTTTTATTCCTGTGACTTACTTGTTACAAAACCAGAAGCCCGTATCTCCCTTTACCTTCACCTGTGTTGCCCAAGTCCACCCCTCCCCACTCTTCTGGAAAACCACCAGCCCTCTGTATTTATAGGTCTGGTTCTGCTTTTTGTTTATTTATTCATTTCTTTCTTTTTAGGTTCTGTTTATGAGTAGAATTGTTATAGTATTTGTCGTTCTCAGTCTGACTTACCTCACTTAGTATAATACCCTTTAGGTTCCTTCATGTTGTCACAATGGAATGTTGTCATCATTTTTTTTTTTTTGGCTGTGTAATATTTCATTGTATGTAACACCACATTTTCCTCTCAATTCATTTATTTTATTTTTTTAAAAAATATTTTTATTTATTTCTAGGAGAGAGAGAGAGACAGCGCGAGCAGGGGAGGGTCAGAGAGAGAGGGAGTCACAGACTGAAACAGGCTCCAGGCTCTGAGCTGGCAGTCAGCACAGAGCCCGACGTGGGGCTCGAACCCACGAACCGCGAGATCAAAGTTGGATGCTTAACCGACTAAGCCACCCAGGCGCCCCTCAATTCATTTATTAATGAACGCTTAGGTTGCTTCCATATCTTGGCTATTGTAAATAATGCTGCAATAAACCTACCACTGCATTTATCTTTTCATATTAGTGTTTTCATTTTCCTTGAGTGAATACCCAATCGTGGAATTGTTGAATCATATGGTATTTCTATTTTTAAGTTTTTGAGGAACCTCCATACTATTTTGTCTGGAGGCTGTACCAATTTACATTCCCACTAACAGTACAGGAGGATTCCTTTCTCTGCATCCTGGGCAACACTTGTTATTTTTTGTCATTTTGATTTTAGCCGTTCTGCCAGGTGTGAGGTGACATCTAATTGCGGTTTTGATTTCCATTTCCTTGATTATGAGTGATGGTGAGCATTTTTCGTGTGTCTGTTGGCCGTCTGGATGTCTTTTTCTGAAAAAATGTCTATTCAGGTCCACTTCTCATTTTTTTTTCTTGACGAAGAGAGAGAACATGAATAGGAGTGGGCTGGGAGGAGAGGGAGAGTGACCGAGAAAGAGAATCTTAAGTAGGATCCACACCCAGTGCGGAACCTGAGGTGGGGCTTGATCTCAACCGTGGGATCATGACCTGAGCTGAAATTAAGGTTGGATGCTTAACTGACTGAGCCACCCAGGGGCTCTTCTCATTTTTTAATCAGATTGTTTTTTGTTTGTTTGCTTGCTTGGTGTTGAGCTGTATAAGTTCTTTATATATATTATGTATAATAACCCCTTATTGGATATAGTGTTTGCAAATATCTTCTCCCATTCCGTATATTGTCTTTTTACTTTGTTGATGTTTTTTTTAATTTTGATGGAGTCCCAATAATTTACTTATGCTTTTGTTTCCCTTGCGCTAGGAGACATATCTCGAAAAATGTTGCAATGGCTGATGTCAGAGGATTTTTATGGTCTCAGGTCTCACATTTCAGTCTTTAATCCATTTTGAATTTATTTTTGTGTATGGTGTTGGAAAGTAGTCTGGTTTCATGGTTTTAAAGTGTAGCTGTCTAGTTTTTCCAGCAGCATTTATTGAAAAGACTTTCTTTTCTCTGTTGTATATTCTTGCCTCTTTTATGATAGATTAGTAGACCATATAATCATGGGTTTATTTTGGGGACCTCTTTCCTGTTCCGTTGATTTATGTATCTGATTTTATCCAATACCATACTGTTTTGATCTACAGCTTTGTCATATACCTTGAAATCTGGGATTGTGATACCTCCAGCTTTGTTTTTCTTAGGATTTCTTTGGCTATTTGGGGTCTTTTTTGTGGCTCCATTTAAGTTTTAGGATTATTTGTTCTAGTTTGGAGAAAAGCACTGCTAGTATTTTGATAAGGATTGCATTAAGTCTGTGGGTTGATTTGGGTACGTAGTACGGACATTTTAACAATATTAGTTGTTCAAAAATCCCTTAGTATGGAGTATCTTCATGTTTGTGTCATCTTCAATTTGTCATCGGTGTATCGTATATGTTTCCAGAGTACCAGCTGTTCACTTCTTTACTTAAGTTTATTCTTATTTATTTATTTTGGTGCAGTTGTAAATGAGACAGTTTCCTTGATTTTTCTTATGCTACTTCGTTATTAGTGTATAGAAGTAATACTGATTTTTGGGTATTGATTTTTTAACCTGCCACTTTAGTGAAATTGTTTATTACTTCTTGTAACTTTTTGATGAAGCCTTTAGAAATTCAGTGTATAGTATCATGTCTTCTACAAGTAGTGACAGTTTAATTTCTTCTTGACCTATATGGATGCTTCTTACTTTTTTTTTCCTTCGTCTGATTGCTGTGGCTAGGACTTCCACTACTATGTCGAATACAAGTGGTGAGAGGGGACCTTCTTGTCTAGTTCCTTCCTGATCTTAGATTTTCGCCATTGAGTATTACGTTAGTTGCAGGTTTTTCATAAATGGCCTTTATTCTGTTGAGATATGTTCCCTCTAACCTCAGTTTGTTGAGAGCTTTTATCATGAATGGATGTTGTACTATGTTAAATGCCTTTTCTACATCAATTGAAGTGATCATATGATTTTTATTTTTCATTTTGTTGATGTAGTGTATGACCTCAGTTGATTCCAAAGTCACTTTTTTAATGCTCTGTCTCTGTGTGATGTTTTATTGTACAGATACATTCATTACTACTCTTTTCCATATTGTCAGTGTCAGGTAACAAACTGCCTCAAACCTGAGTCCTAGTTCATGACACAGAGCAGTCAACTTCTTCAAAAGAGTGATAAAAGTACATACTGTTGAGGACTCAGAAAACCAGCACCTCTGCAGGCCAATCTGCAGGTGTTGTATAAAGTTTAAATATTGAATTATTTCTTTCTTACCTGGAGTTTTGAGCCTGATGGTGTGCTCAGAGGAGGGAGCTTCCTCTAAGAGTGTCTAGTCCATGCCGGTCACTGGTGGAGAGGGTTCCGTCCACGGGGAGCAAAGAGCTTCGTTCTCATCCCGTTCATGTCCCTTCATGAGCTGAGGTCGTCTTCTCTGTAGGTAGGGACTGAGCCTCAGTTATCTTCATGTGTCTTGTGACTTGTTTTGCTTATGATGTGTCCAGTGATTTGACTACACGTTTGTCTTGCCTCAAAACAACCCTAAGTATGTACGCCAAGGAGGCTCCCCCTCTTATCATATGCAAAGCAGACATGTTAGTTTCTATTCGATCATAACTGGTCTGTCATACGTGCTTTTTCTTATTTCTTGAGCACAGACCACCAGCACATGATGACACCCAATATGTGATATCTCTATTCACCAGCATCCTACAGTTAAGCAATTATCCTTCATGTCTAACTTTAAATTTGCTTGCCAACAACTCATTTCCCCTTATTATTTCAATTGATAATATGGCCTATCAGAGGAAGTCTGTTAGGTAGATACAGCTGAGCTAGAACATCAGGAAAAAATGGAATATAATGAGACTTCTGCTTAATTCTTTTCTTTTGTGTAAGATATGGAACAGAGAAGAAGCAGAATATTATGTTGATCCCTTTCAAAATACAGCAGTTATATTCTGTTCCTCTTTCAACCATTAAAAATACACAAAAGGAAAACAATACCAATGATGTGTTTGTGGGCTCTTGGAGTTTAAATTTAAAGCAGATAATTCTAAACGAATGATGTTATGGGACCTAAAACATCGAATTCACACTTAGCCCTCACCCACGTGTGACCTGGGATTTGTCACTGAAATATTTGAGTGCATTGTCATAGCCTCTTATCATTAGTAAGGGACGGGGAGCATGTTTTCATCATGATGACCTCTTCTGGTGACCGAGGACATTCTCTGGCAAATGATAGATTCATGAGTGTGTGGTTATATCTTGTCTTTGCAGCTCTCTCTTAAAAAAATGTCCACTAAGGATGTTTAATTAAGATAGTATGTTCTAAATAGACTCCCTTTAAAAGATTCCTTCGTGAGTGTGGTCATTGTAACTACATCCTCAGCTCCAGCAGGGTGCAGACCATGTGGTCTCTTTCTTTTATATCTTAGCAGAGAGTGTTGGTCAGAAGCTTTGCCCAGAGTTGCTGGCTCACCCAGAAGTGGGGGGTCCCTAGAATAAAAATGAGGAGAACAGAGTACACAGCCAGTTTTGGCACTGTACCCTCCAGTCGGTAGGCCAATTCTAGAACCTTTTCATTCCTCGATTAGTTGCTTTGAAATCATGACGATAAATCCTTGCTTTGCTTCACAAGCTGACTAGATGTGGAAATGCTCTTGATATTGTATCATTCTGTCCAGAAAACAGGTTTTCTACTTTTTATAACGTCACTGTTTGCTGCCCAACGTAACTCCAGTAAAGGGGCTCATGATTTTTCTTCTTTCTCATGTGCAAGAGGAGTATTGAGGATAGTGTATGACTAAAAATCCGAAACCACATGCTAGAAGCCACATACTTTTTACTAACTGTGGTGTATAAGTGTATGTTGGAGGAGGGAGAGGGATCAGTGAAGAAATAATTGGAAACATTAGTGATGAATAAGTTTCTTGTCATTGGATGAGTATTATTTTTAACACGAATATAACAAGTATAGTAAAACAAATAATGCAAATTAGAACAAAAGAGAAGTTAGGAATTCTAGAAAGTTGTGTCTTAAATATAACCTAGTTGATATCATTAAAATCCACTGAATGGAAAACAAAACCAAAAACGAAAATGAAAACTTAATGGATAAGATATTTTAATCTGTGATCGCCATATATCATAATTTTTCTAATGCTTTTATATTAGAGGTACATTCTTAGGATTCCATTGATTACTTATGGTTTCCTTCCTTTTTTTTTTTTTTAAATGTTTTATTTATTTTTAGGAGAGAGAGAGAGACAGCGCGAGCAGGGGAGGGTCAGAGAGAGAGGGAGACACAGAATCCGAAACAGGCTCCAGGCTCTGAGCTGGCAGTCAGCACAGAGCCCGATGCGGGGCTCGAACCCACGAACCGTGAGATCATGACCTAAGTGAAAGTCGGACGCGTAACCGACTAAGCCACCCAGGCGCCCCTATGGTTTCCTTCCTGTCGGCTGAGCCAAACTTTTATTTATCCTATTTAAGAGTACAGAACCTTTAAATGAATCTTAATAAAAAAAATAATAGGTCATATTTACTGGGCGTGTGTTAAGCCTGTTAAAAATTATTTCAACTTAATTCTTACACCATTCACATGAGGTAATGAAGATTACTATTTATAGTTATAGATGAGGAAACTGAGGTTTAAGAGAAATTGAGTAGCTAGTCTGAGGCCATAGTCTGAACAATGGTAGCATCAGGAAGGGTACCGAGGCAGATGGCTTCCATAGCTGAGAGTTATCTTGCTGTATCATGCTTTCTCCCTGGGTGTATTTTGTTAAGTCTAGAGGTATATTCCATGGATTTTAGGTGGAAAAGAATGGGCAGAAAATGAAAGAATTGTCCATGGGTGTACTCTCCTAGCTTTCTTCAGGCTATATGTTATGTGTTATTTGTATGATCAGGGAGATGAGCCTGCCTTAGATGAAGATGGTGTGCCTTTGGGCAAAACACCCAACATCCCGGGTCCTACCTTTCCTAATTGCTGAAATGACTGGGTTTGAAAGATAGAAAGACTGTTCCTCCCGCTGGATCTTTCCTTTGGTCCCAAGGTGGGAGGGAGGTAAGAGGGAGAGCCCGAGAAAATTGACCCTTCCCTTGCCCATGCACCTAGAGTCATAAATCCACCGGAAACTACTTCTTATGTACCTTCTTATGTATCCGTTCTAGAGAGGATGATTTTATTGGCCTTTGGGAATTTTCTCAAGTTTTACTGTTGCTGCAGCTACAAGGCAGTAGGGGATCTTGGTCTTCCTTTACCTGTGCTGCCCATTCGCATTTGCTTGAAAAGTAGCCCTGGGATGCTCACCCTCCTAGGGGCACCCCTGGCTGACCTTGGGGCCCTGACCCTGGAGGGCCTGCTAGGAGGTGGCACCCCCACCAGCCCCTGTCATGCTCACCCGCGGTGTTCATAACTTGTTCATTAAGCAAACAGATTTTGGCAAACTGACTTCGAGATGCTTTGCACCTAGTAAGAGCTCAGTAAATATTGTTGATTAAGTAATGAATGAAAATATGAAGTAAAATGAAGCTTTGAATAGCCGAACACTTAGGAAAGTTATACTTATTCATCTTCTAGGACCAATTATTTTCATTTTTTGGTGTGACCAACATGTCTTAGTCTAGAAGAAGTGTATTGACCGAGGAGGAAGTGAGGGGATCAGGAGTTGTGTGTGACAGTGGGTGCGGAAGGGGGTGCCAGAGGGAACCGGGGACCCTGTGTCCAGGTCCTAGCCGGCCAGTTTGCCCAGGTAAGAAATAAGGTTAAGTCCAGAAGGCTTTATGTCAGCTCAGTCTCCCCAGTTTATTTTTATTTTATTTTTTTTAAGGTTTATTTTTGAGAGAGAAAGAGACAGAGTGCTAGCAGGGGAGGGGCAGAGAGCGAGCGAGCGAGCGAGACTCCGAAGCAGGCTTTAGGCTCTGGGCTGTCAGCACAGAGCCCGATGCGGGGCTTGAACCCATGGCATCCCATGTAGTAGGCTAGTGTGTCCTAATTAAATCCCTAGTCATCAACTATGAGAAGATAAACATAAGTCTACGTCTCTCTCTGCTCCCTGTGCCGTGGTCAAATTACATATCCTGGTCAGGAACGGAGCTCTGTACAGTGCATCTAGAGTGCAAGCTCTAGAAGAAGTAAAAACTTTTCATGTTCCTACCACAATCATTTGATTCTTTAATAAACTGAACTTATGTCTCCTGCTTTTGTAGAATAATGAGGACACCTTGCTTAGCTTTTCAGTCTTAGAATCACATGGTATACTGACCGAGGCAGCCAGGTGCCATTTACTTATTTGTTTATTTAGCTTTGCAGTCTTGACTGTTTCACATAATATTTGTGATGCATATTTCCATGTCATTAATGCAAATAGAATTGGTTGTTTAATATTTTCTGGTAACCAGTCCATTTTCAGAACTCTCTGATACCTTAGATTAACAGTTAGATCTAGGGGTGCCTGGGTGGCTCAGTCGGTTAAGCATCCGATTTCAGCTCAGGTCATGATCTCACAGCTGGTGGGTTCGAGCCCCGCGTCAGGCTCTGTGCTGACAGATCAGAGCCTGGAGCCTGCTTCGGATTCTGTACCTCCCTCTCTCTGTGACCCTCCCCCACTCATGCTCTGTCGCTCGCTCTCTCTCAAAAATAAATTATAAAAAAATTAAAAAAAAAGTTAGGTCCAATCTGACACATGATTCAATCCTCTTCTCTTTTTCCCCGGAGGTTGGGAAGAACACGTGTGCTGTCGACTTTCTAACCCACGTCAGGAGGTTCACGGTGTCTGCCTGCCTTAATTGTACTGAGGCTGCGGATGATTCACGGCTTTGGGGATGGCAGCTTGATTCCTTCTTTGCCAGTTTTTCACTTTGACTTTTTCTCTAATGGGTTTCCCATCCATTTGCTCTTCATTAAGTGAACCATTGAGGAATGCAAAAGGAATTCATTAGGGATTGCATCGTGGTGATTTTCTAATTTTGTCATTGTTTTGGTCCCTTTTGGCTAGAACTTTTCTATGTTCGAAAATTTTTCTTTGTTCACTACGTATGTTATATTGCCCTGACGTACAGTTCATACTGGAAATGCTTCTTTTGTTTCCCACTAATTCTCTGTTATCAGGGATGATTGGTGCCCTAGAATTCTCCAGTGATATCTATTTTTATTTTTTATTCCTTTTCATATATTCAACATGTTTAAATTCATTGTTATTATTTTTTCTATAATAGCATGACCTTAAGGGCTACATATTAGCCATGTGTATAAAGCCATCTTTTTTTGACGCTGTAGTTTGGTTGTTGCACATTTTAATTTCTTTCGTTATTTTTTACTATTAATCCATTTATTATTGTAGCGGGAGCTGTGCTAAGCACTTTACATGCATTTTGTCATGTAATCTTCACAGAAATCCTGTGATGTATCACTCTTCGGATATATATGAATATTTACCTAAGATTGATTCTCTACAGTTGAATTTTTGGCTCAAGGGTGAACTTTAAAAAATTTTTTTAATGTTTTATTTATTTCTAGGAGAGAGAGAGACAGCGTGAGCAGGGGAGGGTCAGAGAGAGAGGGAGTCATAGACTCTGAAATAGGCTCCAGGCTCTGAGCTGGCAGTCAGCACAGAGCCCGATGCGGGGCTTGAACCCATGAACCGCGAGGTCATGACCTAAGCGAAAGTTGGACGCTTAACCGACTAAGCCACCCAGGCGCCCCAAGGGTGAATTTTTTTAAGACCATGGACACACATTGCAAAATTGCCCTGCAAAACCTTTCCTGTTAATGTTGTTGCTGCTTTCTGGGTTTCCGCCTACCTTGAGTCCAGGTTGAGGAAAAAAAATGGACAGACTCATTGCCCACTGGGTGATTCTTTGAATTCTCATCCCCCCACCCGGTCCTCCTGCTATTATAATATCGTTCAGGATCTCATTTACATTCTTTCCACGTGTGATGTCACTCTGCCATATTCAGTTGATGCAGTGACAAAATCTGCCCTGGTTTCAAGGAGAGGAATGTGTATAGACTGGGTGAGATTACAGGAAACAATAAGGATAAGCATAGAATGAGCCAGGACATGTTGAGTAGAGAAAGCCGTGAAGGGGCCTTGAGACACAGTGGCCAGTGAGATCCAGAAAATAGAGGATGGCATCATGGAGATGATAGCAAAGAATTCTAAGGATTAAGACTCAATCAACAATGAACATTTTCTGAGAGATTAAGAAACTCAGTAAGATGAAGATAAATGATATGGTGTTGGCTACCAGTTTATATTGTGTCGTAGGGATAGAAGTCAAAGTGATTTCTCAAATTAGAGTGGGCTGAGTCAGGAGTGAGAGGCTAGAGGTAGCAAATGTAGGTAATTCTGGTCAGTAGTTTTGATGTGAAATCAAATCAAGAAATGGGGGAGGTAAGGAGTGATGTGGGCTAAGGGAGATTTTCTTCTTAAATTAAGTATGTTTGTGTGATCTAGAAATGTCCAGTAAAGATGGAAATGTCCCTTATTCAGAAGAGAGAAGGAATAGTGAAAGAAGTGAATTCCAGGCCATGCCACAGGGATTTGATCTCGAACACTGAGGGGAAGAGATGCTTTTGTTTGGAGCAGGGCCTTCTTCCTCTGTGAGGAAGGCAGAGAAGGATATCAGTGTCGGTGCTTTTACATATTTGCAGTTTCTCTTGGTTCCTTCCGTTTTCTCAGTAAATTATTTGAGAAGATCATTATCTCATCATTGAAAAGACTGGGTTGGGGCACCTGCGTGGCTCAGTCGGTTGAGTGTACGACTTCGGCTCAGATCATGATCTCGCGGTTCGTGGGTTCAGTCCCCGCGTCGGGTTCTGTGCTGACAGCTTGGAGCTAGGAGCCTGTTTCAGATTCTGTGTCTCCCTCTCTCTCTGCCCTTTCCCTGCTCACTCTCTGTCTCTCAGAAATAAATAAACATTAAAAAAATTAAAAAAAAAAGAAAAGACTGGGTTAAGGAGGGAGAAAATATAGAAGATTGTATTGGGGACTATATGCTTAGATGTGAATGCAGAGAAGTGTTGGGCCTGACTGAGGTTTAGAGGCATGATCTTGAAGTGAAAGCAGGCAGTGGGTGTATGTGTGTCACAGTGTCGTTGCTCTGGTGCAGGCAAAGAAAAGGTGGACGTCTAGACTGGAACAAATTGGGATTTGGGAGTTATCCTGGGATCCCATGGGAGAGAGGGGCAGGGGGGCTTCAGTGTTTGAAGGAAATGGTTACGTAGTGGGACATGGAATTTAAGCAGGTGAAGAAGGGGGTGATGGATTGTGTGACAGTGGCAGGGATGACAGACTCGACCCCTGTGGGAGGGAGGGGCCTCAGAAGGGATTCTAGAATATGAGCCGAAAGGATAGAAGGCAGTGGTCAAGGATTAGACGTTCCTTCCAGACATTTGTACGTACGGTGGTAACTGAGGAATGAAGTCGGCTAAAATGGAGTTTACTTTCCAGGAGGGAGAGACAGACCACAGACTCACAAAAATTCAAGAGCTGAGATCTCTGGAGAAGAAAGAGGGATAATGGGAACAAGAGCGGCTGGCATGCTATTTGAGAAAGGAGAGGGAGGTCAGGACGTTCTCTGAGTGGAAAAGACAATTGAGCAGACGCCCGAGTGAGATGAAACAGGGAGTCATTCAAGTATCTTGGAAAGAGTGTTCTAGTATAAAAGTCTCCGAGGTAAGCATGAGCTCTGCGTGCTGAAGGCCTGTAGGTCAGAGTGCCCTGAGGAGAGCAGGAAAGGGGGCCAGGCGGGGAAGGGCCTCTTGAGTCATGGTGATGAGTTGGGTTTTGGTCTGAGGGTGACGGGAAGCCGTGAAGGGCTGGAGTAAAGCTTGAAATTGGTCTTCTGAATGGACGGCCTGTGTGGGGAAGAGAAAACACTGACTGGAGGCCAGGATTCAGATCTCAGCTGAGTCATCTCCCTGGGTGTTTGATCTCCATGTGGATGTCAGAACCACCGAGGAGAGTAGCGGTGGAAACGAGCAGTTGAGTCAGGGGGTAAAGTGTTGAGTGAATGGCGGGGAGGGGTCAGGAACGACAGGAGGTTAGTGGAGGCGGAAAGGAGGGTGACAGGTGGTCCGGCCGGTGGCAGGAGTTACAAAGGTGCTGATGGTCTTGGAGGAGAACAAATCATTTGCGAGTTCTAGTGGGGATGGAGGAAGTCACTCACTCCCCCCGCCCCTAATATATGTGCGATTTGACACAAAATGTGTCCAGCCAGGTTACCGTCCATGCGATCAGGAGAGGCTGAGGCAGGGAGTCTCAAGCTGTGGTGATTTTGCTCCCCGGGGACACGTGGCAGTGTCTGAAGGCACGTTGCCTGTGACCGCCGGAGGTGCAGTGGTTACGCTGCACCTACAGAGTCACGGCGGGTGGCGCTGCCCGCATCCCACAGCGCACAGGGCAGCGTGGGGCGGAGAATCCTCCATCCCGAGGTGTCAGTGCGTGGTGGTCGAGAAGCCCTGGATGGAGGGTTGAGGAGGGAGTGTGTTCATCACGGAGCTGAGGTTCCAGGGGGGTTATGCTTCCTCTCTTCCACGTTATTCCATAAACTTTTTGATAGTTTCTGGCCTGATACACATACACATTTACTTGCTCACAGTTAAATACTCTCATATATGGAAGATCCCGTCTTACTTTCTGTCATATACAACTTCTGAGTTATGGGAAAGAACCACTTAGTTTTCTGGCTGTTTTCAGTCCCAAGATTTGTCCGATAGGTACACCGTAGCAATCAGTCACTTCGGAATTGAGGAATATGGTTTCCTCTGTGTTTGGTTCCGGCTAGATGCAGGGAAACTTACGTCCTGTAGGAGAAAATCCTTTATTTCTTCTCAGAAATTATCCTGGGAGACCAAAGGATGTGAAGAAAATAAAAAGACCTCTTTTGCCTTAGTATTCCACATATCAGAGGTAGATTTTGAAATGAGTTTTGTTGTACAAGCAAAAATAGGAAGAGACCGCAAATTTGTATGCCTGGTGTCCTGACAGACATTTCTACATTTGAAATTTAGTTGATCTAACTGAAAGACAGACCTGTGCCTGGTTTTGCACAGCCCTAAGCTAAGGGTGCTTTTTACATTTTAAAGCTGTTGCAAATGAAAATGAAGACGGATATGCAGCAGAGACGTTATGTGGCCCTGAAAGCCTAAAATATTTACTGTTTGATCCTCTATAGAAGAAGTTTGCTGAACTCTGGTATAGAGGGGTTTCTTTTCCAGTTCTATGTTAGGACAAGTCTTTGTCGCAGACTCCTGGCATTGCGTTTATTCAGAAATCCTAAACATATTTATTAACGCTTCTTATGTGTGAGAGGCCACATTTGCAGGACACATGCTGGCTGTCAGGGAGGCTATTTTGGCGAGAGGTATAGATGTGAAACAGGTAAGTACACCCATGACTGACTGAAATAATGACTAACACAGAGAACTAGGAAGGGCACCCACGGAGAATGGAAGGGGTCCCTGAAGGCTGGTTTGAGTAAGTGATTCTAACCTAAATTTGAAGAATGAATCGACTAATTACAGGGAGGAGCAGAAGCAGGGCACGAACTGAGAGAGCATTTGTAGCCCTGGGAGGGACGCTAGAGGTTATCGGTGTCTGCGTGGTGGACGAGTGCAGAAATCAGCTAAACCCATTTCTTTCTTTCTTTTTTTTTTTTTTTTAAATAGTTTATTGTCAAGTTGGTTTCCACATAACACCCAGTGCTCATCCCCACAAGTGCCCTCCTCCATGCCCATCACCCCCCTTCCCCTCCTCCCAACCCCATCAGCCCTCAGTTTGTTCTCAGCATTCAAGAGTCTCTCATGGTTTGCCTCTCTCCCTTTCCCCCACCATTTCCGCCCTTCTTCTCCCCCTTGGTCCTCTGTTAAGTTCCTCCTAATCCTCCTATACGTGCACACATGATATTTGTCCTTCTCTGCCTGACTTATTTCGCTCAGCATAACACCCTCAAGGTCCATCCATGTTGCTACACATGGCCAGATTTCATTGTTTCTCATTGCCATGTAGTATTCCATGGTATAGATAAACCACATCTTCTTGATCCGTTCGTCCGTGGATGGACACTTAGGCTCTTTCCATGTTTTAGCTATTGTGGAGAGTGCTGCTGTGAACACTGGGGTCCATGTGCCCCTGTGCATCAGCACCCCTGTGTCCCTCGGGTAAATTCCCAGCAGTGCTAGTGCTGGGTCCTAGGGGAGTTCTGTTGTTCATGTTTTGAGGAACCTCCACACCGGTTTCTAAAGGGTAATGAACTGGAGAGCAAGTGGCACCAGAAAGGACTGGGGGCCTCCAGCCACGCGTCTCCCCGCGGAGTCTGGGGTAGCGGAGCCTCGCAGCAGGGCGCCAGGTGGAGGCAGCCCTCCCAGTCCTCGGCCAGGGCCCTGTTCTGTGCCTCTTCTCTGGTCTCTCTGGGGACCTCAGAAGTGAAGCTCGCACCTCGCACAGAGCTGCGGTTCGGAGGAGGAGGAGGAGGAGGAGGAGGAGGAGGAGTTCTGTCTGACCTATTCGCTGGCCCTTTGCTGGGGCCGGCGCGTCTCCCTCCCTCGCTCGCCTTCGCCATCTCCGCGTCTCTGACATTTCAGTCCGCTGGGCGGGTGCGGGGTGCTCCCTCGGGGTGCTCCCTCGGGGTGCTCCCTCGGGGAGACGGGGGGCCAAGGGGGGTGGCCAAGGAAACCCCGAAGGCGGCCACGTCTCGGCGCCGGCCGGCCTCGGTCGGGGCAGGAGACGGCGTCGGGGAGCGGAGGGCAAACCGGAGCCACCTTCTCCCGGTGGGACCCCGGCCTCGGACTGCGGGGTCTTCTCGGTGGCCGGGAAGCTGCGGCCGGAGCCCGCGGCCAGCGCCCCTGCCTGTGCTTCCTCTGCAGGGCGGACTCTGTTGGAGAAGCTGTTCAGCCAGCATGAGAACGCGCCTCGGGAAGAAGCAGAGAAGTTTTGCTCCCGCATCATTGCCATGGGCCTTCTGCTGCCTTTCAGTGACTGCTTCCGGGAGCCGTGTGACCGGAAGGCCCAGTCGAGTTCAGCGCCGTTTGACGTGAGTAGGAACGTTTACTTCTGCCTACGGGGCACATTGGAGTTAAAATAGCAACTGTGCTGTGCGTCGTCCCGGTCACCCTGCAGCTTAAATACCAGCCTGTGAGGCAAGCCCTCCTTGCCTCAGCCGCTCAGCAGCTCGGCACGTCCACTTAATTTCTGCACTTTTCTTCCCCACTCGAGTAATCTGAAGTCTATTTGCCAAACCTCTCTTTCTTAACAGATGGCCGCTCTTGGCAGTTTTCTAGCCTGCTTTAATCAGTAATGAGTTGCGAGTGGCTCTGAGGCAGGACCGCCTCCTTGACTGGTCATGGACGTCCCTGCGGAAGAGTACCATAGGGCCAGAGCTCCGGTCCCAGCGGGCCGCAGGTTTCCATGGGTGCCTAGAACACCATTTCAGTGTGTTCGTAGCGCATCTACTTACGAACCGTTGGTATGAAGCAGCATTGCCTGCTTTCTCCCCAGCTCCCATTCACCAAGAGCATAATCCATAAGGCATATTCCTAATTCCTAATGAATATCAATCAGCACAGCTGGATTATCACTTTCAAGCCAGGGTGTTGCTAATCTTCCTCAGGTATGTGGTACATGTGTGACATCGGTAGTTGTAGTGAGTATGCATCTAAAACCCAGATCTCTAAGAATGCTCCTGTATGATTTTCTCCTAAGGAAATTGAAAGTCTGGTCGGCTCACTGGCGCAGAGCCCAGTATTTGTGAAGCAGAGTAATGGGTTCTAATCCATATGGGTTCCTGGCACTTGTTTCCTGGCTTCGGACTACACCCTTCTGTGCCTTTAGTGTATATGCTATTGACCAATGAGTGAAATAATGGTGACTTCTGAAAGACAATGAAAATGAGCCCTGATCAAGATGTGATAGTAGATAATAAAATGTCTATATGTCTTACATTTCTTCTTTCTCTTCTTCAAACATTATAAACTATGGTCTTCGTTGATCTTCCTTAAGTATTAGGAAAATAAATCACATAAAGTATTGTGAGATCTTCTTGACACTTTCCATGTGAAAGAAGATTCCTCAGGATGTGCTGTGACATGTGAAGCTTGCGACATAAGATCTTTTTTAATTTTTAAAAAACGTTTTATTTATTTCTGAGAGAGAGAGACAGCATGAGCAGGGGAGGGTCAGAGAGAGGGGGAGACACAGGATCCAAAACAGACTCCAGGCTCTGAGCTAACTGTCAGCACAGAGCCCGACGTGGGGCTCGAACCCACGAACCGTGAGATCATGACCTGAGCCGAAGTTGGACACTCAACCGACTGAGCCACCCAGGCGCCCCACGACATCAGATCTTTTTATTTAATTATTTTTTAAATGGCACTACCTAATTATTGCTAGGTAGATCTTTTTCTTCTATAGAGGAATTCGATAATTTAAATTTTTCCTTCCTTCTTTTTAAAATGAGAGGTGTGTGTTACGATAGAAACAAAATATCTGGGGACTGTGTAGTTAAAAGTGTTAGCTCTAGCGCTGTGTTCTAGATAATATATCACTTTGCAAGTTGGGATTAAATTAAATGTGGCATAAAGGCAAACCCTGGCCACGTCTAAAGCCTGCCTTTTGATTGAAACTATCCCCGGATTGACTGCATTATCCTCAGTTAAGGTTTAGAGGGAATCAGTCTTCTCATTCAATAAATGTGGAATTGGAATAAACTGAAAAGAATAGGATAATTCTATACCTCCTTTTTTTTTTTTTTAATCACTGAACTAGCTGCTGCTTTTTTTTAAACGTTTATTTATTTTGAGACAGAGAGAGCGTGTGAGCTCTGTGGAGCCCAATGTGGGGCTTGACTCAGGGCTTGATCTAACAAACTGTGAGATCATGACCTGAGCTGAAATCAAGAATCAGTCCCTCAATGGGCTGAGAGCCCCAGGTGCCCCTGAACTGGCTGCTTCTCATCTTCCACTTCCCTCCATTCCTGTGTTAAAGTAGTGAGTCCTCCCGGAATCATCTGTTTGGAGGCCAGCTGGGTGTGGCAAAGAGACGTAAAAGCAAACAAATAAAATTCCTTAATATGGAAGGAAGTCATTTCCTAGAATGAAAAATTTCTTTTCCTCAACTTTATGTGATTGTCTTTTCTTCTTTATTTGTTGGCTCTGTAGTACATCTCTTCTCGCCCTGCCAAACTAAATACAAAACAAATAAGAAATTCAAGGCACTCTAGTAAGAAATGTTATTCCAAAAAAAAAAAAAAAAAAAGAAATGTTATTCCATATACTTAAGCAGAAGTCACACGACTGTGCATTTCCAGTATGCACAGTGAAGGATTTTCTTCAAAACTCAAAAGAGGTAACGATACAGGGAGTTATGGAGACTGGGATGTTAGTGGGGAAACGGAGAGGAAGGCACTTATCTGTGTACAGAGAAGTTTCTGATAATTAGTCTCTTTGTTGATTTCCAGACAATTGCTTTTGGGAGGATTTCTCACCCACAGTTCCCTTGAGGAAAGTTCCCCTTTGAGACTGATCACCACGTGGGAATAAATTCATAGCTGGCACTCTTCCTAACCCCAACTTCGCTGCCTTCCCTAAGAGCATCTGATTCCCTCCTCTTCCCTCTCTTGCCATTTATACATATAATTAGAGCAATAAAGAGTTTTGACTTACGCATCTCATTGATACGGTTTATGGATTAGCCTTCTTCATTCAACCTTTTCGATTTTAGTCCCATTTATATTATACATTTTTAGGGCCTCACATTTTACTTTAGAAATGCTGTACATAATATGAAAAGACTTCATATTTTCTCTTCATCTTTTATTTGGTTCAAGTTTCAAGAACACTGAAAGGTAAGGAGCTTTGAGTGATAATGTTAATTCATTCACAGATGCTCACCAAATACAGTGTTTTAGGTCCCAGAGATATGTCACTGAGGAAGAGAAATATGGTTTCTGGTCTCCTGAAGCTTATATCCTCTTCATGCTGGGGAGAGACGCATAAAAGACAAATCAAAACAACAAATAAAAGCCTAGGCTGTGAATTTACATCAGATTCTAATAAATGCTATAAAGGAAATAAACGCTAGTAACACGATAGGGTGAATGAGGGTGGGGCAGGGTGTGTGCAGGGGAAGCCTCACTAAGGATTCCTGATGGAAGGTCATTCCAGGAAGCTCCCCAGCAAGTACAAAGGGCATAGGGAGGGCGTACGTACCACCTAAGCACAGCCCGAGCGCCTGCGTAGGTGAAGTTTCGTGACACGAGGACAGAAAGGACTCAGGGCCAGAATGTGCAGGATCTTGAAAGCCGTGGAAGGAAAATAGATTTTTGTTTCAGGAGGAACTTTGGGAACGTTTTATGCAGGGTACAGACATATTTTACGTGGATCACTCAGCCTCGTCTTTGGATAATGGAGTACAGGGGGCAGAAGTAGAAGGAGGAAATCCAGGTGGGCTTCGTGGAGTAGTTGAGTGAGGGATGGTGGGCAGGATGGTAGTAAAGGGATTAGGGAAGAATCCTTGGGTGTGGGATGGATTCTGTGGGTGGAGTTGATGGAACTTCCGGTGAGTTAGAGGTGAGTTAGACGTGGGGGCAATGGAGAAGGTAAGTCAAGATAACTTCTTGTTTTTTGATTTTAAGTAGTTGGGTGGATGGTGGTGCCATTTATTGAGATGTAGAAGACAGGTCTGTTTTAGGAGGAAAATGTTGTAAGGACAGAACTAGTGTTATATACTTTTCTTGAATGAAATTCTGTTTATTTAGACAACTAATACTTAGCATATAAGCTGACCAACAGTAGCTTTTGCTTTTCACTGGTGGAATGATGTTGACTTTATTAGCTAATCAAAGTTAGGGCCATGAAACTTAAAGATATTTCACCCATCAGAGGTCTTTTCGCCCTTTGCATAGCCGTGCATTCATAAAACAGAAAGAAAGATGGAGATCCTGTAAGGGCCTGATAACATTGTCCATTATCTTTTTCCGTTTCCATTACTAATCTGGGGACCCAGAAGCATCCGCTTACTTCTTATTCTCTGACAGTATCCTCACATTTGCCTTTTGCTTTTGTCGTTGTTGATTTTGTATCGCATATAGAATTCTAAGCTAGATCATTTCTAAAGCCAGCAAGAGAAAACACATGCGTATTACTACTGCTTGGTAGATTGCATCGTTTGGTTGTAGATCATGGTATTTTTCTGTGCTGAAGAAAGACTTTTTTTTCCTTCTGGAGCCTGTTCTAGTCATTTCTCAAGCGTGAGAAAAAATGTCTCTCCTGAAATGTTTACCATCAATCCTTAGAAATAGCAAAAACTGCATTATGTCACACCATATACAGTTGACCCTTGAACAATATGGGGGTTAGGGGCACCTCCCCCCACCCCACCCCCACGCACAGTCCAAACGTCACATACAGCTTTTGACTTCCCCCAAATTTAACTGCTAAGGTCCTACTGTTGATTGGAAGCCTTACCGATAGCATAACTAGTTGATTAACACATGTTTTGTATGTTATATATATTGTATACTGTATTCTTACAATAAAGTAAGCTAAGGAGGAGAAAATGTTATTAAGAAAATCATAAGGAAGGAATATACATTTACTTCAGTGTAAAAAAATATAAGTGAACCCACATAGTTCAAACCTCACTTGTTCAAGAATCAGCTGTAATTTGCAGTTTGGGGCCACTGCCCTGCTACCCGTGGACAAGAGATGCCAGCCCTCAGCCTATGGCTGACTATGGGCTCTGGCTCATGGCCTGTTAATTGTAGATGGAAGTCATTTTGCAAGAATAGGTCCAGTTTGTGGTCCCTTAAGATTCCTTTTCCTTTCAATGCCTTTATTTATATTAGATGTTTCTGAGTCATATTCATTAATGGCTGCTTTCCAGCAAACCAGAGTTATGTCACATCATTGTTGATTATCCATCAGCAAGCTCTTCTAGGATTTCTTTAATCATCACTGTGTCAGGTATCATGTTATCTCTTTGCGTCACAAAAAATAAAGCAAGTTTACTTGGCCCAAAGATTTTGGCAGGAGTAGATGATTATACTTACTTAATCCTTTAGAACTGACTTTAAATGTCTTCCTAGTAGGATATTTTTGGATCCTGGGCTTTTTTTGGGATTTGGCAGGTTTTGCTAATTTTGCTAACAATGTAGCGATCCCCATGCTTTTACCAGATGGGCAAGACTTCCTTGCTATGTATGTAAATAGACATAAGTTTGAATGAGTGCATTAGCGAGGCTAGAATTAAAGAGAAGGAAGACATAAACCTTTAGGCTAAAAAGGAATAAAAGAAACATGATCCTGAGCCTGTCAGAAAAGTAATTCATCAGTCAAAACCAATAATGGTCTCTACTGAAAAACTAATGAAATGCCGCTCTGCTCACCGTCACCGGGAGCCAGAATGAAGACTTAAGTGAACAAATAGAAATGATCATTTGTATTTGAATCCAATTTTGTTTTTCAGAGTAGGAAGAATACTTGGATACTTTTTAGTCAGAGCCACACAAATCTTTTTCTGAGAAGCAGTAGAAGTCATGACACATCTTTCAGTTCTGTGAGAATGCGCACACGCACGCGCACACACACACACACGCACACTGCTCTACTTTTATTTTTGAAACATTACTGTGTATAGTGTTAGCTCTCAGGAAGATTTTAAGCGTGATATTAAAATTATATTTAATTTTATTTTAAAGAGTAGCCATTGGCAGAACTTTTTTTTTTTTTTTAATGTTTTATTTATTTCTAAGAGAGAGAGAGAGAGAGACCGCGTGAGCAGGGGAGGGTCAGAGAGAGAGGGAGTCACAGACTGAAACAGGCTCCAGGCTCTGAGCTGGCAGTCAGCACAGAGCCCGACGCGGGGCTCGAACCCACGAACCGCGAGATCATGACCTAAGCGAAAGTCGGACGCTTAACCGACTAAGCCACCCAGGTACCCCTAAAATTATATTTAATTTTTAGGCCAGCTTTTTAAATTATTTTAGCTCAACATTTCTTTTCCTTGCAGATTTCCCTCTAATCTCAACACAGAAGTCAGGGGTAAAATAGAAGATTTCATTTACCAACATTCATTTTGTAGCCATAGTTTTTACACCTCTTCCCATTACTCAGGTAATCATTGCCTAAATTCATGATAAGCAGGGTGACAAGAGTAGATTGAACATATACTCCTTTCCCTCTGTTTTCACTTTAGTGTTTTGTTTGTTTAATTTTAAGGACGTAAAAGAGGCCTAAGGTACAAATGCACCCGGTTAAAGAAGAGCTCTGCTCCTTGGCCTGGCCGCTCCCACTCCAGTCCCCCCCAGGCCTCATTCTCCCTGCTCTTCTCTTGCTGGCTTGAACTTCGGTACTTTGAGTTTGCTGATTTGGTTATAGTGACACTGCTGTCCCCTTTGGGCTGTCACAGATTAGGATTTAGGTATTTCCCAACCCTCGGCCTCCCCGTTCCTTCCGGTATCGTTAATACTGTTCTTCTAGTTTCCCTTTGCTAATTCTGCTTTGAACCTTAAATAATAGGCTTCAGATGATTTTGTTCTTGTTTCCTTGACTTGGGATCATGTCTGCTGATGCCCCACGCACCTCACATAATTAGGCTACTGGGTGTCTTTACTTTCCCGTCCACCTAGTCCTAACCTGAACTGTTCTAGCTTCTACCAAGAATACTTTTATCCTTCAGGTATGTTTTTAAGGTTAATTTTTAAAAAGTATGTTTATTTTGAGAGAGGGAGAGACAGAGAAAGAGAGAGAGAGAAAGAGAGAGAGAGAAAGAATCTCAAGCAGACTCTGCACTGTGAGTGCAGAGCTGAATGTAGGGCTTAATCTCACAAATTGTGAGATCATGACCTGAGCCAAAATCAAGAGTCTGATGCTTAACAGACTGATCCACCTAGGCACCCCTAAGGTTAATTTTTAAATTTATTTTAAAAGTTGAGAAACCATTTGGAGACCCCGTAACTGTTGCCTTGCAGAGGCAGTGGTGTGCTTTGATTTCATTTCCTTCTTAATACTCCAATATCACAGCCCCCAGGCCACTCAGACAAGGGTGTTTCTGAGGTTAAATTCCAATGGCTTCTGTTATTTTAATAAACAATCACATGCTCAGAAGTATCCCATATTTAGTTCAGTTACACTTGATTTATCCCTTTCTTATCTGGGGACCCCTCATCTAGCACAACAAAGTTTTTTTTTTTTTTTTTAAAATAGTTTATTGTCAAGTTGGTTTCCATATAACACCAGTGCTCATCCCCACAAGTGCCCTCCTCCATGCCTATCACCCCCTTCCCCTCCCCCCCACCCCCATCAGCCCTCAGTTTGTTCTCAGCATTCAAGATTCTCTTGTGGTTTGCCTCCCTCCCTCTCCCCCCCCATTTCCCCCTTCTCCTCCCCCATGGTCCTCCGTTAAGTTCCTCCTAATCCTCCTGTACGTGCAAACATATGGTATGTGTCCTTCTCAGCCTGACTTATTTCGCTCAGCATAACACCCTCAAGGTCCATCCATGTTGCTACACATGGCCAGATTTCATTCTTTCTCATTGCCATGTAGTATTCCTCGTAAGATGAACCACATCTTCTTGATCCATTCGTCCGTTGATAGACACTTAGGCTCTTTCCATGTTTTGACTGTTGTTGAGAGTGCTGCTATGGACATTGGGGCCCATGTGCCCCTACGCATCAGCACTCCTGTATCCCTTGGGTAAATTCCTAGCAGTGCTACTGCTGGGTTATAGGGGAGTTCTGTTGTTCATTTTTTGAGGAACCTCCACACTGTTTTCCAGAGGCGCTGCACCAGTTTACATTCCCACCAACAGTGTAGGAGGGTGCCCATGTCTCCACGTCCTTGCCAGCATCTAGAGTCCTCTGATTTGCTCATTTTAGCCACTCTGACTGGCGTGAGGTGGTATCTCAGTGTGGTTTTGATTTGTATTTCTCTGCTGATGAGTGACACTGAGCATCGTTTCATGTGCCTGTTGGCCATCTGGATGTCCTCTTTGGAGAAGTGTCTGTTCATGTCTTCTGCCCATTTCTTCACTGGATTGTTTGTTTTTTGGGTGTGGAGTTTGGCGAGTTCCTTATAGATTTTGGATACTAACCCTTTATCTGATATGTCATTTGTAACTATCTTTTCCCATTGTGTCGGCTGCCTATTAGTTTTATGGATTGTTTCCCTTGCCGTAGCACAACAAAGTTTTTGATTGCCTTTTGTTTTTTTCTTTCGGGAGAAGGAACCTGTTCCCTTCCTTCCTTCCTTCCTTCCTTCCTTCCTCTCTCTCTTTTTATATATATTCTGAATATCTGAGTTTGTATCCTATTCTTACCATTTAATAGATTTCTTTCTTTCTTTCTTAACTTCTTTCTTTCTTTCTTTCTTTCTTTCTTTCTTTCTTTCTTTCTTTCTTTCTTTCTTTCTTTCTTTTCTTTCTTTCCCTTCCTTCCTTCCTTCCTTCCTTCCTTCCTTCCTTCCTTCCTTCCTTCCTTCCTTCCTTCCTGTTCTTGAGTTCCTTTAATTTTTCTTGAAGACTACTGCTGTGGTCTGAATATTTGTATCCAAACTTCCTACTTTGGAATATTTATGCCTGATGTGATGGTGGGGCTTTGGGAGGTGACCAAGTCAGGAGAATGGAGTCCTCATGAATGGGGTTAGTGCTCTTATGAAAGAGATCCCACCCAGTTGTCTCTTCTTCCACCATGTCAGATTGCAGGGAGCAGGCACTACCTATGAACCAGGAAGAAGGTTCTTACTACATAAGGAGACCTGTTGGTTCCTTGACCTTGGACTTCCAGCCTCCACTGTGAGAAATAAAGTCTGTTGTTTATAAGCTACCCAAACTATGATATATGTTAGAGCAGCCTGAATGGATTAAACATCTCCTAGCTTCCTCTTCTAATTCAGATCAGGTTCCTGTTATGACTTCTATTTTTTTTTCCAGCTCTTTCCTTTTCTCTTGCCCCACCCCTAGTTACAAGGCACACTGAAATTAAAAGAAGGCCTTTGTTCTCAACTAATTTATAGCTACTTTAAAGAGAAAGATATGTAAAGTAATTATTGGACTTGATTGGTTGAAGAGGGCTCTGTAGTCCGACTGTCCTGGAGTTGAATCCTGGATTTTCCACTTACTCTACAAACATAGGTGAACGGGTTAGTTTTTTGAAGTTTGTTTCTTCTGTAAAATGAGCAGTGATGTACTAGTAAGAAGAAAGCATGAATGCAAGGAAAGCATTTTGTAGAGTATAGGACATACAGTAGGTGTTCAATGTGTGTTAACTGTCACCACAGATCGTAATCGTATTTGGGTTTCCGGCGGAGATGTGTACAGTGGAGGGAGCAAAGGAGAGGATTAGCTGAGTTCCTTGGTAGTTCAGGAGATAATCCTTAGGGTGAGACTTGAGGGCTGACTTGGAGTTTGCTGTAGGGATCAGCCAGATCAGAAGTCTATGTATGAGGCATACAGATTATTTTGAGCGTAAATTGAGAGAATGATAGGGGCACCTGGGTGTCTCAGTCGGTTAAGCGTCTGACTTTCGCTTGGGTCATGATCTCACGGTTCGTGGGTTCGAGCCCCGCATCGGGCTCTGTGCTGACTGCCAGAGTCTGTGACTCCCTCTCTCTCTGACCCTCCCCTGCTCACGCTGTCTCTCTCTCTCTCTCTCCTAGAAATAAATAAATCATTAAAAAAAAAAAAGAATGATAGGCAAAAGGAGGCCAGACATCGGAATATTTATGTCACCCTGGAGATGTTTTTAGTTTATGTGCTGCTGAAGTGAGCACTCCTTGGGGATGTTTGTAAATAATTTTTGAGTAGTTAGGCTATAAACAGATGGTCATTTATAAAAAATCATTCTGGTGGCAGCGTAGAGAATGAGGAAGTTTTAAAATTGATGTTGGGCGATCAGTAAAAATGCCTAAACTGAAACAGGCAGTGCTGATGGAAAGAGACAGCTATGGGGGAAGTTTAGGATTTAGAACTGGTATCACCTGTCATTTTAATTAGATACAGGAAAGTGAAGGAGTAGATGATTTCTTTGGTTTCTGATTTGCAACTTTGGGTGGATGGTGATACTCTATCTACAAAGAGGCAGAATACTAAAGAGGGAACAGGTTTCAGGGAAGATGATAATTCTCTCATGGACTTCTAGAATAGAATGTATAATTTTTGGGGACATAACGATGGCAATCCTAGAGTGCAAAGGAGCTGATGTTACCAGCATTACCGTAGTTGCATGAAAAATAAGCAGATCTAATTAATTAAGACAGTGATAAATTACGATTAAAATTATTTTTAAAATTTATTTATATTATTTTTAACGTTTACATCCAGGTTAATTAGCACATAATGCAACAATGATTTCAGGAGTAGATTCCTTAATGCCCCTCACCCACTTAGCCCTTCTCCCTGCCCCAACAACACTCTGTTTGTTCTCCGTATTTAAGAGTCTCTTATGTTTGTCTCCCTCCCTGTTTTTATATTATTTTTGCTTCCCTTCCCTTATGTTCATCCGTTTTGTATCTTAAGTCCTCATATGATTGAAATTGATAAGATACCACCTCACACCCATCAGGATGACTAACATTAACAACTCAGGCAACAACAGATGTTGGTGAGGATGCGGAGAAGGAGGATCTTTTGCACTGCGGGTGGGCGTGCACACTGGTGCAGCCGCTCTGGAAAACAGTGTGTAGGTTTCTCAAAAAATTAAAAATAGAACTACGCTGTGACCCAGCAATTGCACTACTAGGTATCTATCCAAGGGATACAGGTGTGCTGTTTCCAAGGGGCACATGCACCCCAGTGTTTACAGCAGCGCTATTGATAATAGCCAAAGTATGGGAAGAGCCCAAGTGTCCACCGATGAATGAATGGATACAGAATATGTGGTATCTATATACACAATGCAGTGTTATTTGGCAAGAAAAAAGAATGAAATCTTGCCATTTGCAACTACGTGGATGGAACTAGAGGGGATTATGCTAAGTGAAATTAGTGAGAGAAAGACAAATATCATAAGGTTAAAATTCTTAAGGATAGTGAGGAGTAGGTGTAGTAAAAATAGATTAATGGGAGGTTTTGGCCAGAAGATACTGGTGTTCAAGATTTCAGAGGTGAAGCTGTTCTGCTGATTCCAAAGTCTGGTCTGTGGAGTGGGATGCCCATTGTCTTTGGAATTGAGGCACTGAGGTTGTCAGCTGGGACTTAGTGTCCCAGAGGGTTGTGGAGGAGTAGGTATTGAGAGGTAGACACAAGACCATGCCACACAGTCCTAGAGGAGTGTAAGGCCGTGTGGACGTCGGTCCGTGTCTGCAGTAAGGGAGTTAGATGATGACATGACTGCTTGATACGGGCTTCAAACGTGCGGAGGACTCTGCACGGGGCGGGCGTGGAATATTCTTTAGATGATTATGGAGGGCTAGATTATGAGGCCATGTTATACACGAAGAATCAGGAAAATCCCCTTTTAGTTCAGTCTTTACTTGCTTGATTTATCACATCAACCTTTTTAATGACCTTC
Organism: Proteles cristata cristata; assembly: GCA_017311185.1. Classification (NCBI taxonomy): domain Eukaryota; kingdom Metazoa; phylum Chordata; class Mammalia; order Carnivora; family Hyaenidae; genus Proteles; species Proteles cristata. The sequence continues at coordinate 121,860 of JAESUZ010005395.1, forward strand.
TTGGGTGTGCCTGTTATGCGTCTCCAGTCCAATCCTATGCTTTCCTAGGGCTTCTTGGTTTGGGGCCAAGTTCCCTTCCATATATATGTGACAGTGTCTCCAGACATTTTTGGTTGCTACAGGTGGGGAGGGCTGCAGCTGGCATCTTGCCTCCCTAACAAAGGATTTTCCAGTACCGGATGCCAATAGTTGAGAAACCCTTTGATGTACATCCTGCATAAAGCCTTTGGTGGGTTCTCTGTCAATGAAGCACCAGTTCCTTGGACCTCCGTGATCTGTCTCCTGCCTTCAACCCTTTCATACACCTCTAGCTCATGACCCACTTTCTTTCTGTTCCTCCAAACTCTGTCCTTCACTGTGTCGAAGTGCTTTCAGTTTGACAACTGTCCATACTTTTTGTCACCTCTGGGACCCTGTGACTCCTACTGCTTCTGCTAATAAACTGTTATTTCCCAATGAAATTCTACTTTTTTTTGATAGAATGGGGTTCAGAGTTCCCTCTGAGATACCTTTTTCAACAATCTAAGTCTGAATTTTCTCTCTTAATAGACCTACCACATGTATTATAATTGGCTATTTACCCTATAATTCTCCAGTGCAAATTACATTTTATGTGGAAGTGTCTCTGTGATTCATACAATGCTTTGTCTCTATGTTTACCATGGAAACACAGAACTACGGTAAATGTGGGCATCAGGTCTCCCCAGTTCTCTGCTCTAGCAGTTAAGAGCAGACTCTAGTCCTAAACTGGATTACAATCTCATCTACTTGATTTAAGATGTTAGGATATTTACCCAAGGTCACAGATTAAAATTTTCATTTGTAGTACTGGTGCCTACCTTTGGAATTATTTTGAATATTAAATGAGAGCAACATAGCATTGCATAGCTCCTGGCACATAATAAGTACCCAGTAAATATTTGCAATCACTATTTTTTTTTAATGTTTTATTTATTTCTAGGAGAGAGAGAGAGAGAGACAGCGTGAGCAGGGGGGGTCAGAGAGAGAGGGAGTCACAGACTGAAACAGGCTCCAGGCTCTGAGCTGGCAGTCAGCACAGAGCCCGACGCGGGGCCCAAACCCACGAACCGCGAGATCATGACCTAAACGAAAGTCGGACGCTCAACCGACTAAGCCACCCAGGCGCCCCTGCAATTACTATTTTTAATTATTATCTTTCAAGTTCCTATCATAGAACCTGGTGTAGCCCTTTAATAAATATGCCTTGGTCTCATGAAGAAGGCTGTAAGGAAAGCCTTAGTGACAGAAGAGAGGAGGAACCAGACAGTCCATTAAATGAATTATCTTAAATGATCAAGAGTTACCTACATTTAATAACCTTGTAGACACTTGAAGGGAGAGCGGATGGAGGATGGGATGGAATATGGGTTTGCTCAAAAATTCATTGGCTTGAGAATTGACCCTGTCTCCTAGGATTCTTCCCATTCTTCTTTCTTAATACATTTGCTACTCAGGATTTTACTGCTGCAGTTACCATATTTCGCACCCCCCCTCCCCCCCCCGCCGCCACATCTTTCCGGATGGAGTGGAATGGAGATGGAGGGAGTAGGAGAAGCTGTTGGGGGTGGGGGGGTAACTACAAACTGTGAAGGGCAACCATCAAGCCCACTTGCTCCTTGGTGTGACCACTTCACATTGGCTGCAGGATGTCCCTGGTTCTGAGGAATAGAACACTCAAATCTTGGCAGATAACTTCCATATTTGCTGCAGCCCTCAGTGTTTATGTGTGTGAATGTCTGGCATACTTTACAGATAATGTGGCATGAATGAATAGCTTTCTGTAACACCTCCCCTAAGAATAAGGACCTTTGTTTCACTCAGCATTCCTAGGATACAGGAGTGAAAAAGAGCCAGAGATTGGTTTGCTACACGGCCACATTGCTCCTCTCTTTCAAAGAACTCTACCACATGGAATAGGTTTGATTTTCTTGGTTGGATAATTTATTGAAACAATTGAAAGGAATAGTCAATAAATATAAACAGGAAAAAAATTGCCTACTATTGTTAGTTTTCTCCAAAAGCCATCTTTTAATTTAATTATATTTTAAGTTAAAAAATAGATTTATTTCAGGGCACCTGGGTGGCTCAGTCAGTTAGGCATGTGACTTTGACTCAGGTTATGATCTCATGGCTGGGGAGTTTGAGCCTTGCGTCAGGCTCCGTGCAGGCTCTGTGCTGACAACACAGAGCCTGGAGCCTGCTTCAGATTCTGTGTCTCCCTCCTCTCTGCCCCCTGCCCCTCCCCGCTGTTTGCACTCTGTTTCTCACTCTCTAAAGAACAAATAAAAACATTAGAAAATAGATTTATTTATTTCATAAAGAGAATAATAAGCAGGAATGTATTAAGAAGCTCCTACTTGATTTCTTTCTTTGCAGGCTATACATTTGTATGGCTTAAAAAAATTGCTTTGCATTGCTAGCCTTTCTTGACCACAGGATTGATTGTGTGTTGGGTCAAATTACATCTGCTGTGTTTGTAGCCCTATAGTTTAGTGTGAACTAGAAGGCTTTTAATATATATTTAAACAATTGTTATTTCTCTTGGGGCACCTGGGGGGCTCAGTTGGTTAAGTGTCTGGCTCTTGGTTTCAGCTCAGGTCATGATCTCATGGTTTTGTGTTCAAGCTCCACATTGGGTTCTGTGCTGACAGCATGGAGCCTACTTGGAATTCTCTCTGTCTCTCCCCACCCCACTTCCCCACTCATGCTGTCTCTGTCTCTCTCAAATAAATAAATACACTTTAAAAACTATATTTAAAATATTTTATTCCTCTGGACTCCATCACTTGAAAAAATACTCTGTCACATTCTTTTTATCCCTACAATATATAGTGATATGTCCGTGGTTATGTATGGCTCAGTAAATGGTTGTATGCCTGGATCCTGCAAAAAATCAGTATCCAAGTTTCATACATTTGAATTTAAGCATGTATATTTTGAGGATATTTTAATTTTTGATCTGATACGTGATTTAGTAAATTTCTAACACATGTTGCTTTTGTGTATTTTAAGAAGGTAAAACAAATTTGCCTAAAGAAATAAAAAGGAGTCATGAGTTTGAGCCCTGCATTGGGGGTAGAGGTTACTTAAAAAAATAAATACATAAAAATAAAAAAATAAACGCCACAGATTTGGTGGCTTCAACAACAGAAATTGGGATGCTTGTCTGGCTCCACCAATAGAGCCTGGAACTCTTAATCTTGATGTTGTGAGTTCAAGTCCTACATTGGGTGTAGAGATTACTTTAAAAAAAAAAAAGAAGGTAAAACAAGTGATTTCTTCCCTCCCCAGCCCCCCCTTCCCCAATTAGGGGGAATTCAAGAGTATTGTTACAAAAGTAGTAAGGGTACTAATGTTACTTCCTTACCACAAAGTTTTCTGAGCTTAAAAGAAGTGATTCCAGTACTTTTTTGGATTTTAGAGCAATCCCCAATCATAAAGCTAACTGGAGTTAAGAAAAATCAATTTCTAAAAATACATTATTGGCAGTCACACTTTTTAAATCAGTGACATACTTTTTGCATGATTTGTTTTTTCCTCATTTAAGAGTATCATGCCATTAGGGATGTCTGTTTTGGCGTTCACAACTGGTACTTTCATCACACATTTGGCAAGTGTTGAGTGCCTCAGAATTCATTTGGAATTTATATGATGGGGTTTTATTAAAATGAGTGACTTAGCCCAACTTTTCTGTCATGATTTTCTTTTCCTATCCTTCTTCAGGATATGCACTGAATATTAATAAGTTCTATTGATGTGATTCACATTTCTTGAGGCCTTTCTTATCTCAAGAGGCAGGAGAAGTATGGAATTATGAGTCTATGGCAAAGTAAAGGTAACTTGTCCTGAGAAAACATCACCCAACCAGAAACTTGGAGAGTTATTTTTTTCATTTGATTTTTATAGGGCTTTGGATACCTGGAAGATTTATTCCACTTTTATTATCTTCATTGTGTAGATCAGGGGTTGGAAAAATATTTCAAAGTTGTCCAGATAGAAGATATTTTAGGCTTTAGTAAATACTTACAGCCTTTGTCACAAGTACTCAGATCTGCTGTTGTCATGTGGAAGCAGCCACAGACAATGTGTAATGAATGAGTTTGGCTGTGTTTCCGAAGAAAGCTACTTGCAGAAATGGGCAGCTGGCCAAATTTGGCCTGTAGGCTGTGCTCAGGTAAGATATAAAAAGTGAATCTGTTGTGTAACTTTGAGTTTTCTGTCTCTAACCATGTAGGGTCACTGGCCAGTTACACAATACTTACTGAAATTTTCCACAAAAAATGCAGATACTCTCTTGTGCTTATTTGCTTATTGTCAAAAGGATGTAAAGACACAGTGGCACATTGCTTAATAGGAGAGGTGGTTGTTGAAGAGTTTTGAGATTTAAGTGGTCAGTATGACCGGAGCATAGAGTCAGAGAGTGAGGAGACGGGCGGAGGAGGCAACTTAAGATGCTGGATAGTATCCGAGTCATTTATGAAGGCTTCTGGAAAATGTTTAGGAATTGGAACTCAAGTCTGAGAAGAGTAGGGAGCCACTGGAGGGGTTTAGTTGGAGGAATGTGATGTGATCAGATCCATGTTTTAGAAAGAGCATTCTGGGTGTTTGTGGAGTAAGGACTGAGAAGGGTTGGATAGGTATGGTTTAGAGGCTGGAAGATTCTGAAGAGATGTTGCAATGTAATTGCCTTCCACCATGTAAGTAGTAGTGGAGATGAAAAAAAAGGGCGATTCTAATGGTTCTTAGTTCTCAAACTCTAGCAAGCATTGGAATCACCTGGAGGATTTGTGAAATCATAAATTGCTGGGCTCCACCTTTAAAGTTTCTGATTGCATGAGTATGAGGATGGGGTCAGAGAATTTGCATTTCTTTTTTTTTTAAATATATAATCTTTATTATGATAGAATACTCACAGTGATTATTGCTCCATTGTATTTTCTGACACCACAGAAATACAAAGGATCATGAGAGACTGCTATAAACAAAAATATGCCAACAAATTGGATAACCTACAAGAAATTAATGAATTCCTAGAAATACACAACCCATTAAGACTGAACCAGGAAGAAACAGAAAACCTAAACAGGTCAATAATGAATATGGAGATTAAATCAATAATGAAAAACATCTCCACAAACGAAAGTCCAGTAGCAGATGGCTTCATTGGTGATTCTACCAAACATTTAATAAAGAATAATACCAATCTTTCCCAAATTCTTATAAAAACCTAAAAAGGAAGGAACACTTCTAAACTTACTTCACAGGCCAATATTACTCTGATACCAAAGCCAAAGGAACACTGCAAACAAAACAAAACAAAATAAACAAAATACTCAAACAAACCAATATCCCTCATGAACACAGATTTTAAAATTCTCAACAAAATGCCAGCAAACCAAATTCAACAGCACATTAAAAAGATCATACACCATGATCAAGTGGGATTCACCCATGAGATGCAAAGATGGTTCAACATATACAACCAACCAATGTGATATACCACATCAACAAAATAAAAGATAATGATCTTACGATCATCTCAATAGACGCAGAAAAACCATTTGACAAAACTGAACAACCTTTCATGATAAAGAATTCCCAACAATTTAAGTATACAAAGAATATATCTCAACAAAATAAAGGCCGTATATATGACAACCCTACAGCTAACATAAAACTCAACGCTAAAAAGCTGAAAGCTTTTCCACCAACATCAGAAAGAAGACAAGGGTACCCACTCTCTTCCTTCCTTCCTTCCTTCCTTCCTTCCTTCCTTCCTTCCTTCCTTCCTCTCTCTTCCTTCCTTCCTTCCTCCCTCTTCCTTCCTTCCTTCCTTCCTTCCTTCCTCTCTCCTTCCTTCCTTCCTTCCTTCCTTCCTTCCTTCCTTCCTTCCTTCCTTCCTCTTCCTTCCTTCCTTTCTTCTTCTTCCTTCCTTCCTTCCTTCTCCTTCCTTCCTTCCTTCCTTCCTCTTCTCTTCCTTCCTTCCTTCTTCCTTCCTTCCTTCTTCCTCTTCTTCCTCTCTCCTTTCCTTTCCTTTCCTTTCCTTCCTTTCTTTCTTCTTTCTTTCCTTCTTTCTTCCTTCCTTCCTTCCTTCCTTCCTTCCTTCCTTCCTTCCTTCCTTCCTTCCTTCCTTCCTTCCTTCCCTCTTTCCTTTCCTTCCCTTCTTCTTTCCTTTCTTCTTTCTTTCTTCTTTCTTCTTCTTCTTCTTCTTCTTTCTTCTTCTCTCCTTCCTTCCTTCCTTCCTTCCTTCCTTCCTTCCTTCCTTCCTTCCTTTCCTCTTCCTTCCTTCCTTCCTTCCTTCCTTTCCTTCCTTCCTTCCTTCCTTCCTTCCTTCCTTCCTTCCTTCCTTCCTTTCCTTCCTTCCTTCCTTCCTTCCTTCCTTCCTTCCTTCCCTCCCTCCCTAATTTTCTAACAAGTTCTTAGGTGATGCTGATACTGCTCTTCCGGAGAGCACACTTCGAGAAGCAAAGGGTGAAATACTTTAGAAGGTCAAAGTGAGAAGCCTTAGGAATTTGGTCAATTGTATAAAGGTGAGGTGCAGGCAGGAATGAGGAGGATGTATCCAGATTTCCGGCTTGAGCAATAGGGTAGAAGCTGATCAGATTTACTGAGTTAAAAACACAGGAGGAGCAGGTCGAGAGAACAATTTAGGTCTTAATGAACTTACGCAAAATAGTTGTCATTTGTATCTAGGGCTCAGGAGTAAGAGCCTGGGGGGAGAGAGATTGAGGAATCTTTAGTGTATAGATGATATTCAAAGCCATTCTGCATTGAAAAATGCCTGTAGAGTGAGAAGTGAGGGGGGCTTGATATATAGATGAGCACTTACTCAGTGAGCAGAGTAAAAAAAAAGGTGCTGCAGAGAGACAGATAAGGAGCAGTCAGAGAGGTAGGATAGAAAAAAGATTTCGGAGTATTAAGTGATATAAAGTGTTGCCAAGAAGTCAAGTAAGATTAAGACTGAAAAGTAGTTACTGAGTTTACCAAAAGTTACTGTTAATAACACTGTAGAGAGGAATTTGAGTTGAGTATTGTGGGCGCTGTTTGGATTTCAGGAGGCTGAGATTTGAATGGAAGGGTAAGGTAGGTGAGAAGGCGGGAAGCGGGATGGAAGGAGTTGTGTGGTTTTCTGTCGGGGAAAAGAAAAATAGGGTGGGTTATCAGTTGGGAAGGAAAAGTGCCTTTTTTCTTTTTTAAAGGCATGGGAGGGTTTAGAGCCTGTGTAGATGCTGATGGGAGGGCCCAGTAGAGAAGCACCCATTGAATATTAGGGGGAGGAGGAATTGATGGCCTGTGGTCATGGGAAAGCAGAAGGGACGGGATGCATGACGCAAGTTGGGGGATTCGCCTGGGACAAGCATAGAAACATCTGTGTGTGAAAGCAGATGCAGAGAGAAGGGTGCAGAGGCAGGTGGGCCGCTGCTATAGGTTGATGATGGGAAGTTGAGAGAGAGTCTAACTTTAGTGTTCTCTGTTAATTGGGAGGCATTGTCCTTGACATTGGGTGAAGAGGGATGTGTGAAGCCAGATGTTTAAAAAACTAATGGAAAACAATTCACTTGAAAACCACAAAAACAGGACTGAGCTGAACCGAGGGATGCCTGTGGAGGGCAGCCAAGGTGGAAGATAATGGGTGTGACCAAGGCAAAAAACATTGGCCTGATCTCAGGTTGGCGTTTTGACTTTGGATGCATCCGCAGGCTAGTAAGGATGAGAGCTGAGGATCTAGGCGTGGAAGTTGTGGAAAGAGTGGTCTACAGCATGAGAAGACCAAACAAGGGGGATCTGTGGTAGAAGTTGGGGAGTCCAGATTCTCGAGGTCTGGGAGATGAGGTTCAGACAGGATGTCTCCATGTATTATTTGACAGGTAAAGTAGTTTTTTTTTTTTAATGTTTTATTTATTTCTAGGAGAGAGATAGAGACAGCATGAGCAGGGGAGGGTCAGAGAGAGAGGGAGTCGCAGACTGAAACAGGCTCCAGGCTCTGAGCTGGCAGTCAGCACAGAGCCCGACGCGGGGCTCGAACCCACGAACCGCGAGATCATGACCCAAGCGAAAGTCGGACGCCCAACCGACTAAGCCACCCAGGCGCCCCTATTTGACAGGTAAAGTAGTTTTTAAAGAGAAAAGAAAGAATGAAGTAAATGCAGGCACAATAAGAGCAAGAATACTTACATGTCTCAGCCATGCCTGGCCGTGTCTTTAACCCCAATTTCCCACTAAGGAAGGACTAAGATTAAAATAGGATCACCTATATTTTCTATCATCATTATTGTATATGTGATTCATTCTTTTTTTTTTTTTTGCTTTCTAAATGCATATAGTTTATGCTATATATGAATTATCATTCTAAACTAATTCGTTATCATCAATTAACGGATCCCTTCTAGAATTGTTTCCAAAATAAAGCCTACCCTTCGTCACAGTGTTGGATGACACCATTTGCCTTGTGAATGACCCGCCCCAAACCTTGATTTCACTTTCACCCTACCTTAAACAGCAGTCCATTCACCTGGCCACACCCTCAACCACTTCGTCACCTGAAGAATGAGGAGCAGAGAATGTACTTTAAATGCATTGCAATGAGAACTTAAAAATGAGAATTGTGCTCTGATTACTCTGTGTGAAAAACCCTGATGTCACTAGTTCATTTGGGAGCAGTTGCCTGGGAGGAGGGCAGTTTTGATCACGGACAGAAGGGCTGGATCTTGTGTGCAGATCAGAAATGTGTTAGAGCTTCCTGACATCTTTGAAGTTGGAAGAGAGCTGTCCTTGAACCTGTGGATAGAAGGGGGCTGCTGAGTCATCCTCATTGTTTTCTAAGGCTGAGAGTCTGAAGGTACCCGTTTGCCTGTATCAAAGATCCTATCCTGCTTCCGACCAGAAGCATGTAAATAGGGCGCCCTTGAAAAAAAGCATCTGACGCAAAGCCAAAGTATAAGTTGAAATTAGAGACCAGCGTTAATAGAACTATTTTGAATCTGATACTTGATCTCATGTTGTAGTAAATATTGATTGTATATTGTATCTCTGTTTACTGTAGTGGAGGAGGAAGAGGGCTTCTGAGCAAGCAGAGAAAAACTCAAGGGTCACAGGGCACTTTGGAGAAAAATGTTTGTTTTTAGTATTATATTAAAAATGCAACCAATAGTTAGTACAGTATGAGGTGATTTTCAGATTCAAGATAGATGGCAGCAGAAGCCAAAGCGAGGTCTGAGACAAATCTTGTGTTATTGACCTTAGAATGCTGTAGCTCTCAGTCCGATATCCTGCCAGAAGGGGGTGCTCAGGAGGCAGGTTCGGAGATGATGCAAGAAGCGTCAGAGGCCTTTGAAGTGCCATCTCTTGCTGCTTATAATCCTTCTCCTTCCTAGGTGTGAATTGTGAAATTGGAAGACAATGGTCTAAGTATGCTGGTTTTCAAAGTAATTTGAAAAAAGTATATACTGGGGCACCTGGGTAGCTCAGTCGGTTGAGCGTCCGACTTCGGCTCAGGTCTCACAGTTGGTGGGTTCGATCCCCGTGTTGGGCTCTGTGCTGACAGCTCAGAGCCTGGAGTCTGCTTCACATTCTGTGTCTCGCCCTCTCTCTGTCCCTCCCCTGCTCACGCTGTCTCTCTGTCTCTTTCAAAAATAAATAAAACATTAAAAAAAAATATATATACTGAGGAATATAATGTCTGGTTTGCTATCTAATAAGAAAAAAAATTACTCTTTTTAAAAAAAATGTTTTACTTATTTCTGAGAGAGACAGCGTGAGCAGGGGAGGGTCAGAGAGAGACGGAGACACAGAATCTGAAACAGGCTCCAGGCTCTGAGCTGTCAGCACAGAGCCTGACTGGGGGCCCGAACCTACAAACTATGAGATCATGACCTCAGCCAAAGTCGGACACTCAACGGACTGAGCCCCCCAGGAGCCTCCCCCCAAAATTACTCTTAACAGTATTGATATTGATTGGATACTTATACATAATCCTTATATTGGTATTGTGCCATTTTAGTTGAAATGCATCCTTTAAAATTGTATGGGTGCATCCATTTAAATGGTATCTTGATAGAGTGGGAATTACAGACTCATTTTGGAGATAGGCAATGAAGACCTAATAGTGATGTTTTCCTCCTAAGCAGGAAAATGGGAGAGGAAGTGATTATATCCCAAGATGAATGTGGATTAGTGAATCCACATATCTATTTGATTTCCCCAGTCCAGATGGTGGGAATGGTGAAGAGAGTCAAAAAGTTGGAATTTAGTTCTTCTTTATGCCATGGTGATCAGTCCTCCAGATGGTCTATGTTTTTGGGGATCCTTATAACAAAACTAAAGTTTTCCATATTTAAGTGTTTCGCTTTATGGTTTTTGGGGAAAAAAATCCTCAGTAGTAGTTATGGAAAAATAAAAGTGGTCTTGGGTCCCCATACTCATAGTCAGGGAGGACGTTTATTTTTCCTCTCCCTTAAAAAAATATACCTTTGTTTTCACATTGCCTTGCTCAGAGTCGGCCTCCTGAATTATCTTCTTATAGGACTATCATTAACGAAAATGATGAAAAGTAACCAATATTTAGTCAGTGCTTACTAAGGGCCAACCACTGTGATAAGTGTTTAACATGGGTTACTTCAACTGAATAATTCATTTATTTAATCCTATTTCTACTTTCTGATGGGGAAACTGAGACTTAGGGTAACTTGCCCAGTAACACAGGCTTGTAAGTGGGAGAGATGGAATTCAACCCAAGAAAGCTGACTCCACATCTGCGCCTTTTCTTTATCTTCCACAGCCAATCTAGTCCTAAATCCTGTTGATTCAGAGATATATCTAGAAGTAGATGAAGCTGCAGACCTAGCCAGGAGACCTACCTGTCTAGCTGCAGACCTAGCTACCTCCTGGCTAGGTGCGCAGCTTCATCTACTTCTTTCCTCCCCTCTCCCACAGAAGTGTGCTCCCCAGGGAGCTTCCAAAAATGCTAACTTGGGGATTCTACTTCTGGAAAGGCCAGTGGACTAGGTGTGAGGATGGACTCTGGATATAAGGGTGTTTTGATCAGCCAGGTTTGGGAGATCTTTGCTCTAGAAAATGTGCACTTTCAGTATTAGTTATAGCTTAGATGTGGAAGCTGCTCTCGCTCTTGTAAACTCCACGGAGGGCCTACCTTGGATTCTCCTGTGTTTTAGCTCAGCTGATGAAAGCTGCTATGCTAGAACTAAGCTTAATGAGGAACATTTTCCCCAACTGCTCATTAAGGCTTTGCTTTCCTGTCTGTAATTGAGAAGCCGCTCAGGTGACAGAGAGAGAGAGAGACAGAGAGCGAGCGAGTTGGTTTCTAGGTGGTTTACAGACACTCCAGTAGAACTAATGCACTGTTAATTTCTTACAAACGTCCTCGGTTAATCTTTCACTGTTCTTCTTATTTTTATAATATTTTATTTATTTATTTAATTTTATTTAATTTTATTTATTTTTTAAAAATTTTTTAATTTTTTTTTTTTTTTTATTTCTAGGAGAGAGAGAGAGAGACAGCGTGAGCAGGGGAGGGTCAGAGAGAGAGGGAGTCACAGAGTGAAACAGGCTCCAGGCTCTGAGCTGGCAGTCAGCACAGAGCCCGACGCGGGGCCCGAACCCACGAACCGCGAGATCATGACCCAAGCGAAAGTCGGACGCTTAACCGACTAAGCCACCCAGGCCCCCCTTATTTATTTATTTTAAAATTTACATCCAACTTAGTTAGCACGTAGTGCAACAATGGTTTCAGGAGTAGATTCTAGTGATTCATATCCTACATGTAACACCTTAACGCCTCTTCCCCATTTAGCCCACCCCCTCCCACAACTCCTCCAGCAACCCTTGGTTTGTTCTCTATATTTAAGAGTCTCTTATGTTTCGTCCCCCTCCGTTTTTATTTTTTTCCTTCTCTTCCCTTATGTTCATCTGTTTTGTATCTTAAATTCCTCATGTGGGTGAAGTCATGAGATTTGTCTTTCTGACTAATTTTGTTTGCATAATATCCTCTAGTTCCATCCACGTAGTTGCAAATGGCAAGATTTCATTCTTTTTGATTGCTGAGTAATAAATACTACATTGTGTGTGTGTGTGTGCGCGCGTGCGCGCGCACGCATGCGCACACGTAGTATACACAGCTTCTTCATCCATTTATCTGTTGGTGGACATGACGTTTGGGCTCTTTCCATACTTTGGCTGTTGTTGATAGTGCTGCTGTCATCAGCGCTGCGGGGGCTCCTTTGCCCTGTTGAAACAGCACACCCGTATCCCTTGTATAAATACCTAGTGGTACGATTGCTGGGTTGTAGAACTAATTTTTTTAGTTCTTTTTTTGAATTTTTGAGGAACTTCAACAGTTTTCCCGAGTGGCTGCACCACTTTGCATTTCCATCAGCAGGTGCAAAAGAAACCCTCTTTCTCTGCATCCTCGCCATATCTGTTGTTGCCTGAGTTGTTAATTTTAGCCATTTTGACTGGTTTGAGGTGGTATCTCATTGTGGTTTTAATTTGTATTTCCCCGATGATGAGTTCGTGTGTCTGTTACCATCTGAATGTCTTCTTTGGAGAAATGTCTGTTCGTGTCTTTTGCCTATTTCTTCACTGGATTATTTGTTTCTTAGGTGCTGACTTGGATAAGTTCTTTATAAATTTTGGATAGTAACCCTTTATCTGATATGTCACTTAAATATCTTCTCCCATTCTGTTGGTTGCCTTTTAGTTTCGCTGCTTGTTTACTTCACTGCACAGAAGAAGCATTTTGTTTTGATGAGGTCCCAGTAGCTCATTTTTGCTTTTGTTTCCTTTGCCTCCAGAGATGTGTCGAGTAGGAAATTGCTGTGGCTGAGGTCAAAGATGATTTTGCCTGCTTTCTCCTTTAGAATTTTTTTTTCAAATAGTTTATTGTCAAGTTGGTTTTCATATAGCACCCAGTGCTTATCCCCACAAGTCCCCTCCTCCCCCACTCCGCCCCCCCACCCATCAGTCCTCAGTTTGTTCTCAGCATTCAAGAGTCTCTCATGGTTTGCCTCCCTCCCTCTCCCCAACTATTTCCCCCCTTCTTCTCCCCCACGGTCCTCCGTTAAGTTCCTCCTGATCCTCCTATATGTGCAAACATATGATATTTGTCCTTCTCTGCCTGACTTATTTCGCTCAGCATAACACCCTCAAGGTCCATCCATGTTGCTACACAGGCCAGATTTCATTCTTTCTCATTGCCATGTAGTATTCCATCGTATAGATAAACCACATCTTCTTGATCCGTTCGTCCGTTGATGGACACTTAGGCTCTTTCCAGGTTTTAGCTATTGTGGAGAGTGCGGCTATGAACATTGGGGTACATGTGCCCCTGTGCCTCAGCATTTCTGTATCCCTTAGGTAAATTCCTAGCAGTGCTATTGCTGGGTCATAGGGGAGTTCTAGTGTTAGTTTCCTGAGGAACCTCCACACTGTTTTCCAGAGGGGCTGCACCAGTTTACATTCCCACCAACAGTGTAGGAGGGTGCCCATGTCTCCACGTCCTTGCCAGCATCTAGAGTCCTCTGATTTGCTCATTTTAGCCACTCTGACTGGCGTGAGGTGGTATCTCAGTGTGGTTTTGATTTGTATTTCCCTGATGAGGAGGGATGCTGAGCATCGTTTCATGTGTCTGTTGGCCATCTGGATATCCTCCTTGGAGAAGTGTCTGTTCTTATCTTCTGCCCATTTCTTCACTGGGTTGTTTGTTTTTCGGGTGTGGAGTTTGGTGAGTTCCTTATAGATTTTAGATATTAACCCTTTATCTGATATGTCATTTGCAACTATCTGTTCCCATTCTGTTGGTTGCCTGTTAGTTTTGTGGGTTGTTTCCTTTGCTGTGCAAAAGCTTTTAATCTTGATGAGGTCCCAATCATTTATTTTTGCTCTTGATTCCCTTGCTTTTGGGGATGTGTCAAGTAAGAAGTTGCTGTGGTGGAGGTCAAGGAGGCTGTTTCCTGCTGTCTCCTCTAGGGTTTTGATAGTTTCCTGTCTCACGTTCAGGTCCTTTACCCATTTTGAGTTTATTTTTGTGCATGGTGTGAGAAAATGATCTAGTTTCATTCTTCTGCATGTTGCTGTCCAGTTCTCCCAACACCATCTGTTAAAAAGGCTGTCTTTTTTCCATCGGATATTCTTTCCTACTTTGTCAAAGATTAGTTGGCTGTATACTTTTGGGTCCACTTCTGAGTTCTCAATTCTGTTCCATTGGTCTATGTGTCTGATTTTGTGCCAGTACCATACTGTCTTGATGATGGCAGCTTTGTAGTAGAGGCTAAAGTCTGGGACTGTGATGCCTCCCACTTTGGTTTTCTTCTTCAATATTACTTTGGCTATTCGGGGTCTTTTGTGGTTCCATACAAATTTTAGGATAGTTTGTTCTAGTTTTGAGAAGTATGCTGGTGCAATTTTGATTGGGATTGCATTGAATGTGTAGATTGCTTTGGGTAGTATTGACATTTTAACTATGTTTATTCTTTCAATCCATGAGCATGGAATGGTTTTCCATTTCTTTGTGTCTTCTTCAATTTCCTTCATAAGTTTTCTATAGTTTTCATCATACAGATCTCTTATACCCTTGGTTAGGTTTATTCCTATGTATTCATGGTTTTTTGTGCAATTGTGAATGGGATCAGTTTCTTGATTTCTCTTTCTGCTGCTTCATTGTTGGTGTATAAAAATGCAACTGATTTCTGTACATTGATTTTGTACATTGATTTCAACTTTGCTGAATTCATGGATCAGTTCTAGTAGGCTTCTGGTGGAGTCTGTCGGGTTTTCCAGTTAGAGTATCATGTCATCTGCAAAAAGTGAGAGTTTGACTTCTTTGCCAATTCTGATGCCTTTGATTTCCTTTTGTTGTCTGATGGCTGATGCTAGGACTTCCAGCACTATGTTAAACAACAGTGGTGAGAAACTGCTGTATTGCTGATCTCAGGGGGAAAGCTCTTAGTTTTTCCCTGTTGAGGATGATGTTAGCTGAGGGCTCTCATAGATGGCTTTTATGATGTTTAAGTAGGTTTCTTCTACCCGGCTTTCTCTAGAGTCTTTATTAAGAAGGGATGTTATATTTTGTCAAGTGCTTTTTCTGCATCTATCGACAGGATCATATGGTTTTTATCTTTTCTTTTGTTGATGTGATGTATCACACTGATTGATTTGTGAATATTGAACCAGCCCTGTAACCCAGGAATGAATCCCACATGATCTTGGTGGATAATTCTTCTTATGTGCTGTTGAATTCGAGTTGCAAGTGTCTTGTTGAAGATTTAAAAAAAAATTTTTTTTAAGTGTTTTTTAATTTTATTTCTAGGAGAGAGAGACAGCGTGAGCAGGGGAGGGTCAGAGAGAGAGGGAATCACAGACTGAAACAGGCTCCAGGCTCTGAGCTGGCAGTCAGCACAGAGCCCGACGCGGGGCTCGAACCCACAAACCGCGAGATAATGACCTAAGCGAAAGTCGGACGCTTAACCGACTAAGCCACCCAGGCGCCCCTCTCGTTGAAGATTTTTGCATCTGTATTCATCAAGGATGTTTGCCTGTAGTTCTCCTTTTTTGTTAGGTCTCTGTCTGGCTTGGGAATCAAAGTGATGCTGGCTTCTTAAGATGAGTCCAGAAGTTTTTCCTTCGATTTCTATTTTTTGGAATAGTTTGAGAAGAATGGGTATTAATTCTGTTTTAAATGTCTGTTAGAATTCCCCAGGGAAGCCATCTGGGCCAGGGCTCTTATTTGTTGGGAGATTATTGATAACTGATTTGATTTCTTCACTAGTTACGGGTCTGTTCAGATTTTCTATCTCTTCCCGTGTGAATTTTGGTAGTGAGTGTGTGTTTTGGAATTTGTCCATTTCTTCTTAATTGTCCAATTTGTTGGCATATAATTTTTCATAGTATTCCCTGATAATTGCTTGTATTTCTGAGGGGTTGGTTGTAATGAGTCCATTTTTTTTTTTTTGGTAATGAGTCCATTTTCATTCATGATTTTGTCTTTTTGAGAAACCTGGCTAGAGGTTTGTCAATTTTACTCTTGGTTTCATTGATCTGTTCAATTGTTTCTTTGGTCTCTATGTTGTTTATTTCTGCTCTGATTTTTACTATTTCTCTTCTTCTACTGGGTTTAGGGCGTTCTTGTTGCTCTGCCTCTAGTTCCTTTAGGTGAGCTGTTAGATTTTGGACTTGCGCTTTTTCTAATCTCTTGAAATAGGCCTGGAGTGCAATGTACTTTTCTCTTAGGATTGCCTTTGCCGCATCCCATAGATTTTGAATTGTTATGTTTTCATTTTCCTTTGTTTCCATATATTTTTAAATTTCATCTCTAATTGCCTGATTGGCCCATTCATTGTTTAGAAGGGTGTTCTTTAACTTCCATGTTTTTGGAAGGTTTCCAGACTTCTTCCTGTCATTGATTTCAAGTTTCAAGGCATTGTGATCTGACAGTGTGCATGGTATGATCTCTATTCTTTTATATTTATTGAGGGCTGCTTTATGTCCCAGTATGTGATCTATCTTGGAGAATGTGCCATGTGCACTTGAGAAGAAAGTAATTTCCCTGGCCTCAGGATGTAAAGTTCTAAATATAACTCTCAGGTCCATCTGGTCCAATGTGTCATTCAAGTCCATTGTGTCTTTAGTGATTTTCTGTCTAGTTGATCTATCCATTACTGTAAGTGGAGAATTAAAGTCCCCAGCTATTAGCACATTCTTATCCATAAGAGTGTTTCTCTTTGTGATTGTTTTATATATTTGGGTGCTCCCATATTCAGTGGGCAGACATTTATAATTGTTAGCTCTTCCTGATGGATAGACACTGTAATTATTATATAATACCCTTCTTCATCCCTTGTTTCTGTCTTTACTTTATTTTTTTTTAAACATTTTTTAAAATACTTTTTATTTATTTCTAGGAGAGACAGAGACAGAGACAGCATGAGCAGGGGAGGGTCAGAGAGAGAGGGAGTCACAGACTGAAACAGGCTCCAGGCTCTGAGCTGGCAGTCAGCACAGAGCCCGACGCGGGGCTCGAACCCACGAACCGCGAGATCATGACCTAAGTGAAAGTCGGACGCTTAACCGACTAAGCCACGCAGGCGCCCCAAGCTACTCCAGCTTTTTTTTGACTTCCAGTAGCTTGATAGATATTTCTCCATCCCCTTAGTTTCAATCTGAAAGTGTCCTCCGGTCTAAAATGAGTTTCTTGTAGACAGCAAATAGATGGATCTTGTTTTGTTATCCATTCTGCTACCCTATGTCTTTTGATTGGGGCATTCAGTCCATTTACATTCAGTGTCATTATTGAAATAAATGGGTTTAGAGTCATTGTGTTGTTTCTGGGATTCATGCTTGTGGTGGTGTCTCTAGCATCTTGCGTTTCTTGCAACATTTCCCTCAGAGAGTCCCCCTCAGGATTTCTTGTAGGGCTGTTTTAGTGGTGACAGATTTTTTCAATTTTTGTTTATTTGGAAAGACTTTTATCTCTCTTTTTATTCTGAATGACAGGCTTGCTGGATAGAGGATTCTTGACTGCTAATTTTTTCAGTTCATCACTTTGAAGATCTCCTGCCATTCCTTTCTGGCCTGCCAAGTTTCAGGAGATAGGTCTGTCACCACTCTGATAGGTTTCCGTTTGTATGTTAGGGCCCTTTTCTCCCTATCTGCTTTCAGAATTCTCTCTTTGTCCTTATATTTTGGCAGTTTCACTATGATATGTCGTGCAGAAGATCGATTCAAGTTACACCTGAGGGGAGTTCTCTGTGCCTCTTGAATTTCAACTTCTACTTCCCTCCCCAGGTTGGGGAAGTTTCTGCTATAATTTGTTCCAGGACTCCTTCAGCACTTTTCCCTCTCTCTTCCTCTTCTGGACTTCCTATGATATGGATATTGTTCCATTTGATTGTATCGCTGAGCTCTCAGACTCTTCTCTCGTGTTCCTGGATCAGTTTATCTCTCTTTTTTCAGTTCTTTTTCTATAATGGTGTCTTCTCAATCACTTATTTTCCTTTCTGCCTCTTCAATCGTGCATTGGACGCCTCCAGTTTATTATGTATCTCATTTATCGCATTTTTTAAATTCACCATAACTATTTTAAAGCTCCATAGTGTTTGTAACCATAGTTTCTCTGATGTCCTCCATGCTTTTTTCAAGCCTGGTGATTAATTTTATGACTATGGTTCTAAAGTCTTGTTCTGTTGCTTATATCTGTTTTGAGCAGTTCTCCAGCTGTCATTTCTTCCTGGAATTTCTTTGGAGGAGAGCTCTTTTGTTTCGTCATTTTGATTAGCTTTGTATCTGTTGTTAATTTTAAAAGCTTGTTGTACACTTGGTCCCTGTGCCTTCTGCTGTATTAGAGAGGGCTCTTTGACTGTTCAGGGCTTGTCTGTTCAGGAAATGTTCTTAGGAGGGTCTCTTGGTTTCTCTTGTTGAGTGTTTGGTTATTTTGTTTCCCTACCGGTAGTGGTATTTGGGACTCTCCACCATGTGCAGTTTGGCTTGTTTCTTGAGGCAGCCACACAGAGGAAACTTGAGGTTTCCTTCCCAGTGTATTCTGTCTCTTTCTCTTCCCAAACTCCTGTGGCTCAGTGTCCTATGACTTCAGCCCTTCTCTGTTTGAGAGATGGGTGCATGTGAAATGTACGCAGCTCCCCACTTCTCCACCATCTTACCCCCCTCCCTCTCCTTTAGAATTTTGATGGCTTCCTGTCTTACACTTAGGTTTTTCATCCATTTTGAGTTTATTTTTGTGTGTGGTGTAAGAAAGTGGTTCAGGTTCATTTTCTGCATATCGCTGTCCAGTTTTCCGAGCACCATTTGTTGAAGAGATTGTCCATTCCATTGGATACTCTTTCCTGCTTTGTCAAAGATTAGTTGGCGATACGTTTTTGTGTCCATATCTGGATTTTCTGTTCTGTCCCATTGATCCGAGAGTCTGCTTTTGTGTTCCATACTGTCTTGATCATTACAGCTTTGTAATACAGCTTCAAGTCTGGGATTGTGATGCCTCTGTTTTTTTTTGTTATTTTTAGAATTGCTTGGCTAATCAGGGTCTTTTCTGGTTTCATACAGATTATAGGATTTTTTTTTTGTCCTGGCTCTGTGAAGAATGCTGGTGTTATTTTGATAGGGATTGCATTGAATATGGAGATTGCTTTGTGTAGTATCGACATTTTAACAATATTTTTTTCTTTTAATACATGAGCATGGAGTATTTTTCCATTTTTTTGTGTCGTCTTCAATTTCTCTCATAAGCTTTCTATAGTTTTTAGTCTATAGATTTTTTTTGCCTCTTTGCTTCTGTTTATTCCTAGGTATTACATGGGTTTTGGTATAATTGTAAATGGGATCAATTCCTTGATTTCTC
Organism: Proteles cristata cristata; assembly: GCA_017311185.1. NCBI lineage: Eukaryota > Metazoa > Chordata > Mammalia > Carnivora > Hyaenidae > Proteles > Proteles cristata. Next base: position 141,244 of record JAESUZ010005395.1, read on the forward strand.
TTTCTGTTGCTTCATTATTGGTGTGTAGGAATGCATCAGTTTCTGTGCATTGATTTTATATCCTGTGACTTTGCTGAATTCATGGATCAGTTCTAGCAGGTTTTGGGTGGAATCTTTTGGGTTTTCCATATAGATTATCATGTTGTCTGCAAAGAGTGAAAGTTTGATTTCTTCCTTGCCGATTTGGATACCTTTTATTCCTTTGTATTGTCTGACTGCTGAGGCTAAGACAGCCAGTACTCTGTTGATTAACAGTGCTGAGAGTGGATATCCCTGTCGTGTTCCTGATCTTATGGGCAAAGCTCTCAGTTTTTTCCCATTGAGGATGATATTAGTGAGGGGTCTTTCATATATGGCTTTTATGATCTTGAGGTATGATCCTTCAAACCCTACTTTTTTGAGGGACTTTATCAAGAAATGATGCTGTATTTTGTCAAATGCTTTCTCTGCATCTGTTGAGAGGATTATATGGTTCTTGTCCTTTTATTGATATGATGTGTTACATTGATTGTTTTGCAGATATTGAACCAGCCCTGCCTCCCAGGTATAAATCCCACTTGGTCGTGGTGAATAATTCTTTTAGTGTACTGTTGGACCTGGCTAGTGTCCTTTTGAGGATTTTTGCATCCATGTTTATCAGAGAAATTGGTCTGTAGCTCTCATTTTTAGTGGAGTCTTGGGTCTTATTTTGGAATCAAGGTAATGATGGCCTCATAGAGTGAGTTTGGGAGTTTTCCTTCCATTTCTGTTTTTTGGAACAGCTTCAAAAGAACAGATATTAATTCTTCTTTAAATGTGTGGTAGAATTCCCCTGGAAAACCATCTGGCCCTGGACTCTTGTTGTTTGAGAGATTTTTTTTTTTATTACTAATTTGATTTCTTTACTGGTTTTGGATATATTCTCTTTTCTACTTCTTGTTTCAGTTTTGGCAGTTTATATGTTTGTAGGAATTTGTCCATTTCTTCCAGATTGCCCATTTTATTGGGATATAATTGCTGATAATATTCTCTTGTTGTTTGTATTTCTGTTGTGTTGGTTGCGGTCTCTCCTCTTTCATTCTTGATTTTATTTACTGGGGTTGTATCCTTTTTCTTTTTGATCAAATTGGGCAGGGGTTTATCAATTTTGTTATTTCTTTCAAAGAACCAGCTCCTGGTTTTATTGACCTTTTCTACTGTTTTTCCTTTTTTTGTTTTTGTTTTTGTTTTCGATTACATTGATTTCTGCTCTAATCTTTATTATTTCCTGTCTTCTGCTGGTTTTGGGTTTTATTTGACTTTCTTTTTCCAGCTCTTTAAGGTTAAGATTAGGTTGTGTATCTGAGATCTTCTTCCTTCTTTAAGAAGGCTTAGATTGCTATGTATTTTCCTCTTAGGGCCGCCTGTGCTGTGTCCCAGAGCTTCTTGGCTGTGGTGTTATCATTTTCATAGCTTCCATGTAATTTTTAACTTCCTCTTTAACGTCTCGGCTCTCTCATTCATTCTTTAGTAGGATATTCTTTAGTTTCCAAGTATTTGTAACCTTCCAAAGTTTTTCTTGTGGTTGGTTTCAAGTTTCATTGAAATGAAACTTGTGGTCTGGAAATATGCATGGTGTGATCTCGATCTTTTTGTACTTGTTGAGGACTAATTTATATCCCGGTATTTGATCTATTCTGGAGAATGTTCCACATACACTTGAAAAGAATGTGTATTCTGCTTTAGGATGAAATGTTTTGTATATGTCTGTTAAGTCCATCTGGTCTACTGTGTCATTTAAAGCCATTGTTTCTTTGTTGATTTTCTGTTTAGATGATCTGTCTATTGCTGTAAATGGGGTTTTGAAGTTCCCTATTATCATGGTATTATTATCAATGAGTTTCTTTATGTTTGTGATTAATTGACTTATATATTTATGTGCTCTCACGTTTGGAGCATAAATGTTTGCAACTGTTAGATCTTGGTGGATAGACCCCTTAATTATGATGTAATACCCATCTCTATCTCTTGTTATAGTCTTTATTTTAAAATCTAGATTGTCTGATATAAGTATGAGTACTCTGGCTTTCTTTGGAAACCGTTGACATGATAGATGGTTCTCCAACTCCTTACTTTCAATCTGAAGGTGTCTATAGGTCTAAAATGGGCTTCTTGTAAACAGCATGTAGATGGATCTTGTTTTCTTACCCATTCTATTATCCTATGTCTTTTGATTGGAGCATTTAGTCCACTGACATTTAGAGTGAGTACTACAAGATATAAATTGATTGCCATTGTGTTCCCTATAGAGTTGGAGTTTTGGGTGGTGGTCTCTGGTCCTTTCTAGTCTTTGTTAATTTTGATCCCCCCCCCATCTTTTCTCCCCTCAGAGAGTGCCCCTTAAAATTTCTTGCAAGGTTGGTTTAATGGTCACAAATGCCTTTAGTTTTTGTTTGTCTCGGAAACTTTTTATATCTCCTATTTTGAATGACAGTCTTGCTGGATAAAGAATTCTTGGCTGCATATTTTTCTGATTCAGCACATTGAGTATATTTTGCCACTCCTTTCTGTCTTGCCAAGTTTCTGTGGATAGGTCTGCTGCGAACCTGATCTGTCTTCCCTTGTAGGTTAAGGACTTTTTTCCCCTTGCTGCTTTCATGACTCTTTCCTTGCCTGAGTATTTTGTGAAGTTGACTATGATATGCCTTGATGGTCAGTTTTTGTTGAACTAATGGGAGTTCTCTGTGCTTCCTGGATTTTGATGTCTGTGTCTTTCCTCAGGTTATGAAAGTTTTCTGCTATGATTTGCTCACATAAACCTTTTACCCCCCTCTTCCTATTTTGGGACCCGTATGATTCAGATGTTATTCCTTTTTAATGAGTCACTTCATTCTCTAATTCTTATATTGTGCTCTTTTGCCTTAGTCGCCCTTTTTTTCTTCTCCTTCATTATTTTCCATAAATGTGTCCTCCATAGTGCTGATTTGCTGCTCTGCTTCATCCATCCTTGGTGCCATGGCATTCATTCGAGATTGCAGCTCCATTACAGCATTTTAAATTTCCTCTGGATTGGTTTTTGCTTCTTTTATCTGCAGAAAGTGATTCTAATCTATTTTCAAATCCAGCTAGTTTTCTTATTATGTGATTCTAAGTTCTCGTTCAGACATCTTGCTTGTGTTCTGTGTTGATTTAAGTCCCTGGGTGTCATTTCTTCTGTTCTTTATTTTGGGGTAAATTTCTTCATTTTGTCATTTTGAAGGAAGAAAAGAAATTAATAACGTAAAAAAAATTAAGAAGTTAAAAACAACACACAAAAATCAAATAAAGGATGCTAGCTCCTAGTTGTGTTTTGGTCTGGTTGTTAAAAGAAGCTTAATAGAATAGAGATAAAAGGGGGAAAAAGAAAAGAAAAAAAAGGAAAAAAAAAGAAAAAAGGAAAATGTAAATTTCAAAAAAAAAAATAAATAAATACAATAAAATAGAATAAAGTGAAATGATGAAAGTAAAATAGTATTTTAAAAATTTGCAAAAAACTGAAAAATATAGTAGAAAAGAATTTAAAAAATCTTTTTATATAGAAATAGGAAAGAAAAATATTTTCTCTTTCTGTATTCAAGAATAAGAAGAAAAAGGAAATAAAATTGAATAGATGGGCCAGTGAACAGAATCAAATATGATTGAAATTACATCTTATTTCCCCTAGTTAAACTATGTTAACATAGTTAAACTATAAAGCACTTTATAATTTGTAAACTAAGCAGGCAGAGAGATTTGTGGTGTTCTTCAAGAGCGTGGTTGGTCCAGTTGGGCAGAGCTTAGTGTAATGGCTCAGTTCTTTGCTAGATGGAGCTGATTAGCTCACTGGGCTGGATTGTTGTGGTGTGTGTAAGCATGTATGTGCATGCGTGGGAGGGGTGAAAAAGGAGGTACCCAGCTACCCTGTCTCTGGTGTCAGAACTCTGTGCTCTCTTCAACTGGCAATGAAGCACCCCTCCTTTGTCTCCAGTTTCTGTCTACTCCCTTCTTCTACACTGTCTGTGACCAAGTCATTAACCTTCCAGGAAGTACCTCCCTCCTGACTTTTATCTCAAATGGGGGTGTGTTTCCCAACCCCTCAGTTCTGAGAGATTGAAGCCTTGGCTGGCTCAGACCCTCTAGGGGAGGGTCTTGCTAAGCAATGGTCAGGAGCCAGCCTGCCCCAGAAAAAGTTCACACGATTCTGTAGCAGGAGCATTTCAGGGTTTAGGGCAAATCACAACACACATCTGGCACCAGGGGTCAACCCCAGTTTCCTTGTTCTAACGCTAGTGAATGTGGGTGATCTCTGGGGTCTGCTTGGATCCTTGCCTGTGGGCAAGTCATGCAGTCTGTACCCAGTTTCCTCCCAGTAGGGGAATTGCCTCTCCCCATGTGGCTGGAGGACCCCTTGGACCTTGCACTCTGCTAGTGGGGATTCACCCTTCTACCAGAGCACTGCCAGGTATCAAGCTGCAGAGTTTCAGACTCTGTGTATCTTGTTTATAGTCTTAATGGAGTTTAAACCCTCTCCTTTCTCTTTCTCCCTTTTTTGTTCAGTCCATGTGAAACATCCATCTTCCCCTTTCTCTCCAGCTGCTTTTGGGAGCAGAGGTGCTTTTCCCGTACTCTCTGTATCCTCTCTCTACAGGCAAAAACAGCTCCATGTCCACTGTGGCTTCTCTCTCCCTCACTTCACCTCTCCATGCTGTGAACCTGCTGTGTTCTGTGGTTCAAGTTGTGCAGATTATTGTGTTAATCCTCAAATCAGTTTTCTCCGTGTGCAAGATGATTTGGTGTTGATCTGGCTACATTTCAGGAATGAGAGATAAAAAAAAAAGCAAACAAACAAAAACACCCAACCCTTCCATACTGTTCCTCCATCTTGGCCCCCTCTCATTGTTCTTATTAAGAACAAAACTGACCAACTTGAGTTGTAAAATGCAGATGGTCAGACCTGAAAATCTAACTCTGGATAAATCCCTATCTTTAACAAAAAGTATATTAAATTTATTGTTATTCATTATTTACTGTGGCCCCAGACCTAACCCCATAATTTCCCTTCCTTTTCTTTCTCCCTTTATAGATTTATACGTATGTTCTTTTGATTTTTACTTTTGAAGTATTAGAAGTTATGGAACACTGAAGTTAAAGAACACTAACATTAAGAATAAAATATTTGCTTATGACTGTTTCAAAGTTTCAAACAAAGTTTCATATCCTAGCGAAAAATTTTAAAACTTCCTCAATAATTTTGTCTATTGGTTTTTTAGTATTCTAGATAAGAAACCATTATGGAATGCATGTACATATAAAAATTATTTTTATAGATATTTTTATCTCTGTCACATACACCAAATATTTCTGATTTGTTTTCTAAGCTAATTAATTGTACCACATGTGTATGCATAAAATGAGCAAAGGCGCTATTAATTTGCATCATTCCATTTTGATTTTTACTGTTAGTTTCAAGCATTTCTACACATTTATTCTATTGCAGTGTTAAATTTATTTCCCCCATTTGTACCAAAGAGAATATTATTAAGTTGACATTTCTTCTTGGCATGTCTGTAAGTTCAGCAAATATAGCAACTAAGGTGTTAAATTTCAGTAAAAAATAGAACTCCCCAGCCTCCTTTTGGAATTTTTTTCTCATTCATGCACAGTGATCCAAGTTTCAAATGTTTAGTTCTGCCATCTGCTGGTCATTTCAAATTATGGAGAGGAAATTGGAATTCTCAGAATAGTGTTAATTTCCTTCCAAGTTTACAGAGTAGCTGGAAGACATTTTAAAATGTCAGCACTGCAGGGCCTCTGGGTGTTTCAGTCAGTTAAGTGTGTGTCTTCAGCTTAGGTCATGATCTCACAGTTCATGAATTCAAGCTCTGCATCAGACTCTGTGCTGACAGCTCAGAGCCTGGAGCCTGCTTTGGATTCTGTGTCTCCTTCTCTCTCTGCCCTTCCCCTGCTCATGCTCTGTCTCTCAAAAATACAGAAAAACAGTATAAAATTTTTAAAAATTTCAGCATTGCAAAATATATTCATTAAAAAATTAACTAATATTTTTGATTTTTTAAATTTAAAAATTTTGTTCATGTAGTATTGGAAGGAAATAGAAATTTCTACTTATTTCTGTTGCTCGAGAAAATAGTATGTGTGGTTTTCTATTCAAGTATAGATTGAAACAAATATGCATATAGTTAAGGTTACAAAAATATTAGAGAAAAGTTCAGTATTCAAATGCTGATGTTGATAAAGTTGAAGGAAGTTTTTTCTTACTTTATTGACACAGGACTCACTAGCTAAAGCTCTTGCTGACTCCTTTATGTTGAGCTTTAGGTTAAAAGAACATACCTTACTTTTTAGATAGAACAGATTTTTCTTTAAGTTGAATTTGCTAAGTGATTGTTTCTTTTAGCTAAAGGATTAACTCTTATTGAAATATTTTGTCGCTTTTAAGGATTTGCACAAAACTTTGTAAAGGAGATTATATCAAGATATACAGATTAATGGAAGTTTACCAATAGGATGGACTGCAAATGTAAATTTGATGTCAGCCATCCATCAGATATAGTTAACATCTAGAATCGATGGAAACCAGTTAGTCTCTTCTGTACCGAGCAGTAATGTGACTACTGATTAAACAAGACATCATTCGATCCCATGTTCCCCTTAGCTATGGATGAGAAGCAGTGTCTGTAAGCAGAACAAATATTTCCACAGGGTAAGATTGAGTACTACACAATTAAGGCACATCCTGCTCAGAACCTTATCAGATCATGGCTTTAATTAAGGTCACACTGACATTTAATAATTTGAGACTAAAATCCAGCTAAAGAATACTGAGCCAGGTGATGAGAATTGCCTCTGGTTTTGAGCTGTTAGTAATTGTGTGACCTCGCTGCTAAAGTGAAGCAAAGCTCAGTGACCTCTAATGGTCCTTTCAGTGACAATAGTTACCATGTTTTTTGTCACCTTGCTTTGTTAAGGATTTTACACATGTCGTTTGATCCTTAGAACACCCTGAGAGTTATTATGTCCATTTTAGACAGAGGAAAGACTGGACATAATAATTAGCAGAGAAATGGTTCCCATCTAAGTCTGTTGAGCATTAAATGCTTGCTCTAAACCCTTGTGCCTATATGCAGGGTCTTTGAGTCTATTTTAGAATAATCATTACAGGCTGTGAATACAAATGTGTTAGCATTTCACGAGTATGTTTAAAGTGAAGGTGCAACTTCTAACTGGAGCGTCTTCATCAGTAACTTTAGGTATTGATAACTGAAGTTAACAAGATTAAGCTAATAAACTATCTTCCCAATGGGACTGTACATGGATGTATTGATAAATTTGTTAGTTCCTAAGTCCCGATTGTTACATCAGTTTAAATACCTGTTTTTTTGAAACAGCTTGCTCCAAGTCTCTATTTTGTTTACTTATACAAGCACTATTCGTGAAGGTATGCCTTGTTTTTAAATGGTGATGATAATAACTAGCCATAGTGGCAATGCATTCTACTACTTCTTGAATCATTTTCCCTTCAGGGCACCATGTAAGCATGCTTGTCTGGAGGTAGCAGAGCTCATTACAGAGCTTTATCTCACTTTTAGGTTGCTTCCTCTGCTACATATGGTCGGTGTAAAATTTTCAGGCTGAGCCCTTTATTTTAGCTTCTCTTTCTGTGAATAGAGTCTCAACAGCCAGCTGTAATATATGTGCTACTTCTGCTCAGTATGTTTTCCTGGAGCAAATTGTTAAACCTCACCTTCAGCTAACACTGTTGAGAAAATGTTAGCAATGCTGTGTGAGGCCTGGATTCTGAGGGAAGGAAGTCTTAAACAAAGGCAGAAATTTAGTTTCCTCTAATACTTCCTCCAGGTTAAGAAAGTATAGGCATTAGTTTGAGATTTGTCTGTATTCAGTTATAAGACTGGGTTGCTAATGAGCACGAATCTGCCTGTCACCGAACACAACTGCATAGTGCCCAGCAGAGGGACTGATGGGCGTGTGAATAAGTGACTAGCCCAGGGCCTCAGCAGCCCCCCTTCGCCCTCTCCTAGGTGGCTCCAGCCATGGGCTCTGATGTTTACAGTGGACACATCATCATATTCAGTTCTCATCCTCTGTCTTCCCCAGGCCCATTTGGAGCCCAAGTGCCCTCCACTAGGCCCTTCGGATACTCTGAGCTCATTTTAGAAAAGAAAGTATTTTGCCCCCCCAACCCCAAATTCCTTTTACTTCTTTCTTTAACTCGACATTGGTTTCCTTTTATCAGACCATAATTTTTGGGAGCCCACATCTCTGCTGGTCTTCCCTTTGAATCTTCTGGTCCCATACTGCCAGGAGATAAGATGTGTGCTGTGTTTGTGCCTCCTACCACACTCTCCTTTGCCCGGGCCCGTTCCCGCCTCACTGGGAACCTCAGCACAGTGGCCTATTGCTTGTTCCTGATTCCCATGTGGGCTGGAGGGTGAGGCATACATTGCGTCCCTGGAAACTAAAGTCATGGTAGAATGCCGATTGAGGAAATTCTCCTTCCGGAACCCTCGCTGCTCTAATAAGTAGATCCATGCAGAGATAAACCTGCTACTGAGAGTTTCTACCTTCGTATCCACCACCTGCTCTCTTGCTCAGAGCTGTCAGAAATTACGGGCGATAGCCACAAAACAGTGGCCATGAAGTCCACACTGCCTTCCAGAGGCCCAGGCTGAGCTGCCTTGTTTACTCTGCTGCTCAGTAGACATTTCCTTTCCTTTTGAAACATGCCTCACCTTCTCAATAACCATGTCATGCGCTGACTCTGATCTGGGCCTCTCTAATTTTGCTGGGAAGTTTGCGTTTTTATGTGATCTTTCTTTTCTTATATGAAGTAACTCTTGCAATATTTATGGAAAAGTTACTGATGTGGTTGGAAGTGGTGATGTTCTGAGCAGATGGCCAAGAGAGAATTCTTGAGATGTCTTCAGTGCAAAAAGGTGGTTTTATTAAAGCACGGGAATATTTTTTAATGTTTTATTTATTTTTGAGAGAGAGAGAGAGAGACAGCAGGAGAAGGGGAGGGTCAGAGAGAGAGGGAGACATAGAATCTGAAGACAGGCTCCAGGCTCTGAACTAGCTGTCAGCACAGAGCCTGATGCGGCGCTCGAACCCACGAATGGTGAGATCATGACCTGAGCTGAAGTCAGAGGCTTAGCCGACTGAGCCTCCCAGGTGCCCTAAAGCACACGAAGAGAACTCATGGGCAGAAAGAGCTGCTCTTTATGAGGAATAATTGATTATATACTTGGGAATTGGAGGTAAAGACAAGAGGAAGTTTCCAAAAGGATTTTCATATGCTAACGATGACTCACAGGATCCTGAAGGCCTAGCTGTTGTCAAGCTAAGGCTGTTTTCCCTCAAGCAAAGCATTAATATTGAGCCTCTGGAGAAATGTCATAATCTGCCTGCCTCAAGTCTTTGTCAGTGGGCTGCAGATTATAAGGAAATTTAATTTTATCTGTATTTCTTTCTGCCTTTGTTTACCACATAGTTACTTCTACTTTTTTAACCACTATTTTGTCCAGTCCCATCAATATATTTAAGATATTTCTGAAAAGATATCTTCCCTTAGTTTCCTTTCCTCCTTTATAGTAGGATTTGAGACAATTTACCACTACTTCCTGAAAACTCCTCTTCACTCAGCTAGCTGAAAATGCTATTTTTTCCCTACATCCTGCTGTTAAAATGTGGAAGTTTCCCAAAGTAAAGCCCTCAAATTTCTCTTTCTACTCCCTCTTCTTTGCCTTTACACATACATATGCGCACGCGTACTAACTTCCATGCAAATTCCCAGCTCCAGTCACATTTGCGAACTCTAATTGTATGCATCTACTTGTCTGCTGGAAACTTCCGCATTGGTGTTCCACTGGCATCTTAGAGACAATATATCTGAAATCAGACACCTATGCAAAATGTCATCAAGTTGTCCTACTTTATTATGCTTGCTTTTTCTCTCCGGTGCAAAGCCTTGACTGTCAGTCTGCACTGATGGCTCTGTGGCTTCTTGCCTGAGTCCAGTCAAGCTGTGGGAGGGTTTGCCTCTTCAGCGTCAGGGCACCACCACCACCACTCTGCTACAGGCCTCTTCCCTAGATAAGTCCCCCCATTCATTCTGGCTCATTTTTGAGATGACCACATCTGATTTCTTTCACTTTAATTTGCAAGCATCACCTTGGGCTCCCCAGTCCTATCTGATGTAGACATGCTTCGGCTACTCTCCATGTGAGTTGGACTCCCTGCCCCTGGCACACCCCATGATTCTGTGTCCCTGATTTGTTGATTGCCCCCTTTCTTGAATGCTCTCCAGCCATTATTTTTGATTTTTAATACTAATTTTCAATTTTATTTTTCAAATAATTTTTAAAAACCCTCTGGAAAGATGTTCCTGGTAACCTCATTCAGAAGGAGTCTTGATTACCTTAATACAGATGCTTTTCCCATGATACTGTAAAACACAGAAGAATATATACATTTGCAACTTTTATAATAGCCTGTGGGATTTTGACTGAAGCCCTTTGAGTTTAGAGGCCCCTGGGTTGGAATCCTAGCTTGTTTACCCCACAGCTATATGATTTGGAGGCAAGTTATTTACTTGAATCTCAGTTTCCTCATCTACAAAACAAGGGAAGTAGAAGGGATTTTGGTGAGCATCAAATAAAACGGACACTTAGAGAAAGTGAAATAACTTTGTAGAGCCTATGCTCGAATGAATCCCCAGCTATGTTTGAGTCTTCACTTTGCCTCACACTTACTATGTGGCATTGGTCAGCTAACTTGTCCTTTGTGAGCCTCTGTTCCTAAATGGTAGATGGGGAGGGTAATGGCCACATTGGTTGTACTGGGGATAGTACAATGCCCAGCACAGAATGGGTGCTGAGTAGGTGCCAGATCCATTTTACGTATTGTTATATTCATGTCAGGAGTTTTCCAGGCAATGGTCGTAAATCATCATATTTTATCTTGGTTCTCAAAAAGATCCCTCTCTTCCCATGAGTTGGCTGTCCCAGTAGTTTATAGGCAAGGAAGCCAAGGCTCCATGGCTGTTCTAGAAAAAGGTGGAATTATATCATCTATAATTTAAACCCAGAAGTTGCCTGGTTGAGATTTCATGTACTTGAGATCATGATAAGCTAATATGTAGTAGGGGATTCAGTAAATGTTAATATTCATATCCACTTAAGAACAAACATAGTCCCTGTCTTAGGAAAGCTTATAGTCTAGTTGGGGGTGAAGAACAGATAGAGAAATCGACTTAAACAGAGAAAATGCTACTATAGAATCTATAAAGTGTTGTGGGAATATAGAAGATGATGCAGTTAACTCTACCTGGGAAAGGACAGAAGAAGAATGTCCCCACTTTAGAGAGATGACATTTGAACACCACTTGAAAGTTAAGTAGAAGATTGCTAGATGAAAAAGCCAAGTTGTCCTTGAGAGAAGACTAAATTCCGTTCCAGAGACAGGGGACTGTGAAAGACCCCGGTACATTCAGGAAATGATGAATGTTTCTGTCCCAGGTGTCAGAAACAAAGGGTGATGGAGAAGGATGGGGGCAGACAGGGATGGGCCATCAGCCATTACAAGGTTGGCTTCACATGCCAGAGGAGCAATCTGAATTCTATCTCAGAATCATTGGAGATAGACAAGCTTTTTAGCAGCAAGAAGTGAACATGCTCATCTTTGCTTTTGATGAAGACTGACTGCATGGTGAGTGGTGTGCTACAGGGGTGTCGTGGCTGCATAGGAGACTGTTGAAAAAATTTTTTAAATGTTTTATTTCTAGGAGAGAGAGAGAGACAGCGTGAGGAGGGGAGGGTCAGAGAGAGAGGGAGACACAGACTGAAACAGGCTCCAGGCTCTGAGCTGGCAGTCAGCACAGAGCCTGACGCGACTCGAACCCATGAACCGCGAGATCATGACCCGAGCGAAAGTCGGACGCTTAACCGACTAAGCCACCCAGGCACCCCGAGACTGTTGAAATTTTTAAACTGGGTCTGAGTGGTTGGGATGAGGAAAAGCTAGTTCTAGAAACATATCTGAGGTGGAGATCATTGGTTTTGGTGACTATTGGATTTAAGGGGTGCAGGATGTCAAAGATGAAGGTTTCTAGTTTGGGAGACTGGATTGGAGACGATTTATTGTGTAGTAATTTTTAAGAGCTCATATGCTTAAATTTTTTGATTAACAACTTGCAATTTGCTATTCCATAGAAGGACTCCTTAGCTGTGTCATTAAAAAAAAAAAAAAAAAGCTGACCATCTGGATAGTGGCACATTAAACCTAATTAGATGCTTTTTTTTTTTAGAGTGGCTAAAACTTGGAATTTTTACAAATGTCTATCACTGAAAAGGGTCCCAAGCAAAGGGCAACAATCAGCTGGGTTTGAGGCAGATCAAAACCATTTGTTTAAATTCCAAGCCAGTGACTGCTTATGAAATTTTATTTTAGTATACTTAAATTTTTTTTTTAAATGTTTTATTTATTTCTAGGAGAGAGAGAGAGAGAGACAGTGTGAGCAGGGGAGGGTCAGAGAGAGAGGGAGTCACAGACTGAAACAGGCTCCAGGCTCTGAGCTGGCAGTCAGCACAGAGCCCGACACGGGGCTCGAACCCACGAATCGCGAGATCATGACCTGAGTGAAAGTCGGATGCTTAACCGACTAAGCCACCCAGGCGCCCCATTAGTATACTTAAATTTTATTGATTATCTGCTCAAAAGCTGTAAGCCTTTGCAGCAGACTTTCTTTTTAATGTATCTATGTTGCTCCTCCTGCATTTTCGCCCTCCCTTTCGTTGAAAATGGGGGTGCTGAATCAGGAAATTGATTGCAGAATGGCAGGTGTGAGTCTGAAGCAAAGACCCTGAAACTTACTTCAAAGGAGGGATTTTAAAAAAAAAACAAACTTCCAACAGCTAAAGTAGAGCGGGCTAGAGCTGGTGGTCTGGAGTTCCTGGTTGGCCCCAGGATGGTAAGACAAATAATCCACTTTTGTTGTGGGAAGGCTTCATGGAAAATAGAAAAAGTCTGCCCATAGCTGTGTCCAGAAAAGGTAAAGCAAATGTTTTGACCAGAATGATGGCATTTGTACATCTGCAGGTTAGTAGGAATCACTGAGGAAGTCATATATGTGTTAGATTACTAGAAACAGTTGTTAATCATCTGAGTAATAATACATAGGAAAGACAGGAGGAAAGAAGAAAAATAATGTCTAGAAACATACAAAAAATGATATATTTTGCTACTTAAGACTTTGAAAAGTTCTAGAAAGAGTGGTGCAACAACAGATTTATGCAATTTTAAGTTCATTTACTCTTTTTTTTTTTTAAAGTTTTCTTTAAAAAGCTTTATTTATTTAAGTTGGGCTCAACCTCACCACCTTGAGATCAAGAGTTGCATGCTCTCCCAACTGAGGCAGTTAGGTGTTCCCAAGTTCATTTAATCAGACTTGCTGAAATCTAAAAAATGAAAGTTAAAACTTTTTTTTTTGTGAAAGTAGGCATGTAACTATCAACTCTATAAACTATATATTTACCTAACAGCTTGCATTGTTTACTATGGCAAATTAATGTTTTCCCTGCAATGTTGTGCTACTAGCTAATATTTTATAGGATGACCATCTTCTGAAGCTATAGAAGTGTAGAAAACTTTATAACATTTCCCAGTGTATCTGGTATAAAGTGGTTGCTCACAATTAATTACTCTTGAGAACTGAAGTAATTGTGTGGTAGTGAGAAATGTGTGGGAGTGTGTGGTTTCATTAAAATGGTTCTTTCTTAGTCATTGTTGTATTAGATGTCAGCTACCAAGAGAAATAATAGCTTTTGTTATGGCTGTGCATTGCTGTGTACTGTATGGTTTATTTCTACTTTTCCCAGAAGAAGTATTACAATAAAACATTCTTCATGGCTGCATTATCTGAAAGTAAAAGTAGTAAAAGATTATAATAATAACTGTTATTCCATTTGCAACAACATGGATGGAACTAGAGTATATTATGCTAAGAGAAATCAGTCAGAGAAAGACAAATACCATTTGATTTTACTCATATGTGGAATTTGTGAAACAAAATAGATGAACATAGGGAAAGGGAAGAAAAAAGAGGGAAGAAATCATAAGAGACTCTTAAAATTTTTTAATGTTTATTTTATTTTTGAGAGAGAGAGAGAAAACGAGCGAGCGCATGAGCATTGGCAGGGGAGGAAGACAGAATCTGAAGCAGGCTCCAGGCTCTGAGCTGTCAGTACAGAGCTGGACGCAGGGCTCGAACTCACAAACTGTGTGAACCAAAGTGGGACACTTAACCGACTGAACCACCCAGGCGCCCTAAGAAACTCTTAAATATAGAGAACAAACTGAGGGTTGATGAAGGAAGGTTCGGCGGGGAGGGCTAAACTGGTGATGAGCATTAAGGAGGGCACTTGTAATGAGCACTAAGTGTTTGTTAAATGTGAGTGATGAATCACAGATAAATTCTACACCTGAAACCAATTTTATCATATATGTTAATTAGAATTTAAATAAAAAATTGAAATCAAATTAAAATAAAATATTACAAAGGTATTATGAATAATTGTAGTTGGTATTATTTATGGGATACTTACTAGAGCTTAAAGGACTGTGATTTGCAAAAATTATATCATGATTTCCTCATTTTACAGAGGGAATATTGAGGTTAAGGGAGATTAAGTAACTTGTTAAAAATTAAGAGTAGAAACCAAGGGTTTTTTTTTGGTTTTGTTTTGTTTTTACAAACAGTTTATTGTCAGGTTGGAAACCAAGGTTTAAATTAATTTTTTAAAATTCTAAACATGTCTTAATTGCCACAAGATCCTACCTCTTCCTCTTGTTTTTTATTTCTATCAGCTGGATAATGCTAGAAGCTGTGTTAAATATTTAATCCAGGCTGATGCCAAGTTATATTCAGCTTGGATTAAAAAAAAAAAACCCACATTATTTGCAAGGCCTCAGAATAATGTCTGTGAATTACAGGAAAGTTTATATGCTTAGCTGAATGTAGGAAAATCTTTATTTTTCTGAATTTGGTATGACCTTGGATAGGTCCATTGACCTTGGGTGACATTCAGGGCATCATTGATGTTATACAATGCATTCTTATCAACGCTGCAAGCAAGATTCGTTAGACATGTTTCCTTCCTAACGTTTGATAAAGAAAGAAGCATTTAGACTTGAATGATTCTTTTTTCCTTCATGGTCAACCAACAATTCAGATGTCAAGTTGAACAGAAATGAACTTCTAAATACAGGTCAAATACTTTTTTAAAAATCATGTAACTGTGACTCCTTCTTCATGCCCAAATTTGATCCACTTACTAAGAAAGTTTTGCAGATCCTGACCAGCCCTTCTTGTCGGTGCATTACTGACCAGAGCACCTGTCTGGTATCTGTGCCTGATTTATTATTAATGAACTCTCTTCTGAGCCCCTAATGCATCCTCTGTTTTGTCCACATTCTCTTAATGTTTCTAAAGGAGGAAATGATAAGCTGACTATGGCTAATTTACATCTTAAGAGATGTAATATCTCTTAAGAATTGAGCTAATTAGGGGCGCCTGGGTGGCTTAGTCGGTTAAGCGTCCGACTTTCGCTTAGGTCATGATCTCGCGGTTCGTGGGTTCGAGCCCCGCGTCGGGCTCTGTGCTGACTGCCAGCTCAGGGCCTGGAGCCTGTTTCTGTCTGTGACTCCCTCTCTCTCTGACTCTCCCCTGCTCACACTGTCTCTCTCTCTCTCTCCTAGAAATAAATAAAACATTAAAAAAAAATTAAAAAAAAAAAGAATTGAGCTAATTAATACCATAAGTTTATAAGTTTAATAGTACTTGTAGTTGGAATCTTAATTCTTTCTTGTCTTTTTGTGTATCCCTCTACTTTCCCTTGTGTTAGTGGTGCCTGGCAAAGAAAACTTATGTGCTATTTCCATGTCAACTGATATCCTAAGTATTTGGATTAACAGTAGTCATAATATGACCAATCACATCCTCTATAAAGATAATCAGAAACAGGCGTAATACTATTCCCAGTGGCTATCTTTTGTTACTGTGGGAGTAGCTCAACTGCTGTATAATATTTATCCACATTCTTTTATCTAAAGCTAACAAAAAGATTTGAGAAAAGTCATGATAAAACCTGTGTCCTCTATAACCTGACAGCTTTGTTCTGTTTTCTTTAATTTTGTGGTTGTATGTTACTTGCATTATTTTGCTGATGGTGGAATAATCTGGTGTTACAGTAAAGAGACTCACAAGAATATGAGAAATTGGCCAATTCAATGAACACAGAATTATCAAGATTATATTTTCATGTGGTTTTTTAAATACAATTTATGAAATTAAAGTATTTGTCTTCCATCCAATACACTGGAGCTTAAAGTGAATTGCTGTAGCTTTATTAGAAATGAAAGGTTTTGTATTAAGTTCTAAATGACCTCTAGTCTTTTGGAAGATAGTCTCATTTTTCGCTGGCTCAGTGTTATTTTTCTCTCCTTATGAACTTCAGCCATCCACCTTTGTTTTTGGTATGGAGTTCAAGGTGGCGCTCCTCACTCTTCTCAGAGACAGATGCTACTTTGTTCTGATTGTGGAACGTAGTAGGCTAGTGAAATAAACTAATAGTGTCTTCAAGGTGAAATACACTTTATTCCAAACTCAGCAGGTCAGAAAGCCCCTCAGAGAGTGGATAGAGATCCTAGTCCATTTATGGATAGTTCTGACTGCCATTTATTGTTTTGGGTTCTAGTTACAAATAATACATGTTCATTGAGAGGGTTTGAAAAATTTATGAAAGCTCAAGAGGAAATCAAATCATCTATACTTCCATGACCTTGGGCTTTTATAAATTTTCAAGTCCTCAGTGAATATGAATTATTTGCATTACGTGTATTTAAATATATATGCCATTCACTTTAATGTTGAGTTTCCACCCCCCGCCCCCACCTTTTAAACATATTTTTGTCATTAATAAAACAAACTTGTTAACAGAACAAAGCAAGCCCTGGGCTCAGGTGGCTTCATTGGCGAATTCCATCAAACCTTTAAAGAAGAAATAATACCAGTCTTACATATGCTCTGTCCCAAAATAAAGAAGGGTACACTATCCCACTTATTTTATGAGACTAAACTTTCCCTGATACTGGATCTAGACAAAGTCACTAGAAAAATACAGACAAGGATCCCTGATCAAAACATAACTAGGGCATTCCCTAACAAAATATTTTCACACTTAATCCAATAATATATAAAAAGGAGTGTGAGGTTGGTATGACACTCAACAAACTCAACAAAACAAAAAGACAATTACATAGTCTCATTAGATGTGGATAAACCCTCTGACAAATTTCAATGCCCATTCTAATAAAAAATTTGACAGACTAGGAAAAGAGAATGGCTTCACAGTGATAAGCAAAACCTATGAAAAACCTAGAGCTGACATCAAGTTTAATGGTGAAAGACTGTATTGTCTCCCTGTCAATGGGAACAAGTCAAGGATGCCCACCTTCACTTCTGCTCAACGTCATACTAAGGATTCTAGCTATTGAACTAAGACAAGAAAAATAAACACAAGGCATAAAGAGTAGAGAGAAACAAAACTTTCTGAACGTACAGATGGCATGATTGTTTATGTAGAAAATTCTGATGACAGTATATATTTTTTGTTTCATGTTTTTCTTGAAATTCCATTTAACAAAATGGAATTACAAAACAGTGTAATATTAGTTTCAGTAGTAGGATTTAGTGATTTATCACTTACTTACATATAACACCCAGTACTCGTCATAACAAGTGCCTTCCTTAATACCCATTACCCATTTAACCCATCCCAGTGCCCATCTCCCCTCCAGCAACCCTCAGTTTGTTCTCTGTAGTTAAGAGTCTGTTACACTTTCTCTCGCCTTTTTCTCCCTATATTTAGTTTCATTTCTTAATGAAATCTGTTTCATTTCTTAAATTCCAATATGAATGAAAGCATGATATTTATCTTTACTGACTTATTTCACTTAGCATAATACACTCTAGCTCTATCCTATCATTGCACATGACAAGGTTTCATTCCTTTTTATGGCTGAGTAATATTCCATTGTGTGTGTGTGTGTGTGTGTGTGTGTGTGTGTGTGTGTACTACTTTATCTATCCTTCAACTCTGATGACAATACTAAACAATCATTAGAACTAATATATGAATTTAAGAAGCGTATGAAGCAAAGGCAAATATGAAAATAGATCATATTTCATGAAGTTAAAGAAAGAATACCACTTGGGGCGCCTGGGTGGCTTAGTCGGTTAAGCGTCCGACTTTCGCTTAGGTCATGATCTCGCGGTTCGTGGGTTCGAGCCCAGCGTCGGGCTCTGTGCTGACTGCCAGCTCAGAACCTGGAGCCTGTTTCAGAGTCTGTGACTCCCTCTCTCTCTGACCCTCCCCTGCTCACACTGTCTCTCTCTCCTAGAAATAAATAAAACATTAAAAAAAAAAAAAGAATACCACTTAAACTCTCATAACTGGAATTTAATTAAAAATTTGGAGAAAGAAAAATAGCATGAAGAACATGAAGTATACAGAGATAAATTTAACAAAATATAGGCAAGATCTATATGCTGAAAACTACCTGACGTTGCCAAAGTTCCTGAAAGAACTAAGATTGAACCATAGATTCAACACAATCCCAAAAATCATCCCAGCAGGCATTTAGTAGACATTGACCGTTTATTCTAAAATACATATTGACGTACAAAGGAACTATAAAGATAAAAATAGTTTCAGAAAAGATAAAGTTGGCAGACTAGCCAATACTACCTGGCCTCAAGACTAAGAGTAAAGCTACTAGGGCAGTGTGGTATGGGCTTGACAATAGGCTCATAAACATAGAGATCAACAGAACAGAATAGAGTACCTAGAAATTAGACCCACATATATGTGGTCACTTTAGTTTTCAACATATACATCAAGGCAATTCAAATATTTTACTAATCTTTTATACTGGGAAATACAGCTTACGTATAGAAAAAGAAGTACAGCCCAGTGATTTATCACAGATACATCACCTCTGTAACTAACTACTGCCTTGATCAACAAAGAAAACATTGACAGTGTCTTAGAAAATTCCTCTCGTTCCTATTCCTTGCTACCAAAGATAACTTGAGTTGAATGGTAATCACAACCCACTTTTCCTTAGGATTTTAGTACCCTAACCGTAATACCAGTCCTAACCCACTGTAGTTTAATTTTGCCTGCTTCTAGACGTTTGAATAAATATTCTCCAGGGTGCATTTTTCTGTGTCTACTTTTTTTTTTGCTCACATGGTGTGTATGTAGTTTGTGCGGAGTTGCAATTTATTTTCATTTTTGTAGTTTCTCCACTGTATGAGGATTTCATATTTGATCTAGGTGTTCTGCTTTTCTGATTTGAATAATCACAAATAATGATGTTATGGACACTCTTGTACATTTCTGTGGATGAACATGTGCACATTTCTGTTGGATATATTCCAAGGAGTAGAATTTTTAGGTTATATGATATGCAAAAATCAGCTTTATGAGATTGGCTAATGCATTTCTAAAGTGGTTTTACCAGCTTACAATGTCCTTAGCAGCATATGACAATTCCCATTGGTTTACATTCTTCAGAAGTTTGGTATTGGCACTCTTTTATTATTTTTATGACTGCTATATTAGTGACTTCGGCCATTTTGGTGGATGTGTAATGTTATGCCATTCTGATTTTAATTAACCTTTCTCTGACCGTTAATGTAGGTGATAATTTTTTCATGTCTTTATTTGTACATTCTTCTTTGAAGTTTCTTATTTATTTTTCTATGGTTTGATTGTAATTTCTTGGTGACTGTAGTAACTCTATTATGGATTAACATCCTTTGTCAGTCAAATGTTTACTTTATGGTATCTTTTGGTGATTACTTTAAATGTAGTCCAAATAATTAACCTTTTCTTTGACAACTAGTGTATTGGGCCCTGTTTAAAAGTCTTAGTCTACTGTACAAGCAACAGTATAGCCTCCTATATTAACTTCCAAAAGCTTTGTTTTTTTTTTGTCTTTTCTATTTTGTTTTTTTTTAAATAGTTTATTGTCAAGTTGGTGTCCATATAACACCCAGTGCTCATCCCCACAAGTGTCCTCCTCCATGCCCATCACCCACCTTCGACTGCCCCCCGCATCTGCCCTCAGTTTGAGTTCGGCATTCAAAAGTCTCTCATGGTTTGCCTCCCTCCCTCTCCCCAACTATTTTTCCCCTTCTTCTTCCTCATGGTTCTCTATTAAGTTCCTCCTAATCCACCTATATGTGCAAACATATGGTATCTGTCCTTCTCTGCCTGACTTATTTTGCTCAGCATAACACCCTCAAGTTCCATCCATGTTGCTACACATGGCCAGATGTCATTCTTTCTCATTGTCATGTGGTATTCCATGGTATAGATGAACCACATCTTCTTGATCCATTCGTCCGTTGATAGACACTTAGGCTCTTTCCATGTTTTGGCTATTGTTGAGAGTGCTGCTATGAACATTGGGGTACATGTGCCCCTATGCATCAGCACTCCTGTATCCCTTGGGTAAATTCCTAGCAGTGCTATTGCTGGGTCATAGGGGAGTTCTATTGTTAATTTTTTGAGGAACCTCCACACTGTTTTCCAGAGGGGCTGTACCAGTTTACATTCCCACCAACAGTGTAGGAGGGTGCCCGTTTCTCCACATCCTCGCCAGCATCTAGAGTTCTCTGATTGGCTCATTTTAGCCACTCTGACTGGCGTGAGGTGGTATCTCAGTGTGGTTTTGATTTGTATTTCCCTGATGAGGAGGGACGCTGAGCATCGTTTCATGTGTCTGTTGGCCATCTGGATGTCCTCTTTGGAGAAGTGTCTGTTCATGTCTTCTGCCCATTTATTCACTGGATTGTTTGTTTTTTGGGCGTGGAGTTGGTGAGTTCCATCTAGATTTTGGGGACTAGCCCTTTATCTGATATGTCATTTGCAGCTATCTTTTCCCATACTGTCAGTTGCCTATTAGTTTTGTGGATTGTTTCCTTTGCCGTGCAGAAGCTTTTAATCATGATGAGGTCCCAAAAGTTCATTTTTGCTCTTGGTTCCCTTGCCTTTTGGGGATGTGTCAAGTAAGAAGTTGCTGCGGTGGAGGTCAAGGAGGCTGTTTCCTGCTTTCTCCTCTAGGGTTTTGATGGTTTCCTGTCTCAGGTCCTTTATCCATTTTGAGTTTATTTTTGTGTATGGTATAAGAAAGTGGTCTAGTTTCATTCTTCTGCGTGTTGCTGTCCAATTTTCCCAGCACCATCTCTTAAAGAGGCTGTCTTATTTCCTTTGGATACTCTTTCCTGATTTGTCAAAGATTAATTGGCCATACATTTGTGGTTCCAATTTTGGGTTCTCTATTCCATTGGTCAATGTGTCTGATTTTGTGCCAGTACCATACTGTCTTGATGATGGCAGCTTTGTAGTAGAGGCTAAAGTCTGGGACTGTGATGCCTCCCACTTTGGTTTTCTTCTTCAATATTACTTTGGCTATTCGGGGTCTTTTGTGGTTCCATACACATTTTAGAATTGTTTGTTCAGCTTTGAGAAGAATGCTGGTGAAATTTTGATTGGGATTACATTGAATGTGTAGATTGTTTTGAGTAGTATTAATGTCTTAACAGTATATATTCTTCCAATCCATGAGTATGGAATGTTTTTCCATTTCTTTGTGTCTTCTATAATTTCTTTTATAAGTTTTCTTTCATTTTCAGCGTACAAATCTTTTACATCTTTGGTTAGGTTTAATCTTACATATTTTATGGTCTTTGGTGCAGTTGTGAATGGGATCCGTTTCTTGATTCCCATTTCTGTTGCTTAATTATTGGTGTATAGAAATGCAACCGATCTGTACTTTGATTTTGTACCCTGCAATTTTGCTGAATTCATAGATCAAGTCTAGCAGATTTTTGATGCTAGGTTTTTCCATATAGAGTATCATCTCGTCTGTGAAAAGTGAAAGTTTGACTTCATCTTTGACAATTCTGATGGCTTTTATTTCCTTTTGTTGTGTGATTCCTGATATTAGGACTTCCAACACTATGTTAAACAGCAGTAGTGAGAAACTGCTGTATTCCTGATCTCAGGGGGGAAGCTCTCAGTTTTTCCCCATTGAGGATGATATTAGCTGTGGGCTTTACATAAATGGCTTTTATGATGTTTAAGTAAGTTCCTTCTATCCTGACTTTCTGGAGGGTTTTTATTAAGAAAGGATGCTGTATTTTGTCAAATGCTTTTTCTGCATCTATGGACAGGATCATATGGTTCTTATCTTTTCTTTTGTTGATGTGATGTATCACACTGATTGATTTGTGAATATTGAACCAGCCCTGTAACCCAGGAATGAATCCCACTTGATCTTGGTGGATAATTCTTTTTATGTGCTGTTGAATTTGATTTGCTAGTATCTTGTTGAGGATTTTTGCATCCATATTCATCAGGGATATTGGCCTATAGTTTTCTCCTTTTTGTTGGGTCTCTGTCTGGTTTGGGAATCAAAGTGATGCTGGCTTCATAGAATAAGTCTGGAAGTTTTCCTTCCATTTATATTTTTTGGAACAGCTTGAGAAGAATGGGTATTAACTCTGATTTAAATGTCTGGTAGAATTCCCCAGGAAAGCTATCTGGTCCAGGGCTCTTATTCGTTGAGAAGTTTTTGATAACTGATGCAATTTCATCACTAGTTATGGGTCTGTTCAACTTTTCTATTTCTTCCCATCTGAATTTTGCTAGTGTGTGGGTGTTTGGGAATTTGTCTATTTCTTTCAGGTTGTCCTGTTTGTTGGCATATAGTTTTTCATAGTTTTCCCTGATAATTGCTTTTATTTCTGAGGAATTGTGATAAATCCATTTTTCGTTCGTGATTTTATCTATTTGCGTCTTTTCTCCTTTCTTTTTGAAAGCCTGGCTAGAGGTTTATCAATTTTATTTATTCTTTCAAAAAAACAAACTCTTGGTTTCATTGATCTGTTCTACTGTTTTTTCTGTATTCTATATTGTTTATTTCTACCCTGATCTTTATTATTTCTCTTCTTCTAGGTTTGGGGTGTCTTTGCTATTCTGCTTCTACTTCCTTTAGGTGTGCTGTGAGATTTTTTATTTGGGATTTTTCTTGTTTCTTGTGATAGGCCTGCATTGCAATGTATTTTTTTAGGACTGCCTTTGCTAAATAGCAAAGGGTGTGGATTTTTGTATTTTCATTTTCATTGGTTACCATATATTTTAAAATTTCTACTCTAATTGCTTGGTCAAACCATTTGTTCTTTAGTAGGATGTTTTTTAATCTCCATGCCTTTGGAGGTTTTCCAGACACTTTTCTGTGGCTGATTTCAGTTTTCATAACATTGTGATCTGAAAGTGTGCACGGTATGATCTCAGTTCTTTTATATGTATTGAGGGCTGCTTTGTGACTCAGTATGTGATCTGTGTTGGAGAATGTACCATGTGCACTCGAGAAGAAAGTGCATTTCACTGCTTTGGGATGTAGAAGTCTATATATATCTGTGAAGGCCATCTGGTCTTCTGTGTCATTCAGTGCCATTGTGTTTTTACTGATTCTCCGTCTAGCTGATCTGTCCATTGCTATAAATGGAGTATTAAAGTCCCTGCAATTAGCACGTTCTTGTCAACGAGGTTGCTTATGTTTGTGATTAATTGTCTTATGTATTTGGATGCTACCGAATTCGGTGCTCAGATATTTATAATTGCTAAGTTTTCCTGATGGATAGATCCTGTAATTATTATATAATGCCCTTCTTCATCCCTTGTTACTGCCTTTACAGTCCAGTTTGTCCGATATAAGTATGGCTACTCCAGGTTTCTTTTGACTTCCAGTAGCATTATAGATAGTTCTCCATCCCCTCCCTTTCAATCTGAAGGTGTCCTCTGGTCGAAAATGAGTCTCTTGTGGACAGCAAATAGATAGGTCTTGTGTGTGTGTGTTTTTTTTTTATCCCTTCTGATACCCTATGTCTTTTGATTGGAGTATTTAGTCCATTTACTTTCAGTCTTATTATTGAAAATATGGGTTTAGAGTCATTGTGTTCTTTGTAGGATTCATGCTTGTAGTGATGATGTCTCTGGTCCTTTGTGTTCTTTGCAACACTTCCCTCACAGAGTCCCCCTTAGGATCTCTTGTGGGGTTGTTTTAGTGGTGACGAATGCCTTTAGTTTTTGTTTGTTTGGGAAAACATTGATCTCTCCTTCTATTCTGAATGATAGGGTAGCTGGATCAAGGACTCTTGGCTGCATATTTTTCTATTCATCACATTGAAGATTTACTGCCATTCCTTTTTGGCCTGCCAAGTTTCAGTAAATAGGTCTGCTACTACCCTGATGTGTCTACCTTGTATGTTAAGGCTCATTTATCCCAAGCTGCTTTCAGAATTCTCCCTTTATCCTTATATTTTGTCAATTTCACTATGCTATGTCATGCAGAAGATCCATTCAAGTTACATCTGAGGGAAGTTGTCTGTGCCGTTTGGATTTCAGTGTGTTTTCTTCCCCAGGTTGGGGAAGTTCTCAGCTATGAGAACCCTTCAGCCCCTTTCTCTCTGTCTTCTTCTGGAATTCCCATGATAAGGATATTGTTCCGTTTGATTGCATCGCTCAGTTCTCTAATCTCCTTTCGTGCTCCTAGATCATTTTATCTCTCTTTTTCTTGGCTTCCTCATTTTCCATAATTTTATCTTTTACAATTTCTTTTTATTTTTTAATGTTTGTTTTTGACAGAGATAGAGCATGAATGGGGGAGGGGCAGAGAGAGAGGGAGACACAGAATCTGAAACAGGCTCCAGGCACAGAACCCGATGTGGGGTTCGAACTCACAGATCATGAGGTCGTGACCTGAGCTGAAGTCAGATGTTTAACTGACTGAGCCTCCCAGGCACCTCCATAATTTTATCTTCTAATTCACCTTTTCTCCCCTCTGCCTCTTCAATCCATGCTGTGGCCCCCTCCATTTTATTTTGCACCTCATTTATAGCATGTTTTGATTCATCATAACTGTATTTAAGATCCTTGATCTCTATAGCAATGGAGTCTCTGTTGTCTTCTATGCAGTCTCTGTTGTCTTCTATGCTTTTTTCAAGCCCAGTGATTAATTTTATGACTATTATTCTAAATTCTTGTTCATTTATATTGCTTATATATGTTTTGATCAGTTTTTTAGCTGTCACTTCTTTGTGGAATTTCTTTTGAGGAGAATTCTTCTGTTTTATCATTTTGGCTAGTTTTCAGTCTATTTTAAATTTTAAAAGCTTGTTATGTGCTCTGTACCTGTGAATACTGCTATATTAAGGGGAGCTCATACACTGTCCAGAGCCTGGCCTTTCAAGAGGTGTTTTTTGGGGAGTGTTTATTGTTCTCTGTTGTTGTGACTTTGGTTATTTTATTTCCCTACTCTTAGAGGTGTTTTGGCCCCTCCACCAGGTGTGCTTTGTTTTGTTCCTTGAAGTAACGCTGGAGAGGAAAGCCAACAGGCAAACAAATAGGAAAGAAAAACACGGAAACACATGAACAAATAAAACAAAGAAATAAACAGAAATAAAAACCAAAAACCATCCAAAGCAAAAACCCAAAAACACCAGCTACAAGTAAAGGACAAGGTGGAGGCGGTGCTGATGGAAAAGCATATACAAAGAGAAATGAGAGAAGTGTGGAAACAGAAAATGAACATTGACCAGGCAGAGACTCTCAAAGGCTTAATCCAGAGAAAGAGAAAGGAGAATAAGGAAGGAGGTGAGGAAATAGAAATGAAGGTAAAGTTACCCAGAGAAAATATATGGCTTGATTATTCCAGAGAGAGAGAAATAAAGTAAGGAGGGAGGTGTAGAACATGCATCAAGAGAATGGATTCAATATCTCTGTGTAAGAAAACCAGTAATCAGAGTAACCAGTGTAGAGGATGGAGGAAATAAGAAGGAGAAAAGGGAGAGTATATCTAATAACAAGAATTGACTTAGAATTAATCCAGGCAATGCCACAGTGCTGGTCTGGAGGATGCGCCGTCTGGTTCCACAGCATCCATTCAGCTCCCGTAGATAAGTGGCTAGTAGTGAGGACGGACGTGGTTTGGTGTAGGCAGGCCCTGCCTCCACTGTGCGCCCCACAGACCGATCCCTGAGGCCCTGCCTTGGTGGTTGTGTGGAGAAAAATGGCAGCCACCCAAGTCCCTTTTCTCAGGGACCGGGGGTCCCAAATCACTCCTTTGGATCCGTCCTCACCGTGCCAGGGGCGCAGACGAGGCAGGCTCCTATGTCCCATGCCTAGCTGGGTTTTAAACTCTCACTCCCTGCGTGTTGGATGTAATTCTGTGGCTGTGCTGCAGCACTTCAGGGGAGGGGACTGGATTCTCCTGCTGCACACTGCGCCCCTGATGTACCACTGAACCTGGAGATGACTCCTTTCCTCCACAGGTGTGCAAACAGGGCAGCCAGCCCCAGTCCGAAGAAAGCCCTGCAGTTAGAGATGGGATGATGGGATCCCTCTCCATCCCAGTCACAGGTTTTTCTCTTGTCTAGATACAGTCCTATGCTTCCTCAGCCACTCTTCTCTTCCCTTTGTCTCTCTGCAGAAGGGGAGCCCTCCTCTCCATGCCCCTGTGGCCCATTTTATCTCTCCTAGTTCGCAATCCCGCGCCTATGGGGCCGTCTGGTTTCCCCATTTTCTTCCTGGTAGACTCTGTCTCTTTTCCTCCCAGACTCTTGGGGTTCAAAGTCCTTTGGCTTCTGCCCTTCTTTGAGAGTCACGGGAATATGGATGTCCCTACTTCTCAGCCATGTTGACCTTCTCCCTGAAATTTTCTTGTATAAAGCACTAGCAGAAAAATGTTAACCGGAGATATTTTAAGGTGATAATCCAACCCTCACCTTGGCCAAAAAATCTCACTTTTTAGAATGCCTTTTAGAAGCACTTTTAGAATGCCTAAGTTTGAGCATTATATTTTCTAGTGATTCTTCTAAAATAAACTATGGATTATAGTTCTGAATTATTTTGGAGATTATTATTTACAATAATAATTGTAATTATTACAAAATTGTAATAATTTACAAAAAGTCATTTACCTATCAGTTAAATGATAGGTAAATATCTGCTACCAGTAATATTTTTTTCTTGTTAGAGATAGTGGGCTTATGGTCTATTTATGTCACTTGTATATGATTTTATTTTATTTAATTTATTTTTTTAGTATATTATTTTAAATCTTCTGATCTGCCTGTGGTAGAAAACTCATTTTTCTTAAACCGGTAGGAGTGATCCAGTTCAACTAAAATCAAAACACAGTTTAAGAATTTAAGAGTATAGTAGTGTTAGGAAACATATTTTTGTTTTGACCCAGATATAAAATTATAATATGAGTTGTAAAAAAAATTATTTTAATTACTCCTGACCTTTGTAGTTCTTAAACACTCACTGTATGTCTCCTGTATGTACAGAATAATGTCCTGGGGGAAAAGATGTACGTAGATTATGGTAGGTGGAGTAAAGGATTTATAACCCGGCTTGGGAAAGTAACAAATACACGTATGAAATGTCAAATGGAAATACAGCAGAGAAAAAGACATTCATGGATGGTTGAGGAAAGACCACAAGGGAATCAATAATTGTAATTGATATAACTTAATTACAGTCATCAGAAATGCCAAGAAAACTCTGGAGACCAAGGTTTGCTACAACTAGTTTCTCATCCTAAAGCAAAAATTCAATGTTGGTTCTGTATCTTGATGTGTACAAATGATGATGATTTTGAATTCCTCTGAAAAGAACTTTTTTTTAAATACTAGAAATGATGCATGATTATTCTAACCGTAAATTAAAAAAAATCAAAACAAGTGGTACTCATGATGTCTTATGTTTAAATAATATCATGTCATTTTCATAGCTCTTTCCACATAGTCTTTCATAGCTCTTTCTGCTCCTTCTTCATGCCAGTCCTATAAAAAAGACCAGGGCGGATGTTTTTTTCTGATTTACTGATAAGAATATCAAGACTTCATAACGCTAACAGATTTGTCTGTGGTGGCACTGATGATGTACCGGGAGTATTGTCTACACATATTTTTCTTTGCTTTTATTATTTTTTTAAATTATTTTTTAATTTTTATTTTATTTATTTCTAGGAGAGAGAGAGACAGAGAGAGAGAGACAGCGTGAGCAGGGGAGGGTCAGAGAGAGAGGGAGTCACAGACTGAAACAGGCTCCAGGCTCTGAGCTGGCAGTCAGCACAGAGCCCGACGCGGGGCTCGAACCCACGAACCGCGAGATCATGACCTAAGCGAAAGTCGGACGCTTAACCGACTAAGCCACCCAGGCGCCCCTCTTTGCTTTTAAAATTAGGAATGGTTTCTACATTTTTATTTTTTAAATATATTTTTTTTTTGTCAAGTTAGCTGACGTATAGTGTATGCAGTGTGTTCTTGGTTTTGGGGGTAGATTCCCGTGATTCATCGCTTACAAACAACACCCAGTGCTCATCCCAGCAAGTGCCCTTCTCGATGCCCATCACCTATTTCCCCTCTCAACCCTCTGTATTTAAGAGTATATTGTGATTTGCCTCCCTCTCTGTTTGAAACTAATTTTTTCCCTTCCCTTCCCCCATGGTCTTCTGTTAAGTTTCTTAAGTTACACATATGAGTGAAGGCATATGATATCTGTCTTTCTCTGACTGACTTATTTCACTTAGCATAATACCCTCCTGTTCTACCCACATTGTTGCAAATGGCAGGATTTCATTCTTTCTTATTGCCAAATAGTATTCCATTGTATATATAATCACATCTTTTTTATTCATTCATCAGTTGATGGACATTTTGGCTTTTTCCATAATTTGACTATTGTTGAAAGAGGTGCTATAAATGTTGGAGTACAAGTGTTCCTATGAATCAGCACTCTTTTATCCTTTGGATAAATTCTTAGTAGTGCCATTGCTGGGTTGTAGGGTGGTTCTATTTTTAATTTTTTTGAGGAACCTCCACACTGTTTTCCATAGTGCTGCACCACTCTGTATTCCCACCAACAGTGCAAGAGGGTTCCCATTTCTCTACACCCTTGCCAACTTCTGTTGTTTCCTGAGTTGTTCATTTTAGCCACTCTGACCGGTAAGGGGTGGTATTTCAGTGTGGTTTTGATTTGTATTTCCCTGATGGTGAGTGACTTTGAGCATCTTTTCATGTGTCTGTTGGCCATCTGGATGTATTCTTTAGAAAAGGGTCTATTCATGTCTTCTGTCCATTTCTTCACTGGATTATTTGTTTTCTGGGTGTTGACTTTGTTCAGTTCTTTATAGATTTTGGATATAGACCCTTCATCCGATATGTGATTTGCAAGTACCTTCTTCATTCTGTTGGTTGCCTTTTAGTTTTTTTGATTGTTTCCTTTGCAGTGCAGAAGCTTTTTTATCTTGATGAGGTCCCAGTAGTTCATTTTTGCCTTAATTCCCTTGACTTTGGAGATGTGTTGAGTAAGAAATTGCTATGGTTGAGGTCAAGGAGTTTGTTTCCTGCTTTCTCCTCTAGGGTTTTGATGGTTTCCTGTCTCACATTTAGGTCTTAAATCCATTTTGAGTTTATTTTTGTGCTTGGTGTAAGGAAATGGTCAGTTTCATTCCCCTGCATGTTGCTGTCCAGCTCTTCCAGCACCATTTGCTAAAGAGGCTGTCTTTTTTTCATTGGATACTCTTTCCTGCTTTGTCAAAGATTAGTTGGCCATACAACTAATTACAACTTTGTAGTAGAGGCTAATGTCTGGGATTGTAATACCTCCCATTCTGGTTTTCTTCTTCAATATTACTGTGGCTATTCGAGGTCTTTTGTGGTTCCATACAAATTTTAGGATTGTTCTAGCTTTGAGAAGAATGCTGGTGCAGCTTTCATAGGGTTTGGATTGAATGTGTAGATTGCTTTGGGTAGTATTAACGTTTTAACAATATATGTTCTTCCGATCCATGAGTATGGAATGCTTTTCCATTTCTTTATGTCTTCTTCAATTTCCTTCATAAGTTTTCTATAGTTTTCAGCAGACAGATCTTTTATATCTTTGGTTAGGTTTATTCCTAGGTATTTTATGGTTCTTGGTGCAATTGTAGATGGGACTGATTTCTTGATTCCCCTTTCTGTTGCTTCACTATTGGTGTATAGAAATGCAACCGATTTCTGTACATTGGTTTTGTACCCTGTGACTTTGCTAAATTCATGGATCAGTTCTAGCAGTTGTTTGGTGGAGTCTATTGGGTTTTCCATGTAGAGTATCATGTCATCTGAGAAAAGTGAAAGTTTGACTTACTCTTTGACAGTTTGGATGCCTTTTATTTCATTTTGTTGTCTGATTGCTGAGACACGTACTTCCAACACTGTGTTAAATAACAGTGGTGAGAGTGGACATCCCTGTCATATTCCTGATCTCAGGGGGAAAGCTCTCAGTTTTTCACCATTGAGGATGATATTATGTGTGGGGTTTTCAGTAAGGTATGTTCTTTCTATTTCAACTTTCTTGAGGGTTTTTATTAAGAAAAGATGCTGTTTTGTCAGATGCTTTTTCTGCATCTATTGACAGGATCATATGGTTCTTTTCTTTTGTTAATGTGACATATCACACTGATTTATTTGCAAATATTAAACCAGCCCTGCAACCCAGGAATGAATTCCACTTGATCATGGTGAATAATTCTTGTAATATACTGTTGAATTCGATTTGCTCATATCTTCTTGAGAATTTTTGCATCCATGTTCATCAGGGTTATTGGCCTGTGATTTTCCTTTTTAGTAGGGTCTCTGTCTGGTTTGGGAATCAAGGTAGCACTGCCTTCATAGAACGAGTCTCCAAGGTTTCATTTCATTTCTATTTTTCAGGACAGCTTGAGAAGGATAGGTACTAACTCAGCTTTAAATGTCTGGAAGAGTTTCCCTGGGAAGCCATTTGGCCCAGGACTCTTATTTGTTGGGAGATTTTCGATAACTAATTGAATTTCTATGCTGGCTATGTGTCTGTTCAAATTTTCTATTTCTTCCTGGTTGAGTTTTGTTAGTGTATTGGTGTCTAGGAATTTGTCCATTTCTTCCAGGTAGTCCAGTTTGTTGGCATATACGTTTTCATCATATTCTCTGATGATTGTATTTCCGTGGTGTTGATATGATCTGTCCTTTTTTCATTTGCAGCTTTATCTATTTGGGTCCTCTCTTTTGTTTTTGAGAAGTCTGGCCAGAGACTTATAAATTTTGTTTATTTTTTCAAAAATACAGCTCTTACATTCATTGATCTGTTCCACTAGGGTTTTTTTTTTTTGATTCTATATTGTTTATTTCTGCTCTACTCTTTTTTTTTTTTTTAGAATCTTTTTTTTAATGCTTTTTATTTATTTCTGAGAGATAGAGACGGTGTGAGCAGGGGAGGGTCAGAGAGAGAGGGACACACAGAATCTGAAGCAGGCTCCAGGCTCTGAGCTAGCTGTCAGCACAGAGCCCGATGCGGGGCTTGAACCCATGAACCATGAGATCATGACCTGAGCCGAAGTCGGACGCTTAACTGACTGAGCCACCCAGGCGTCCCTTCTGCTCTAATCTTTATTATTTCTCTTCTTCTGTTGGCCTTGGGGTTTCTTTGCTGTTCTGCTTCTAGATCCTTTAGATGTGTCATTAGGTTTTGTATTTGAGATTTTTCTTGTTTCTTGAGATAGGCCTGAATTGTAGTGTATTTTCCTCTTAGGACTGTCTTTGCTGCATCCCAAAGGATTTGGATTGTTGTGTTTTCATTTTCATTTGCTTCCATGTATTTTTAAAGTTTCTTCTTTAATGCCTGCTTGACCCATTCATTCTTCAGTAGGATGGTCTTTAACCTCCATGCATGTGGAGGTTTTCCAAATTTTTCTTGTGATTGAAAAGTTTTCAAAGGTGATTTCAAGTTTTGTAGCATTGTGATCTGCAAATACGCATGGTATGATCTTAGTTCTTTTATAGTCGTTGAGGGCTCTTTCGTGATCCAGTATGTGAATATCTTGGAAAATGTCCTATGTACACTCGAGAAGAATTTGTATACTGCTGCTTTTGGATGAAAAGTTCTGAATATATCTGTCCAGTCCAATGTATCATTCCATTGTTTCTTTATTGATTTTCTGCCTAAAAGATCTGTCCATTCGCTAGGTCCCCTGCAATTACTATACTCTTATTAATAAAATTGCTTATGTTTGTGATTGTTTTATATATTTGGAATATACCAAATTGGGGGCATAAACATTTATAATTGTTAGCTCTTCTTGAGGGATAGGGCCATAAACATTTATAATTGTTAGCTCTTCTTGAGGGATAGACTACGTAAGTATGATATAATGCCCTCTTCATCTCTTATTACAGCCTTTAGTTTAAAATCTAGTTGGTCTGATATAAGTAAGTCTACTCCAGCTTTCTTTTGACTTCCAGTAGCGTGATAGATGGTTTTCCATCCCCTCACTTTCAATCTGAAGGTGTCCTCAAGTCTGAAATGAGTCTCTTTTTTTTTTTTTTTTTTTATTTCTAGGAGAGAGAGAGAGAGACAGCGTGGGAGGGCCAGAGAGAGGGAGTCACAGACTGAAACAGGCTCCAGGCTCTGAGCTGGCAGTCAGCACAGAGCCCGACGCGGGGCTCGAACCCACGAACCGTGAGATCATGACCTAAGCGAAAGTCGGACACTTAACCGACTAAGCCACCCAGGTGCCCCTGAAATGAGTCTCTTGTAGACAGAATATAGATTGAATCCATTCTGATACCCCCTGTCTTTTAATTGGAGCATTTAGTCCATTTACATTCAGCATTATTATTGAAAGATAGGGATTTATCTTTAATTATCTGTAGGTTTCATGCTTGTGGTGATGTATCTGGTCCTTTGTAGTCTTTGTAGCATTAGACTCACAGAGTTCCCCTTAGGATCTATTGTAGGGCTGGTTTAATGGTCATGAACTCTTTCAGTTTTTGTTTGTCTGGTCAAGACTTTCATCTCTCCTTCTATTCTGAATGACAGCATTGCTCAATAACTTCTTGGCGCACATTTTTCCTATTCAGCGTATTCAATATCTCCTGCCACTCCCTTCTTGTCTGCCACATTTTGCTGGACAGGTCTGCTACTACCCTTATGTGTCTGCCCCTGTAGTTTAAGGTCTGTTTGTCCCTAGCTCCTTTCACTTATCTTTGTTTTTTGCCAGTTTTAGTATGATATTCCATGGAGAAGACCTATTCCTATTAAATCTGAAGGGAGTTCTTTGTGCCTCTTTGACTTGGATTTCTGCTCCCTTCCGCAGATTAGGGAAGTTCTCAGCTATAATTTATTCAAGTAAACCTTCTGCCCCTTTCTCTGTCTCTCTCTCTCTCCTTCTGGAACTCCTGTGGTATGGATATTATTACATTTCATTGAATCACTTCATTCTCTTATTCTCCCCTCGTGGTCTAGTATATTCTTAGCTCTCTTTTTCTCACCTTTATCATTTTCCATCCTTGCTCTTTTTTTTTTTTAAACTTTTTTTTTTTTTTTTAATTTCTAGGATAGAGAGAGACAGCGTGAACAGGGGAGGGTCAGAGAGAGAGGGAGACACAGACTCTGAAACAGGCTCCAGGCTCTGAGCTGGCAGTCAGCACAGAGCCCGACACGGGGCTCGAACCCACGAACCGCGAGATCATGACCCAAGCGAAAGCCGGACACTTAACCGACTAAGCCACCCGGGCGCCCCATCCTTGTTCCTTCCTACTTGCTCTCACTGGACCACCCCCTGGATGGCGTACCATTACTTCTCACGATGAAGACCCGTAGGGTGCTGTATCATTGTTCTGATGCAGGCGTGGTCCACATCAAATGGGACTTCAGCTAGACTTTTACTGACAGATTAAATTCCATGCTGAGGAGAGCTAGGGAGGTATGGTAGTGGAGTGAAGTTTGATTTAAGGAACATGGAGGGATGAATTGAGTGGGTGGATTAGAGTCATATAGAAAATTTTAAATGCTAGGTTGAAGAGGTGGTATTGGTAGGTGTTAAAAACCCGTAAAAGAAATTTGTGTTTTGCTTATTTTCTGCTAGTAGAGCTCTACTATGAAGGAAGAATTTTGAGATTACCGTCATAGAATTGTGATATATTAAATCCTGAAGTGTGGCTAAACATCTGGACTGACCAAATTTGTTGTTGTTTGTTTATATGAAGTTTTATAAAGTGCTTTCAACATACTTCGTATTTTGGTAAATTGTGCAATCCTACATGAAAATGTGTATCCCCTTAGCTGTTGTTTCCTTTTTCATATGGCACCAAATCCGAGGCTGAGTGCTTCTGTTATTAGGACGATGAAGCTCTCTAGACAGGAGTTGCTTCGTCAGGGAATGTATAGCTTGCTACCTGGGTATGTGCTTGACTGCACTTTCCACGAAAGGTTTACGTGTTGCAGACACAAAGGAGGCAGGATTCTGTGCCTAATATTTGGCAGTAGTCAAAGAAACATTTTCCTAAAGCAGTGGCTGAATACACCACTGTCAGGGCAGCAAACCTTGACATTATCCCTCACCCCAAGTCTTATTCTGTTCTTGTAGGGATGAGGATATTCTCTGATATTTTTGTCCATCCTCATATACAGAGTTACTTCAGTTTCACTAATGAGATCTCATTTCTAACATGTTAATTAAACAAACTACTAATTTCACCAGTGAAAAGCTATTTCTGATACACAGTATGCTAAAAAGCAAAGACTTTGCTGTTGATCAAGATATGAATAGTTGAATTTGGCACCTGGGTGGCTCATTCAGTTAAATGTCTGACTTCAACTCAGGTCATGATCTCATGGTTCATGTGTTTGAACCCTGCGTCAGGCTCTGTGCTGACAGCTCAGAGCCTGGAGCCTGCTTTGGATTCTGTATCTACCTCTCTCTCTCTCTCTCTCTCTCTCTCTCTCACCCACTCCCACTTGTGCTCTATGTCTCTCTTAAAAATAAATGAACATTAAGAAAAGTATGAATAGTTGAAAGAGTATGGAAAGCTGAGATGCTTGGCCAGGTCTGCAATGTGACCCTTTCTTATGTAATACTAACCAATCCCAGGAATCTGAATTCTCAATTAGGGCCAGTGTCTGTAAAGTTAAAGCTTAAACTACAGATCTACACGTTGTCTCTTACTGTCTATCCTGAAACAGTAATTTGTGAATTTTGTATATTAATTAGTTAAATGCATTATGGAAATAGCAGTGCCTGTCCTTGGTTAACTCCGTTGGCTTTATAGTCTCAACCCAGTAGTTACACGTATGCTTGTTGTCGTTTGTTTTAATTTGCTCTTTACCTCTACAGTACTGTTACTCTCTTTGCTTTACTTTAGGTTGATCATAAGCCTTAGCCAAATACACCTACAAGTAAGGAAAATATCATGAAGAGATGCTAGGGCATGTACATCTTGAGTGCATGCATCCTAAATGCACTCAAAATATACATGGTTAACATGGTTAAACGTGTTATTCTGAAATCCTAATGAGCAGTTTTCCAAGGTGTTTATAGGCCTCAAAGTGGCCTCCTTTGTGAGACTTCCATTTTGCTCCCTGGCACTGGGTGTAGTTATGAGCCTTCTCATTCTGTCCAGATTCTCTTAATCTGCAGCCGGGAAGCCCTTCCTTTGCCAGAAGATCCCTTTTCTTCTTGGCAGGTTCATTCACTTTTTCATGGTTTTAGTCCCAAACAGTTTGCAGCCTGGAACCAAGAGAAGTTGGTTTCCTAGGTTTTTGGTTGTTGAAGCAAGGAAGCTGTAATTGTTCTGTGGCGCCCAAGTACAGCCTGTCCTTTGACTTTGCCACAAGTGTTTAAACAGATTTTAAAGGGACATCGTATTCAAATGTCTCAAAGATTCTAGGTCATGGAGCTCACTGAATGTCCGGATTTTCTGATCTTATATTTCCTTGAAGATGCACGTGGAATCTCCACCACGAAAGAAAGATTTAGATTTTTCTATAGAAAATAAATTGAGATGTGCCTGGTTGGCTCAGTCAGTTAAGAGTCCAACTCTTGATTTCAGTTCACGTCGTGATCTCATGGTTCCTGAGACTGAGTTCTGCCTCAGGCTCTGTGCTGACAGCCTGGAATCGGCTTGGGATTCTCTATGCTAGCCCCTCCCCCATGTGCAGGCTCTCTCTTTTTCTCTCAGAATAGATAAATATAGTTTTTTGTTTTTTTAAGAAAAGAGCGGCACCTTGGTGGCTTAGTTGGTTGAGCGTCCGACTTCGGCTCAGGTCATGATCTCACGGTTCATGAGTTCAAGCCCTGCGTCGGGCTCTGTGCTGACAGCCAGCTGTCAGCTGGCTGGAGGCTGCTTCCAATTCTGTGTGTGTGTCTCTCTCTGACCCTCCCCTGCTCGCACTGCCTCTTTCTCTCTCTCTCTCTCTCTCTCAGAAATAAATAAAACATTAAAAAAATAAAAAAATAAAATGGAAAAAGTTGAGACAAGTATGGTTATGAAATTGAAATAATTGTGTGAATAAATGTTTATATTATGAATCTACATTGGATAGTAGGCAATGCTGTTTTAATGTTATAGATAACATATAATATATAATGTTATATATACATATATATGTATACACACACACACCTGCATATGTATATATAAGATAAAAATGATGTTGTAATGTAACAGTTTAAAAAACTTCATTTTTTTCAAGACTCAATTAAAATGGCTTTACATTTTATTTTTTATTTTTATTTAAAAATTTTAAATACAGCAAGATCAACTTTACACCTGGGCTGCAGTCAGCCAACCCACTCACTCACTGGATTACACAGAAGGGCAGTTTCCCCGGCCAGCTCCACCTGTTTGGCCACCATCTACACCTCCTGATGAAGAACCCAGGTCGAAGGATGCTGAAACAGGTAGGAGCCGAGAATGGCACGTGTTCTAAAAGTGTGTGATGTAAAGTACCGTGCAGTGCTTACTGGGTAGTAAGTCTTAAATGTCTCTTCTGTATTTCTTAGATTATAATCTGCAACTAACTCAAATAAAATCACTGGGAGTCTCGTTAAGTTGAAAATTCTATGCTCCACCTTCAAGGCTGCTGAGTTAGACTTGTAGGGAATAGCACACTGGAATTGTCCAGTTATTATTATGCGTATGAAAGTTTGCGAACTGCAGCTTCAGGTGGCCACTGGTAGCCACCACCTGAGGTTGAAGCTCCACATCCTGTGTTGGGCTGAGAACATCAAAAGGAAATTTCTGTCTATTGCCTTCGAAGATGGTGGCCACCTTACCTCTCCACTCTGACTCTCTTCCTTTATTGCTTTCCTTGTTTTTCTCGATCCTTTTCTTACCTTAAGAGATAATGGGGCCATAGAGATATAAGTTTCACCAAATCTAAATTTTAAGTAATCTTTTAAAAACTGTACAGTGTTCAAATGTTCTTCAAGATTTTTCTTTTCGGTTGTTTTTCTCTGCATCCTTTGTTGTCTTTTAGAGTATTTTGTTTCATTGGCTGGGAAGATAGAAAGATTAACATCAGCTTTATATGGAGGCTGAAAGTGGGAAAGCACCTTGTATTTGTTTTAGGAAATAAGAATCGCATTTGTGCAAAAATTGGTTGTTTAATTCCTTTCTAAATTTTTTCGGTTTGGTATAATAAATTTTTGACTTCTCAGTGGACTGATCCATAAGTGGAGAGTAAACTGAAGGGCATCATTACTATTTAGAAATCTGTCTATCACCAAATTTTCCTAAAATAGTAGCATGAGTGTTAGAGTTAAAAATTTTGATCCCTCCCCCCGCCCGCCATTGGCTTATAGAGAAAAAGTCATTAGAAACTCAATTTGGACTTGTAATAACAGAGTATAACATATGAGCATGGAGCATCATTTACTGGTTTTGTAACCAGGCAAATTTCTTAATCCCTGTACTCAGTTTTCTCACCTGTAAAATGTCAGTAAGAATAGCATCTACTACATAGGGCTGTTTTGAGGATTATATGAGTTAATGCACATTAAAGTAGGAATTGGCATCCAGAATGCTGCACTGGGCTTGATATAAGTATTTGCTATCGTTATTATTAATTGTTGTCATTACTTCACATCATTATTTATTACTTCCTCATGAGTTCCCTTTAAAACCAATAATAACCCACAGTATTAAGGATTTTATTCTAGCCTCCTTTCCAAAGGTTTGCAAAGTGAACTCAGTGTTTATAATCCTGTATTTATCCAAGTCTCTGGAGGGATGCACTTTATGTCTTTCTTCTTTCTATTGGAGCCCAGAATGGGGGGCCCATACCCAACCTAGCATGACCTCTTTTTAATGTCTGATGCTTTTGAGACACTGCTTACTGTTCACTAGGTGGACTGTACTCCCTGAAATGAGCAACAATGAGAGATAGGAGGTAGGAAATGTTCCATGTAGGGCTCTGAATTTCTTATAACACAGTACAGTTGATTGAAGGCCAAGGTAGAGTTCCTTAATGCAAATATCTTCAGATATGAAGCGCTTCTAACATGATAGCACCTGAAAATAAAGCAATTACATAGGGGCGCCTGGGTGGCTCAGTTGGTTAAGCGTCTGACTTCCGCTCAGGTCATGATCTCACGGTCCATGGGGTTTGAGACACGCATCGGGTTCTGTACTGACAGCTCAGAACCTGGAGCCTGCTTCGGATTCTGTGTCTCCCTCTCTCTGCCCCTCCCCCGCTTGCACTCTGTCTCTCTCTGAAGAATAAATAAACATTAAATGTTAAAAAAAAAAAAAAAAAAACACCTAACTAAAAGTATAGATCCTGTTAAGTGCACTGTGTTATTCATGTTAGAAGTTACGTTAATTACTTGGTAGGAAATAGCCAGGTGTAGATACAGTAGAGCTGATCAGTTTCATTGAAAGTTCTCTTAACAGTTGTCCATGTGTGGTTTCACATCATTATTAGTATAATATTTTCATTTTTTTCTTCCCTAGTATGTCTTTCCCCACTTTTCTGAAACATTTATATTCTCTTCTAAAATTGTAAGGCGCTTTAAAAAAGTTACGAAATATTTTATATTATTGATTTTGTATACCTGAGGACTAGATTGAAAGGTAGTGATAATCTAAATTTTAGTTTAGTAAAAGATGATCGTTGGAATTGATACTAGGAACTTTGTAACTTAGCTTTTTGTTTGTTGTTTGGTGTAGTTTATAAAATGCCAGAGCAAGTAATTATTAATATAATAACTTGTATCCTTTTAAAATATACATTCTTGAAGAGGATGATGGAGGTATGTAGAAAATAGTATCGTGTAGTGATTTGTGTTTCTCCAGTTGATCTCTTATAAACCGCGTTCTTTTGTCCAGATGATCTGATGGCACTTTTCTAAGCTTTCCCTGCTGTGACTCTGTGGGGTATTCTGATTCTGGGGGCCATTTATTAACTATTTGTAGTACACTTAATGGCTGGTTGCTCTACACTGTTGTACTGACATCATGGTGAAAGCCAGTATTTGCAACATGTCTCTCCTTTCAATTTTAGTTTAAAAGACTTCAGTGACTTTATTTTCTTTTTGAAGAAGAAAGACTTTCAGTTATATTTTAGGAAACTGAAAACTTGTGGGATGCCTGGGTGGCTGAGTTGATTGAGCATCCTACCCTTGATCTCGGCTCATGTCATGATCTCATGGTTCACGAGATTGAGCTCCATGTAGGCCTCTGTGCTGACAGTGTGGAGCCTGTTTAGGATTCTCTCTCTCTCTCTCTCTCTCTCTCTCTCTCTCTCCCTCCCTCCCTCCCTCCCTCTTCTTTCTCTTTGTGTTCCTCCCCTACTTGTTTCTGTCTCTCTCAAAATAAATAAACTTAAAAAAATTTGAAAACTTGTTTTTTGCCTTGGGCTCTTTTTAATATTGATTAATAATTCATATGTCCAGCTAATTCAGGTTTCTGTTGCTGCCTTGTCTCCTTTTCTTATGCTTCTGACTAAATTTTTTTGTAATCCGTTCTGTGAGAGAGGTTTTCATCTACCTTTCATATGTGGATGAAAGAATCAACTCTCTTATATATGAATTGGAGTTGCAGAGGTCAAGGTGAGGCCTTGACGTCTCTCCTCACCGGTGATATGGAGAAGGGCCATAGATTCTTGGCAATCTTTCACAGTTGGCACTGTCTCCATGGAAGAGCCTAAGGTGTGAAAATTGACCTTTTGAAATGTATAGAATGCCTCCAGGAAGGGTAAGCATAGCTGGAAAGGAAATTGGGAAGCAGTGTTCTTCCCAATTTGGTGACAGAAACACTGATAAGAAGAAAACCTTTTCCATTTATCTTGTTTTGTCTTTCTCTTCTCTCTCTTCATTTCTCTTTACTTACATTATATAGCACCTTCCCCACTCTCCATGGGTGTTTGCTCACTTGGAGTCCCACGATATTTTATTCATGTCTCTGTCATTTCTATTACTTATGTATTTTAATTTATCTGTTTATATATATTTATTCTTTGTTGAAGACTCCCAACATTTCAAGACCTTTGGGCACATGGTATATATTTAAATATTTAAGTCAATAAATTAAGATCTTTTGTTGAAAAAGATCTCAATAACTGTCTACTTAGCATATTAATGCAAACACTTGAGAGAGTTTTGTGTGTGTGCTGAAACAGCCCATGGAAATCAAAGAGATGATTAACTTTAGTTTTCACATTTAGGCAGAATAGGGGCAGGATGTCTAACTGTGTGTAGGGACTTGATCATTCTTACTACATCTTTGAAAC
Organism: Proteles cristata cristata; assembly: GCA_017311185.1. Lineage (NCBI taxonomy): Eukaryota > Metazoa > Chordata > Mammalia > Carnivora > Hyaenidae > Proteles > Proteles cristata. The sequence continues at coordinate 181,980 of JAESUZ010005395.1, forward strand.
ACCGAGCCCCTTCTCTTTCTCTGACAGTGTGAAAGGCCAAGTAGAGTAGTAATCAGGAAGGCAGCTTGGGGAACAGAAAATCCTGGAGGAAAATATGTGGAAGGAGATCTGGTAGAAGCATGGCATGGAATTTTTATATAGACATCCTAAAAATCATGTTTACATGTTAGCTGAAGGGATTGTAACCCACCCTTGTCCCAGAATAGATTTGAAGGTGTACAAAAGGAATATAAAGGGAAAGAAATCAAATTGGAAGGAATCTAGGATGGACCAATAAAATGAAGCTGAGGTCAGCTAGCACACAAATATACTTCAGAAGGACTTGCAGTTTTCAAAAATTGTTGGAAGACTTTCCTCAGGTTTAAAGTAGAAAGGGAAATGGGGACAGTTCTAGAATCATGCTCTGTGTCCATGAAGTTAAAAGCAACAGTGTCTTTTCTAGCCTTCTATATAAAAAAGTAGTATTTCTGATGGTTCCTAATAAGAGAGATTCTGTGTGATATAATGCAAATATAATATAATGCAAACAACCCATGTCCCTGAGTAGTCTGAATGCTTTAGTACACATTCACTTGGGAGTAACGCAGAAATTCTGAAAAGGACCCAGGAAGATTTGATAGTGTTCTTGTTCTCTGCTTCCCACTTGATCAAGGGATTAAAAAAAATCTTTTTCAACCAGAAAAGATTGAAAGATTGATCATGTCTCCTATAGATAATTCTTCATTTTCAAATTTATCTGTTGTAATATTGGCCTGCATCTCTCTCTTACATATGCAGGCTAAAGCTTCTGTGTCAAAATTCTTTGTTGGCGTTGATGGGATATATCCATACCGTGAGATAATCAAATAAGCAGAACATAAGGTCGGTCCCTTTTAGGAAAATTACATGTTCAACCCCATCTCCATTTGTGGAAGGACATGGTATACCAGAATTAAAAGCATCTACCATTTATTAGGCAGCTAATTATAAATTTTATTATTTAAGTTTGGTAAGTTCTCTCTCGATTAAATTGACTAGACTTGAATCAAATTGATGTATTAAAGAAATGGTATTTTAATAATTTTACATAAGTGCATTTTTACTTATGATATAAAACTCTTTAGAGACTGCTTAATTCCGTTTTAGAAGGCATACTTTCTATGTTTTAGAGAGGTGATTTAATTTATTTTCCATTCATGGCAGAGAGGCATATCCTACTCATTTTCTTTCTCTCCACAAATGTCAAGCTCATCCAAGTATGCTCGTAATGCAAGTTGTATGTTTATTTTGTGATGATCAAGAGATCATTTCTGAAACACATTTGGAATTATGGGGATCCCAGAATTTTAGATTCTTTGTTATTTAGAACACTTAAAGTTTTGTCTTTAAGAGTGGAAGAGTTGGCAGTTTTACAGGTACCTTTGAGAGAGCTTTTACTGGGTTACTCTTTAAAAAGAACCATCCTGGTTGGTGAATACGTAATGGGGACTGTCAGTTCCTGAGCTGAGTGGAAGGCAACCCCCAGAAGCCCTGGATGCTGAAAGAGGGGAGTGTTGGCAACGAGTGTCATAGGATTTTGCACCAGAGGTGGCCAATCTAAGAATGTTAGAACTAAGTGGATTTCTTTTTTTTTTTTAATATATATTTTTTTATTTATTTCTAGGAGAGAGAGAGAGAGAGAGAGAGACAGAGAGAGACAGAGAGAGACAGAGAGACAGCGCGAGCAGGGGAGGGTCAGAGAGAGAGGGAGACACAGACTCTGAAATTGGCTCCAGGCTCCGAGCTGGCAGTCAGCACAGAGCCCAACACGGGGCTCAAACCCACGAACCGTGAGACCATGACCTAAGCGAAAGTTGGACGCTTAACCGACTAAGCCACCCAGGCGCCCCAAACTAAGTGGATTTCTTAAATGCACCTGCCTGGTGACTAGCCCTGAGTAACTACCAGAAACTAGCCTACTCATCATTTGCTGCAAACATTCCATTTTCTTTTGCTCACCACTTTGTGTTGTCTCGCATGCTTCTCTTTATTCCCTCTTAACTATGCCTTCTTTGTTTATTCTCTTTCTTATTTGCCTTCTCCTTAACTTTTATTTTTTTTCGGTTCTTTTTTATTTTGCCTTTGTTTTCCAATGCAGTTATTCTATTCACATCTTTTTCATCTTAAAATCTTGACATTCTAGAATGTTTATGCTTCAGTTTATGATTTGAAAGAGAGCGTTTTGCCGTAACTTTCCCTTAGATGTTGTAACATGCTGATTCAAAGAAATAAGAAGTAGAGTGGAAGGGAGGACGTGGGAGAATGAATTCAATTCAGGTGTTTGTTTATTTATTGACTGACAAGCATAACTTTACTTTTTTAAAGAGATAATTTATTATCAAATTGGCTAACGTACAGTGTATGCAGTGTGCTCTTGATTTTGGGGGTAGAGTCCCATGTTCCCCGCTTGCATACATACCACACCCATCTCAACAGAGGGAAACAAAGTGTGGAGGAGGAGGATTCAGGAAAATCACTGAGTTGTCTTTCTGGTTCATTTTTGTGGTGAACTGTCTGCATTCTTTACCATCAGAACCCAGAAATTCACTTTTTTGGGCAGGTCACCAGGTCTAGGGCTGTAGGGGAAAAGCTAGGAAGCACTGCATGTGCAAAGAACTGTTGATATTCTGCCAGGAGGTCCACTGAGGAAACTCTAAAAGCATTTTCCATCGATACAAAGCCCCAGGACCTCATCTAGAGTTTGTTGAGTTTGGGGATTTGGAGATAACTAAAAACAAAAGTGTTCCAGCATTTGTATTTGCTTTATATTAACTGCTGGTTGGCTTTGGTGTTAGGATCCTTACTCAGAATTGGCAAACTCCAGTGTTAAGTTCGGAGTAGAGACTTGTCAAGATAAAATGAAGAATCCATTTTTTTTTTTTTTATTAGCTGAGCAAAATACAATACTTGTCTGGGAAAATGCTTGCATTTTAAGGCCACTTGTTACTATTCTATTGCCGCAGTGACATCTGTTGGGGACTACTTCATGCTGTTCTCAATGATTTTTGTTTTCAAAGATGCGCTCTTAGCTGAGGTGAAGGAAGTAGCTAAAGGCAAAGTAATACCTATGTTGCCCCTTATACGACCCTTACTCCCCCTTTCCCAGGATACTCCCTTTCATGGTTTGATCATTCTTCTGATCACTCCCTCCATTCACTCCTACAGTGACTGGGCAAATACTTGAAGCCCCTACTGTGTGCCGGGCAGTATTCTAGATGCTGGGGACAGTGGAGGGAAAATGACAAAAATCCCTGCCTTCACAGAGCTTATATTCTGGTAGAGTAAGAGAGATAATAATTAGGGAGCAGAGGGGCGCCTGGGTGGCTTAGTCGGTTAAGCGTCCAACTTTCGCTTAGGTCATGATCTCGCGGTTCTTGGGTTTGAGCCCCGCGTCGGGCTCTGTGCTGACTGCCAGCTCAGAGCCTGGAGCCTAATTCGGAGTCTGGATCTCCCTCTCTCTCTGACCCTCCCCTGCTCATGCTGTCTTTCTCTCTCCTAGAAATAATAAATATTAAAAAAAATAATTAGGGAGCAGAAAAGTGAATTAGGTAGTAGATTACGTGATGTTCCATGTTCAGGAAGGTCAGAGGCAGGAATGAGAAGCGCTAGCAGTGGCTTGGATCACCGCTTTACAGAGGTTGCTAGGCAGCCTGAAATAAGGGAAAGAGCAAGTCAGGAGGGGCATGCAGATACCCCACCAGAGCCAGGCCCTGTGAGGACGGCAGCGTGCCTACGAGCAGCGAGAAGGCTCCTGCGGCCACAGGAGCAGGCAGGGAAAGGCAGAGGTGGCCAGAAGCTGTGGACAAGTGAAAGAAGGACAATGGTCTGTACAGAGACTGTGCTTTGATTTCAGTGAAATGGAAACTTTCAATGTAGTTTAACAATATGTCATAAAATTTAATAATAAGCACCTTGTTATTTTTCTATAGCATTGTCACACGTATCGCCTAGAATGCTGCTAGAGGAGGGATGTCTAAATCATCCTCAAGAGTGACTGCTGTGTCTTGTCAGGACTTGGTCTGCATGCCAGTTGGGACAGGAGACAAACTTGTCTTCCAGCTTCCCACCAGTTGCTTATATTATGTGCCTCTGGTTTTTCAGCTGGAAATTGTGGATGAGGGACACGATGAGTTGTTTTCAGACTCTACTTCATGGAGCACTGGGGATTTCTCAAGGCTCCTTGTTTTTGTTTTTTGTTTTACAATGTCCATGCAAAGTTCACTTAGAAGAAATTGTCCCTTAGCTCAAAAAATAATCCTGGAATTTGTTATCCCTTAGGTTTTCCAGCATGAATTTACAGCCTCGTAGACTCTTAAATGACAAATAAAGGAACAAAATCCTTTCAGAATCCTTTATTACTTGACGATAGTACTCATGATCTCTTAGTGAAAATTAGAAGGCAGGGGCACCTTGGTGGCCCAGTGGGTTTGAGTGTCCAACTCTTGATTTCAGCTCAGGTCAGGTAATGATCCCAGGGTCATGGGGTTGAGCCCCATATTGGGATCCGAACTGAATGTGGAGCCTTCTTAGGACCTCTCTCTGTCTCTCTCTCTCTGTCTCTCTCTCTGTCTGTCTGTCTCTCTCCATCTGTCCCTCTCCCTCACTCGTGCGTGCTCTCTCTCTCTAAAATAAAAAAAAGGAAATTAGAAGGAAAGTTGTCAATAGGTAAGACAATTGAATCCCATCCTTCAAGATTGGTGAGTTCTATTATTGTACAGACTTTAGCTAAGTAAATAGTATACGTGAATGTTTCAACACATACTTCCTAGCACAAAATAGACACTAGCCATTGAGAAAAATAATTATGATTAGTGTGCCAAAAAGGGCATGAGGCTATTGTAATTTAAAAAATCATGACGTATTAGTCATTATGTGTGTTATATATACTGAAAGATAGTCATGTCTTCATAATACAGAAGTATAATTGGAAGATAAACTGAATGTTTTTGGTACCTCTGGTTAAAGCTATGTTTTAGCTAATTTTGTTTTCTGATTGAGAAAGTGGGAAAACTTCTTTAAGATACTGACTCTTTCTCTTTTCCAAACCAGAATCTCAGTCTGCTGTTTTGGAAACTCCAAAAAAAGGTTCAGATGTTGTTCAACAGGTAAGATCTTTTATTTTTTAATTTATTGATTTAAATTTAAGTTAGTTAACATTACAATGTAGTGTTGGTTTCAGAATGAGAACCCAATGATTCATCACTTACATGAACACCCACTGCTCATACCCAACAAGTGCCCTTCTTAATACCCACCACCCATTTAGCCCATTCCCCACCCCCAACTACCCTCAGTTTGTTATCTGTATTTAAGAGTCTCTTACTGTTTGCCTCACTCTCTGTGTTATCTTATTTTTCTTTCCTTTCCCCTATGTTTGTTTTGCTTCTTAAATTCCACATATGAGTGGAATGATGTACTATTTGTCTTTGTTTAGCTTACTTTGCTGAGCATAATACCCTCTAGTTCCACCGATGTTGTTGCAAATGGCAAGATTTCATTCTTTTTGGATCACTGAGTAATAGTCCACTGTGTGTGTGTGTGTGTGTGTGTGTGTGTGTGTACCATATCTTCTTTATCCATCCATCAGTCGATGGGCATTTGGGCTCTCTCCATAATTTGGCTATTGTTGATAGTGCTGCTATAAACATTGGGATGCATATGCCTTTTTGAATCAGCATTTTTGTATCCTTTGGATAAATACCTAGTAGTGCAATTGCTGGGCCATTGGGTAGTTCTATTTTTAATATTTTGAGGAACCTCCCTACTGTTTTCCAGAGTGGCTGCACCAGTTTGCATTCCCACCAAGAGTGCAAAAGCATTCCCCTTTCTTCACATCCTCGCCAACATCTGTTGTTGCCTAAGTGGTTAATGTTAGCCATTCTGACAGGAGTGAGGTGGTGTCTCATTGTGGTTTTGATTTGTATTTCCCTGATGTTGAGTGATGTTGAGTATCTTCTCATGTGTCTGTTAGCCATCTGGATGTCTTCCTTGGAAAAGTGTTTAATTCACGTCTTTTGCTGGTTTCTTCACTGGGTTATTTGTGTTTTTGAGTGTTGAGTTTGATAAGTTCTTTGTAAATTTTGGATACTAACCCTTTATTCAATACGTTATTTGCAAATATCTTCCCTCATTCTGTTGGTTGCCTTTTAGTTTCGTTGATGGCTTCCTTTGCTGTGTAGAAGATGCTTTTTATCTTGATGAGGTCCCCAACAAGGTTTCCCTTGCCTCCAGAATCATGTCTAGTAGGAAGTTACTGCAGCCAAGGTCAAAGAGACTTCTGTCTGTTTTCTCCTGTAGGATTTTGATGGTTTCCTGTCGCCCATTTAGGTCTTTCATCCATTTTGAGTTTATTTTTGTGTATGGTGTAAGGAAGTGTCCAGTTCATTCTTTTGCATGTTCCTGGCCAGTTCTCCCAGCACCATTTGTTGAAGAGACTGTCTTTAGTCCATTGGATACTCTTTCTTGTAGCTGGCCGTATGTTTGTGGGTCCCTTTCTGGCTTCTCTGTTTTGTTCCCTTTATTTATATGAGGTAAGAAGATCGTATTAGGATGTTGAATCCTACTCCCTTTCTTTCTTACTTTCTCTCTTACTTGTCTTAAAATTGTGACAGTCTCTGATTTTTTTTTTTTTCATCTGTCAGCTAGCTGAGGCTATCCTTATTTCTCTAAGTCTTCAGGGAAATCTAGTCATGTGGAAAGGGATGTTGTCTCCCATTTAGGCTTTGAAAAGAAAATCAACCTTGAAGTGGAACTGAGTACAAGCTTTCTAGAAGCTGCATCATTGTATATGCCAATGAGTTGGGCCTGACAGCAGCTTGGTCCAGGAGGACAACGTTGCCGTTCCAGACGTGACATGGAGATTTGCTTGGCTGAACTAATAGTCACATGGATGAGGGTTTAAAGAAAATGCCAGAGGTTTTCTAAAAGTAAATCATATTCTTACGTTACTTTGGTGGATGAAATATTAGTTAGTGTCTGTTTAATTCCCACAGAAACCGTTTTGCTTTTCCTAAAGAAGCCACATTTTATGTTTTTTTCTTTTTAAATAAAAATACTACTAAAGAAAAAAAGACTGCAAGAAAGGAAACACATAGAATAGTAATTGTACATAGCAATTGCTCTTTTGGATACAAAACCATTTTTAAAAAATGTATTTGTACTTTCTTCCAACTAGTCTTTTGAAAATAACTGAGAACTAGAAATGATCAGTAAGAAGACTGTGTCCCAGCACGGTATAGTGGAGGCTTAGAAGATTCTCATGCGTTCAAGGCCCAGCTCTGTTTCTGGTTAGTGTGTAGCCCATACTGGGCTTTCTGGGACATGATGTTTTTCTCTGTCAAGTTAAAGAACTTGATGATTTTTAAGAACTTTTCCAACTTAAAACTGACATCGCTTTGAAAAAGCAGCATCCTGCCTCTTCCATGAAAGTTGTGCTCCCTCTGGAGGAGAAGTGAGGCTATAACGCTGGTCAAGTACTACAACTTATTCATGCTTTAAAAATATACAGCTATGAAGTTATTACAATATTATTGAGACCTACACTGTCCTTTTCATTCCTGTGACTTATTTATTTTATTATTTACTTTATTTGTACCTCTTAGTCCCCTTCACCTATTTTGCCTATCTGAAACTAACTATATACTTCGATTAAACAGTTATAATTAAAAAATGTAGCTACATTGGCCTTTGTCATAAGCATAAGAATATTCTTTTTAAAAAATTTTTTTAATGTTATTTAATTTAGAAAGAGAGAGAGAGAGAGAGAGAGAGAGCATGAGCCAGGGAGGAGCAGAGAGATAGGGAGACACAGACTCTGAAGCAGGCTCCAGGCTCTCAGCTGTCAGCACAGAGCCCGACACGGGGCTTGAACTCACAGATCATAAGATCATGACCTAAGCTGAAGCCGGACTCTTAACTAACTGAGCCACCCAGGCGTCCCAAGAGGAATGATACTCTTAAGGATAGTGTCATAGGGGCGCCTGAGTGACTCACTTGGTTAGGCGTCTGATTTCACCTCAGGTCATGATCTCACGGTTTGTGGTTCGAGCCCCGCGTCGGGCTCTGTGCTGACTGCCAGCTCAGAGCCTGGAGCCTATTTCGGGTTCTGTGTCTCATTCTCTCTCTGACCCTCCCCTGCTTGCGCTGTCTTCTCTCTCTCTCAGAAATAAGTAAAACATTTAAAAAAATTAAAAAAAAGGATAGTGTCATAAAACATATTTTCTCAGCTTTTTGTCAGAGCAGAGACCTACACAAGGCCAGGGCACTTGGAGAGAGATGGTGTTCTGAGCTGATGGTTCTTTAATAAACTGTAATGATTTGCCATCAGTGATTGAGATGAAGAAAGATAAAAAGAGGCAAAGAGAAGTAAATTCAGAAATAATTAAGAAAAATAGTGCTCTGAAAATATCCTCTCTCTCTCTTTTTTTTTAGGCATGATTAAATTATAATCTGAAATAATATATTAGATTTTTCTAAATTTTTATTTCCAGGGCATATGGTACTGAATTTTTATTATATATGATAATGCCAAAGAAAGCCTCAACAAAACATAATTTATACTATAAAAATGATAAACATGCAACATTGCTCTGTGTATTAAGATTCATAATATCAATTCATGTGTGTAAAATTATAGTGATTCTTCTATTTTTCTTGAGCTATGAACCATGGTAAAATATAAGAGGAAACCCAGTACGCTGAGTGATTTACAAATGCCTGATGTTGCAGCTTTGGAAATTCAGTGGTGAAATAGGTTGATTTAAATTTCATATCTTCTTTCCTTATTGCCAGTGAACTCTCTAGAAGCCAGAAAATCCAATAAATTAATTGAGAGGAAAGAGTATTTGGAAGAAACTGAGGTTAATTCCTCAACAATGATTGCTTACTTTCTTTGTCATAAGTTTACTTATGGACCAATTCTTTTTTTAGATGATATGTGTATGTTTCATAAGTGCTTAAAGTAACTGGTCATCAAAATGATATAAGAAACTAGAATTAATAACCAGTCTACTATGCACATACACTTTTACTGCATTATCTTATGCAATTCTTACAATAGTCCTTTAAAGTAGCTAGTATCATTCATTTAGCTGATAGAGAAAAAAGATGTTTACAGGAGAGTCACAAAACTGATAAAGGGTTAAACACCAGGATTTGAATATAGGTCTGTCTGATTTTATAGCTCATGTTTGCTACACTATGATAAAAATTGTACTTTTACATGAGCAATTGTCCTATGGCTATATAATACCATTTGTGCCAAAATCATGACATTGTTAGAGGAGAAGTTTATTTTAGGTTATTCTATTATATTTAAACTATTTCATTTATAAGAGTCAAATATCAAGATATGTTTCATAAGCACACAGAGAGACTCATTCGTTTACCTATACAGTTGTAAGTTTCAGTATAACTTTGGTGTGCCAAATTGTGCCACTTTTTTTTTTTTTGCTAACATTAGTGTTTCACTACTGTTATTTTAAAAAATTTTTAAGAATATTTATTTATTTTGAGAAAAAGAGAGAGCGTGAGCAAAGGAGAGGCAGAGAGAGGGAGAGAGGATCCCAAGCAGGCTCCGCACTATCGGCACAGAACCTGATGCTGGGCTCAGTCCCGTGAACCAAGAGATCATGACCTGAGCCGAAGTCCTGAGTTGGACACTCAACTGACCGAGCCACCCAGGCGCCCCAGTGTTTCACTGTTCTTAAAACAACAACAAAGCGACAAACCAAAACAAACAACTACAACAACAGCAACAAACCTTATTATTTTCATGGAAAGCACCTTGCTCTTTTCTTCTTTAGTCACTAGATGGCAGTTCTGTATCTCTGTATATTACCAGGGCTGACGGAAATGAGAGGTTTTAAGCCAGTTTGCTCTGTATAAATGATGATCCGAAGAGGTTTTCTGCTCCATCCCAGGCCGCCTGCTTTATTCCGTGGTTATAACGCAAGATCACTAGGACTGCTTAGTCAGAGGCATGGAGGAGGGCTGGAAAGCACCCTCTAAGTCTTTCTTCAGATGTGAGTTCAGGCACCTGTTCTCTCAATCTGCGCACACTGGAATTTATTGAATGAGTTTTGACTTTTACTCTCTCCCTGTAGTTAATAATTCTGAGAGCTCCATATCCCTAGAAAAAAACACATGACACATAAAGCCTTTTCTTAGCTAAAAGGAGGTGAAGGCTGTGGTGGTGTCAGAGAGTCTGATGCTTAAAGCAAGTACAGCTGGCAGTCGTGAAAAAAATAAAAAAATAAAACAAAAGAACTGTAGCTTCCTCCCTGAGTGCTTTTATTGATGGCCCTATGGAATTAGAACGTTTTCCAATAGAGCTATGTTCTTTAGGACCTCATTCATTGATACTTATTTTTAAGTGCTATGCTCCGAAAATCTGTGTCTAAAGAATTATTTCATAAAATGGAAATAGGACTGTTTTTCAATTTTGTTTTATGTTCTTTGGTGTTTGAAATACTGTTTAAACTGTAACCCCTTTTATATTCTACAATATATAATCATAATCTCTACAAAATGCTCCTATATGAAAGATTAGTTTATACTCAAACTGGTCACCACCCAAGTTTTGACTTATTTTTTCCTTTTGAAATTACAGTCGACCCTTGAACTACATGGGTTTGAACTGTGCAGGTTCATTTGTACGTGGATTTTGTTCCCATAAATAGAGTACTGTAACTGTATTTTCTCTCCCTTATGATCTTCCTAATAATACTTTTTTTTTTTCTGTGTTGGTTTATTGTAAGAATGTAGTATACAATGCATAGAACGTACAGAATAGGTGTCAATTCACTGTTTATGTTGTCACTAAGGCTTCCAGTCAACAGGTGGTTAGTTTTGGGGGAGTCAAAGTAATGCACGGAGTTTTGACTACGCGGGTGTTTGGTGCCTCTAACTCTGCTGCTGTTCAAGGGTCACCTGAACATATAAAATTGTGTTTTGAAGCATCTTCCTGAAACTCCTCCCATCTTTCTAATATAAATGGACTAGTTTAAAAATAAAATAAAATAAAATTTGACCTTTAAAAATTCTAGCTTTGGGTAATATCAGGCAATTGAAAGTTGAGTCTCTCTACTCATTCAAATGTTCACCAATTGTGAATAGCCATGTCTCTTTCAAAGTCTTGGAAAATAAAAAGAAATTAAACAGTATCAGCACTCTCTTACCCAACCTCTCATGTTGTATAGTTCATATGCAAACAAATTCTAAAAGGTCAGAAAAATGCTATGACTTGAGGAAACTAGCAAAATCCTATCTCAGTGCAGTTTCACTTCTTTTGAAACTGGATTAAAACTCTTCTCTTAGGTTCTTGCTCTGATCGGTGTCCCTTGGTCTCCAAAATGCCTAATTTGATTGCAAGCTTATTTGAGGAGTTAGACATTCTTTTCCATTGGTTCTTCTTAAAGGATCTGTTATAGTGCTCTTCTACCATAACCACTCAGTACAATTTATTATTAGTTTCAGAAACATCTTTATTTGGGAACAAATCAAGGAAAAAGATGTGAGTAATGTGAGGCAGCCTACTTGATGGTGCTTGAGGGATTACTCACATGTATCTTGGCTAGAGATGTTTAGAGAGTAAAAGAAGCATTGGTCAGATCAAAAGAAAGGTGTGGGGTGAATATGATTCTGAAAGGAGAATGATGGAGACTTATAAAAACAAGGAGCCACTTGAATTTTGTTGGAATGTATTACACATATCAAAGGGCTGGAAACATTGTTTAATGTAAGTTCCTTCTAAACTCCCAGGCAAAAAGTAATAGGAATTTCTATGGTTATTATCAATCCACAAAATGACGGTTTACAAGACAAGTAAACAACTAAAATATACAACAGAGTAAGAAAAATAGGAGTTAAAGGAAAGAGAGGGAGAGAGAGAGAGAGAGAGAGAGAGAGAGAGAGAGATGGTCTTCTAATCATCTGTGATGATAATTCTTTGGTGCTTAACAAACACTTTGACCCGTGAGCCAGGGGAGCGGCCAGGTGGGAAGTGGCTGGCATTGGAGGAGACGCAAGACTGCTTGAGGCACTGACCTTGAAAATGGGTAACATTTGGGCAAGGTCTTTACCCTAATATGTTCAGGGGAAGAGGGTTTTTTCTGGAAATTATATTTTCATTTTGTGGAAACTCCCAACTAGCTCAGAGAAAAATTTTGACATTTTAACTTTAGAAATAAAAGCAGAAATGGTTCTGTTAATTTTAAGAATGAAAAGCAGGCAGCATCTGGAAAACGGTTAAAATGTGACATGAGAATGTGAGGAAAGAATTAGATATCACGCTTTTCTCTAGGGCAGTAGGGCTTGGAGGTGAAATGAAGTTATGTTTTTGCTTTCATTTCATTTGCTTAGATGGTAGAAAGCTCGTTTGTGTTGGACAACATTGTTGATTTCCTATGGAGAATGGCAAATAGGTGTAGCAGCTGATCTAAAAGAATAGCTGAGCCCTTAAAGTTCTTAGCTTATCAAGATTGCTCATCCTTTATTGGACATCTGTTGAAGTACTGTGTGCAAGGTATTTGTGGCAGGTATTGAAGGAAATATAAACAATTATAAGGTCCCAGGCTCTTGCATATACATGAAATGATTTGCAAGATATAATATGATTCTGCTGAGGTGTTTAGTATATATTGCATTACAGAACCAAAAAAAAAAAAAAAAAAAAGAATACTGTTGAGAAATTGTAATTAAGGACAGCTTCTTAGGAAGGGTGAAACTTAGATCAAATCCTGAAAATGATAGTTTTTGGACAGGTGAAGGGAAGGAGAGTAAGAATTTCAGATGAGAAAAGAGAATAAAGGCACAAAAGGGAAAGTGAACGCGGCATTTTGTCAGGGGACGGGGGATTTCGGGGAGGACATGGCCGGCGCCTGATCCAGGTGACCAGGTGATGTAAGAAGGGACCTGGTATATTCCTCTAGCAACCAGCTTTGCTTTCCACCCTCTTGGCGTCTTTTGCCAGAGTCCAGCCTTATCTAGATTGTTGTGATAGCCTCCCGCAGGGTTCTGTACTTCCACCCGTAATCCCTTTTAATCTTTCCTCCACAAGGCCTTGAGTTATCTTTCTAAAAGCCAAATTTACTTAGGTCTGATATCTGGTGACACTCATTCAGTGACTGCTCCTAGCATCTGAGGGAAAAAATCAACTCTGGAGTTTGCATCACCGGCTTTTACTTGCCACTCTCTGTCTTCAGCCTTACCACCCACTATTTCCTACATTTGGTTTGTTCCAGTCTTAAAAAATACCCTAGTTTTCTGAAAAATAGCTTAGTTTAGGATCCTTCATAGCTGTCTTTTTATATATGTTTCTTTTGTACTCCTAACCTCCCCTGCCTTTAAAATCTACTTGATCCCTATTTCTTAATCTAAACTCACATTAAATTTTACTTCCACTTACACACTTTCCTAGACTTAAATCTAGAGAGTCATTTTGGCATTGCTACTCTGGGACCCATACGCCTATCTTATTTTGCCTTAACGGTTGACTTAGGCGTGTCTCATAGACAGTTGAGCTCCTGAAAGCTAAGACTGTCCTTATGTTATTTGCCGTTCTTGCATCTAACATAGCACCTGACATTTTTTAGGAGCTCAGAAGATATTGGATGAATGGCTAATTACTGGGAGACCACACTGACTAGAGCAGAGCGTGCTTATTGGGGAATGGTAGAAAATTTGCCTCTCTTCCTACGTGGTGGTTGAAGATGTGGGCTTTGGATCAGTTTCCCTGGGCACAAATGCCGGTTATTCTTTTAACTTGCAGACATAAGCAAAGTATTTTACTCTCTGTGCCTTAGTTCCCTCATCTATAGACTTCTGTCTCATAGCGGTTTTTTGACATTTAGATGGATTAATTTATGTGCTCTCGGCACTCATGATATTAGCTGTTATTTTTTTGGTCATTGTTGTTGTTCTATCAGGTTTTGATACATTCTTCATGGGTTCTGTTTTTGCAGAAGACATATCTGCAATATTTGTAGCCGTAACATCAGTACTCACAGGGCTTTCATGTTCCATGTGTGGCATAAAGTGGCGAACAAGCTGAGTCACCCTGCGCACACTGGCCCCGCCGAGGTGGAATAAGGCGATAGATACTCTGCCTTCTTGTTTTAGCTTATGCTGTGAACAAGTGTCCTTTTTGCAATCTATTTAGTGTCATGTTTTTTGCCTCTTTGTGCTTTTTGTTGATATCGCTGTTTAAAATGTGCCCCCCCTCCCCGCCCTGGGGCGCAGCGCTGCGGTGCTGTCTGGGGTGCCCAAACACAAGGAGGCTGTGCCCTGCCTCTCAGAGCCAAGAGGAAGGACCAGTTATCACACCCTCAGTGCATCACCGTTGTCAGGGCGGGAGAATCCGAACTAAGGTGCTGACCTGGTAAAAGGATTTGGTAACCATAGCTCGGGTATAAATTGACTGTAGTTCTCAAAGTGTGATCCCCGGACCAGCAGCATCAGCGTTACCTGGGAACTGGTTAGAAATGCAGGCTCCCAGGCCTTGCTCCAGACTCACCGAGTTTGAGGCTCTGCGGGTGGGGACTAGCAATTTGTGTTTTGGCAAGTCTTCCATGTGATTCTGGCACACATCATGAGCCAAAGGCTTGGAAAAGTGATTGAGAGAAATTACTGTGCCTAGATGTTTCTTTGGAAAATAAATGGATTTTAAGTTTAAGGAAAATGCCAGGTGATCAAAAAGCAATGATAGCTAAGCAATCACGATGTGGAAGTGAAGTATTGATGGGAGAGAAGAACTTTGCAATGATCAGTGTAGAGATGAAGACTAACGATGTAAAACTCGATGAGCTCTCCTAGCATATAGAGAGGATAGTGGGTTAAGAACCAAGTCTTGGGAGTAAGTGTAGGTTTGGTACCCTACTCCCCCCAAAAAATCCAAAGGAGGAAACAGAGAAAAAGACATGGAAGGGAGAGAGTATTAACTTATAGACAATAAGAACAGGAGGGTAGAGCAATTTGAGGAGAGCTACAGGGGTGAAAGGCAGCTCTACCGCTCTGGCTAACCTTAATCCGTCTCATTCAATTCCCTCCACGCTCTGGGTTTTTTTTTTTTTTTTTTAATGACATCTTTAACATTAGAGATTAGTTGGGTTAAGGAAATTGGTGAGGAGGTGGAACTTCCTCACTTTATATCCACAGATCATTAATGAAAATGAAACTAGAAAATGGGGCGCCTGGGTGGCTTAGTCGGTTAAGCGTCCGACTTTCGCTTAGGTCATGATCTCGCGGTTCGTGGGTTCAAGCCCCGCGTCGGGCTATGTGCTGACTGCCAGCTCAGAGCCTGGAGCCTGTTTCAGTCTGTGACTCCCTCTCTCTCTGACCCTCCCCTGCTCACGCTGTCTCTCTCTCTCTCTCTCCTAGAAATAAATAAAAATATTAAAAAAAAAAAAAAGAAACCAGAACAAAATAGTGTTTTTCCTTCTTGTGCTATTTGGAACGATGATAGATTATGATCCCGAAGGTTGCCCCAACTGTAGCTCAAATAACTGCAGAGAAAATTCAGAAGATGTAGGGGAACCAAAAACGCAGGTTCTCTTTGCTGTTTCTTTCTCATTTTTCCGGACCCTCTTTTCCAACACTTTTATTACTTCTACTTCAGTTATTCACTAATGATGTTGACTTTTACCTTCTCATCGATCAAATTGTTATCAACTACTGCAATGAAGAGATGTTAAAAGGAATACAGCCAATCATTAGTTTTAACACATTCCCCTCCCCTCTACTTCACATTTCTCATCTATGCAGTGAAGGGATAGGAATAATTTGTCGTATCCATTCCAGTTCAACCATATTAGAATTTCAGTAGTTCATCTGTTTCACTGTAAGGATTCCAGAGGTGCCATTTTAGCTTTCTGTGTGTGAAGCTCTTCTTTCCCGTGATATGTTCTGCTTTAAGAAGACCTAGGTAAGTTATTTTCTGCTTACCATATGTTCTGATATTCCCTCCTTTCTTGAAATTCCTTTCCAAACTTGTAAGTGATGGTACTTGATTTTTGTGCATAATCTTATCTTATAAAATCTGGACTTCTCTTCCTGTAGAATCATGTATAGCACGTATTGGCTTATTGTAAATCCGAAATGCCATTGGTTTGTTCAAAAACCTTAGAATGTTGTTTAGAATTTAAATCATGACGGAGAATTTATATGCTTTTGAGAAGAGTAGGATTTATATTTTACAGATGCCTATAGGTATCCCAACTTGCCAGTAACATGGCCTTAGAACTTAGCAGACCTTGAAAATCTGAATGACAGAAAATAAATTAACCTATCTCATATTAACATTTACAAAAAATTATCACAGTGTTAACTTACCAATATCCGTTTTTATATTCTAGGCTATTAAAGTATCTTGCTTACATTATAAACATCACAAACTTTCAAAGACAAAGCAAATTAACTTTTCAGCAAACGCTTTACTTGAGTGTATCTTGGCTTCCTTTTTGACAGTTTTAGCCTTAATGTTACATTAATGTTTCTTTTTCTGGGAATCATAATCTTGTAATCGGAAAAAGTTTTTGGTGAGCATTTTATTTTTTAATGGAAACTTGTATTTTGTGATATGCAAGTGTTCAAACAATTTATAAGAACTAAGCATCACCACCCACATATAAGATTATGCAGGAATGGAAGAATTTTGGCTAATGTATTGTATAAAATCGTTCGGCCAAAGTGGGTGGCAGACTTCACCGCTTAAAATGATTTAGGGGATTTTAAAACACAAACTATCTCAACACTGGTAATATATAAAGTATATTGCATACGGTGTTGAATAACTAAAATAGACTTGTTATCTTTCCTCCATTTATAAGGATGTGCCCATTATTTGGATTCTGTGAAAAATGATAAAGACCACTTGTTTTCTATTCACCTTTTAGAAATTTGTTAATTTTAATTTTTAATAGAACACTTAGCATTGGGAAACAGTCACACAGTTACTGGAAATGCTGTCTTTTTGAAAAGTGTAGAAGTCTAAAGATAATAGAAAGTACATTTTACCACTGTCAGATCCTTTGAGGATCTGACAGGCCTCCATCTATCTGTACCCTGAAGAGACAGAAGATTAAGTACCAGGCACAAGACACAAGGGAACAGGCCTTCAACTTGAGGATGTTCCATGGACCACAGAGTGCCTGGCTCTTAGAGATTAGATCTGAACTTTGTGGGTGGGCTCTGAAAGGATTTTTGCTTAAATAACCAGATAGTAGACAGCGTCTTTTTCTTGATAACAACTCTTATTTACCATTTATGCATTTCTTTATAAATCTTAAATAAAAATATAACCCAAATAGAAACCAACTCTTACTGCCGACAGGCACCACAGCCTTCTCTAGATAGCTCTATGGAGAACTGGTCATCTCTGAGAGCCCACCAGCCCTTGACTGATAGTCCTGGATTAGGAAGGCCAGATAAGATTCTTTGAAGAATCTTAGCTGAATTCAGAGCCCAAAATCTTACATACATTTGGCTACTCTGTAAGTATAGATGGCTGGCCTTATTTTATAGGTTAATCAGTTAAGTTTGAGATGAGCTTAATCGCTGTTTCCTGGAATGGAATCGGAGGATCGTGACATTGATTTGGGCTGGGATTTTGCAGGTTAAGATAGGGTCGTAGAGGGGAATCAGGATTTTAGCAACTTGGTTTTTCGTTCTCTCTGCATTGGGAATAATAGAAGAAGCAGATGGTCCCTCAGTACAACTTTTTTCCATGTTCTCCATTGGTGATAATGATCTGTACAGAACAGTTGTCTACACAAATGTCAGCCTTTGTGCAGTCTGTCTGCGCTCATCTTCACGAATTCCTTGACTTCACCACCTCCTTCGTACCGCAAGCGTAGCATTGCCACATTTACTGTAAAGTCGGTTTTGGAGCTTCGGTCTCTTGTCTATTTCCTTGCTGCTTCCCTGTTCTAATTCATATTGTCTTCCGTTTGAAAACCTGTGAAGCTCATGGCGTGTGTCAGTTCCTTATTTTCTCATCATTTTATTATCCAGGTGCCCTCAATTACTATTTTGTTTGAAAAATAAGTAAAGTACATAACATAACAATCTACTCTAATAAATTGACCACTTATCGAATTAGGCCCAACCCCAAATGTATCCCCACTTCGCACAGACTATCTATTATTGTCTACCATGCTTTGGTTTGGGCAGTGTCAGTTTATCAATGATGTTTTAAGCCACATGATACAAATACGGTATAAGGTAAAATTATTACTCTTGTAGAATCTTGTAATCCCCGACTTCAGGGAAGGAGATAGAGAACCTGAGTCATGTGAAAAGTGATTGATTAATGAGCACCTGACAGAGTTAGTTAGTTTGGTAAGGATGATAATTGACATACATGTTTAAAAAGATTATTTTGCATTGTGAAGTAAAAAATAAAGCAACTATATTCTTATTTCTAAAACCATTTTTAAATGCTTATTTATTTATTTTGAGAGCGAGAGAGAGAGTGCTAGTGAGCAGGGGAAGGGCAGAGAGAGAAGGAGGGAGAATCCCAAACAGGCTCCATGCAGAGCCTGACATGGGGCTCGAACTCATGAACCGTGAGATCATGACTTGAGCCATGAGGAGGCCACTGGGGAAAATGATGAATTTCTCACATACTACAAGAAAGGGAACATTTTCTCATAAAAGATGTCATATATCATGGCATCATATACTTTTGTCAAAAAGTTTGTGCTATAGAAAATTAACAGTTGAGTAATTTTAATTCTAATAATTTGCTCATGCTTACCATTAAGCTGAAAAGTAGTTTTAGAGGAATGCCTGTGTGGCTCAGTAGGTTAAGCATCAGGCTTTTGATTTTGGCTCAACTCATGATCTCATGGTTCATGAGTTCGAGCCCCATGTCAGGCTCTGCATAGCGCCTGTTTGGGATTCTCACTCCTTCTCTCTCTGCCCCTCCCCTGCTCACTCGCACTCTCTCTCAAAATAAATAAATAAACATTTAAAAAATCGTATTAGAAATAAGAATATAGTTGCTTTATTTTTTATTTCATTTTACTTTAGGAAGAGAGTCTTTTTTTTCCACAAAATAAAAAAACTTTCCATTTGCATTTATTTTATGCTGAATATGCTCCTCTCCTCTCCTCTCCTCTCCTCTCCTCTCCTCTCCCCTCCCCTCCCCTCCCCTCCCTCCCTCCCCTTCCCTCCCCTCCCCTCCCCCCTCCCCTCCCCTTCCCTCCCCTCTCCTCTTTCTCCTTTCACAATCTCCTCTTCTGGTTCAGAAGCATTTGTTCTTTTCCAGTAAGGATCATCTCAGTGTGGCATTAGGAGCCTATGTATTGGTTAAGCTGACCATGAGTTATATAAATCTTACAGTCTGTGTTTGGGGCTTTTTTTTTTTTTACATGGATATGCTCAATGACCCAATAATCTACATCTAAACCCTTAAGTTCAGCATTGCTGTCTGCATTTTTAATCATGTGCAGCAAAAATTCAGCACTCTTTTGGGGCCACTGACCCTGTGTCTAGACCTACTGTTTTTCCTGGGCTACCTACCGACTGCATCATTGTAACTATGGAATAGCACCCACTGCTTATGTAAAGTGGTTTCTTTCACATACTTAGTGGATTTTTCCATATGCAAGACCTTGATGGTCTGTGTGGTTTCACTAGTGTTCTTAAAGTGAACATGAAGATTTGAACCTCTTGATGTGCAGGATGTTGTTGAGTATTCTGGGACAAGTGAATAACGAACTGTATTTGGAGATCACCTCAGGCTGCTTACTGGAAGAGCCTTTTTTCCCCTCTGTGTTGTATCTTCAAGTATTGGTACATGGTTCTATCAGTCAGGCTATATTGGGGAACCAGAAACAATATTAGATATATTAAACAGAAGGACTTAATATATATAGTTAATTTTTTCATGGAAAGATTACAAAGTTTGAAAGATCTGCTTTTAGGCTGAAACTTTTCAAAGGGGTCCTATATAACTGGTATACCAGGGAAGCTAAAGCCTTTGAAGCCACCATTGGAAACTGGAGAGTGGACAGTGGAACATTCTTCCAGAGCAGCTTCCAGTTAGCAGATCTTGGTCACCAACAGAACAGTTAAGGACACTTGGAGTATGGCTCCTATCATTCCACTTTCTAAATCTCTGTTTACCTGTATCTAATTGGATGAACTTAACTGCAAAAGAGTCTATAAAGGTAGTTTTTTCCCCTCCACTTTTGCACGTAGAAGTAGAGGGTGCTGGAGTCAACCCAAATAACTGCCAAAGTGTCTTGATTCTATTTAAGAAGTCTTTTTCTGCTGCCTGTATACATAATTAGAAAGGCTAAAATTCTCAGGAATCCTTCCATTCACTGGTACTAGGACCTTCTGTGATCATTGGCTTTGAGTGTTACGTTAGACTAGTTGGCTTGTAAATGTGAGAGCATAAATAATATGTAGGAAGAAGTGTAATAGTTGCAATTGTGCTAGGCTGTTATGATTTAGGATCAATTTCTCCTCCTCTTCTTCCTCTTATTTCTTTTCCTTCTCCTTCACATCCTTTACTTTTTTTTTTTATATTGCTTTCATATGTTCCTTCCCCAGGTTAGGGAAGTTTTCAGGTATGATTTCTTCAAATAAATTTTCTGCCCGCTCCTCCCCTCCCCCCGCTTTTCTCTCTTCTTCTTTTGGGACTCTTAGAATACAAATGTTACTACATTCAGTGGAATCACTGAGTTCCCTAAGCCTGTTCTTGTGTTCCATAAATCTTCTTTCTTTTGTTCAACCTCTTCATTTTCCATTTATTTGTCTTCTATATTACTTATTCATTCCTGTGCTGCTTTTATTCTTGTGTTCTTACATCCGGTCTGTTTCAAATCTTGGTTATTGCATTTTTCATTATTGACTTTTTTTTTTTTTAACTCTTTCGTCTTTGCAGTAAGGGGCTCTTTGAAGTCTTCCACTCTTTTCTCAAGCCCACTGAGTAACCTTATGATTATTCCTTCTTACATTCTCCATCAGGCTTATTACTTATATCCGTTTCAATTAGATCTCTGACTGTGACTTTATCTTATTTCTTTTGGGATGAATTCCTCCATCTTGGCATTTTGTCTGTCTTCTGTGTGTTTAAAAAGCCTGTTATGTTTCTGGCTCCTGAGAATAATGACTTTATGAAGAAGAGGTCATATAGTGCTTTCATTATCATCAAATCGACAATGAAAAAGAGCTGGTCTTGGTAATAACATTTGAGAACTGAGTTTAGAAACCTTTTCCAGAATTTACTTCTTGTGTGCCTTTTATCACCTAACCTTTTTGTATGGTCATTATAAAAAAATGGGGAAATGAGATCACTACTAAGTTATCAGGATGACTTAAAAAATATTTACTGATGATTACAGGTCACTTTTAAGGTTACACCAGAGATATGAAAATAATCTATACGTTTTACTAATCCAGGTATCACTTCTGAAATGCCTTTGGTAAAATATTAAAATTAAGGTAATCATGATATAAGTGAAATGACACATACGCATATGGATGTGAAAGCTATTTCACATAATCTTATTGGGGATCCTTTCAGTGATTACCTTTAAAAGGTAGTGATGACTTTTAAAACTGAGGATTTAAAATGTCTTTAGGGAACATCTTAATACCAAGTATTATTTGGGAAGGTATGAGAGAAGCCTGTCTTGGAAATAAACTGGATTGTCACTCAGAAATTTTTTCCCTATTTTCACTGGTCTACTTGTATTTAATGGTATCATTTAAAGATTAGACAAACAAGGGCCTTTGGTCTACTTGTATTTAATGGTATCATTTAAAGATTAGACAAACAAGGGCCTTTGGACTTTATGGTAATATGTATAAACCACTTTTAAGTCCAAGTGTGAAAAGGAGAAGATACATAGAAATACTAATAGTATCTCTTTGTAAAGGGATCTTTCTGGAATTATTACAACAAGCAAATATATTTTACAACTTTAAAAATATTTTATTATTTAAATATTTTTGGTCTCTCCATATATATATGATATATGGAGAAAAAAAAATATATATATATATATTTTTTTCCCTTTGAGAGAGCACAGGTGGGAGGGGGCAGAGAGAGGGGGACAGAAGACCAAAGCAGGCTCTGCACTGATAGCAGCAGGCCAACATGGGGGTTGAACTCATGAACGGTGAGATCGTGACCTGAGTTGAAGTTGGACACTCAACTGACTAAGCCACCCGGGCACCCCAACTCCTTATTTTATATTTAACTATGTCTTTGTTGTCCCTCAGGAAATTATTGACATGAAGTCTGAAGGACAGGCAACTGTGATTCAGCAGCTGGAACAGACCATTGAGGATCTGAGGACGAAAATCGCCGAACTGGAGAAGCAGTTTCCTGCCCTGGACATGGATATGGCCAGAGGCCGTCATGGGGCTCAGAATGGAGTCGTGCCCTTAGAAGATGTCTGTCTTGAAGCTCTCAGGTTAGAAGAAAAAGATGTACGTCATCAAAGGACTTTACAGGCAAAGTCGATCCAGACATCCCCGACAGAAGAGGGTGGGATGCCAGTACTGCCTTCTGTGAATACACTGCCAGAGTCCAGTCACCACCCACCTGGGGCGCAAAGTGGAGACTCAGCTGTGCCGTCCTCACCTTCCGGACCTCAGACAAAATTCTGTTCAGAGATTTCTTTGATTGTGTCTCCAAGGAGAATAGCTGTACAGCTTGACACACATCAGCCCACTTTGCCTCCACCACCTCCATCCCTCCCTGGTTCTGATGGTCAAAGGCAGGTCGGGTCACAATCTTTCCAGCCTCCTCTTCACACTGAGTCTGAGACCAGCCATGAACACTCTGTCTTCTCTTCCTTTGAAAGTGGCCATAACGTCCAATGCTCACCACCTCTGCCTTGCACAGAGTCTTCCAGTTCCATGCCTGGCGCAGGCGTGGCGGCTGCCCTCCCTCCCCTTCTCCCTTGCACAGCAGGACCTGTTCCGCCCAGTACGGCCATCCCCCCACCTCCTCCTCTGCCCGGCACAAAAATGTTACCACCCCGTCCTCCACCTTTGCCTGATGAGGGGATATCTCCTCCTCTCCCCAGTGTGGGAATACCTCCTCCTCCCCCTCTTCCCGGAGTGGGAATACCTCCTGCCCCTCCTCTCCCCGGTGTGGGAATACCTCCTCCTCCCCCGCTTCCCGGTGTGGGAATACCTCCTGCCCCTCCTCTCCCCGGTGTGGGAATACCTCCTGCCCCTCCTCTCCCTGGTGTGGGAATACCTCCTGCCCCTCCTCTCCCTGGTGTGGGAATACCTCCTGCCCCTCCACTCCCTGGTGTGGGAATACCTCCTGCCCCTCCTCTCCCTGTGGGAATACCTCCTGCCCCTCCTCTCCCTGGTGTGGGAATACCTCCTGCCCCTCCACTCCCGGTGTGTGTGGGAATACCTCCTGCCCCTCCTCTCCCTGGTGTGGGAATACCTCCTGCCCCTCCTCTCCCTGGTGTGGGAATACCTCCTGCCCCTCCTCTCCCTGGTGTGGGAATACCTCCTGCCCCTCCTCTCCCTGGTGTGGGAATACCTCCTGCCCCTCCTCTCCCGGTGTGGGAATACCTCCTGCCCTCCTCTCCCGGTGCCTCCTGGGTGGGAATACCTCCTGCCCCTCCTCTCCCGGTGTGGGAATACCTCCTCCTCTCCCGGTGTGGGGCCTCCTGCCCCTCCTCTCCCGGTGTGGGAATACCTCCTGCCCCTCCTCTCCCGGTGTGGGAATACCTCCTGCCCCTCCTCTCCCCGGTGTGGGAATACCTCCTGCCCCTCCTCTCCCTGGTGTGGGAATACCTCCTGCCCCTCCTCTCCCTGGTGTGGGAATACCTCCTGCCCCTCCTCTCCCTGGTGTGGGAATACCTCCTGCCCCTCCTCTCCCCGGAGTGGGAATACCTCCTGCCCCTCCCTTGCCAGGTGAAGGAATACCTCCTGCCCCTCCTCTGCCCGGAGTTGGGGTTCCTCCACCTCCTCCTTTGCCAGGAATGGGGACTCCACCTGCTCCAGCCACCCTGCCGGCTTCTGGAACGGGCATTCCCCCACCCCCTCCGCTTCCTGGATCAGGCCCTCCACTCCCCCCTCAAGTTGGAAGTAGCGCTTTATCAGCACCACAAGTGGGTGGTTTTCTGCCTCCTCCGTCGCCAGCCGGCTGGCTTGGACTAGGGCTGACCCAAGACAGAGGGGGCAGGAAGCGGCCAGTAGAGCCTTGTCGGCCCATGAAGCCTCTGTACTGGACGAGAATTCAGCTGCATCGCAGAAGGTAACGTGGGTTGGAGCTCAGCTTCGCAGTTTGTCAATGGGAGGGAGCATTTACCCTTAAAACTCTTGGGGAAATTACAGTTCAGTGTTTTTTTCTTAAGTACTGCTCTGAAACTTGTCCGCTTATTTTTATATTAGTATTTAGTGAAGCGATCTGTTCTTTCAAATTTTAGATTTTTCTCAGAACTGTCAAAGATATAAAACAAATGACAGATGCGAATCAATGTATAAGATGTACAGATAACTATCTGTATCATTATTGATCAATCTTATAAAAATTGGAAGGATATATTTTTCTTAGCAATCATGCTCTATTGCCTCATTCCAGAACCTCACTCAAACAAATAGCTTATAAATATAAATCAAATCCTTAAGACACACTGACTCTCAGGATATCTTTTGCATTCTTTTGAAGGCACAGTCTTGTACTATTCCATTTTGTTTGCAGTAGTCTTTCTCTTCAGAGATGTGGTATACAAAAATGTACGTATCCACACCCCATGTGTGAAATCATTTAGTTTTGAGAATTTCCTGGCATTTCTATAGAGAGTTTATGACACAATGTGAAGTCATAAAATCATGCTTGGGAATGATATTTATAAAAGAGCGCTTGGCACCATGTATGCTGGTGGCATGTTACTTCTCCATAAATAGTCCATAGTGATGCCCCCTGACCCCTGGGACAGTGCTCTGACACATGGCTGAGGAACGTGCTGGTGGGGGACAAAACGTGTCCTTTAAACTTCACTGGCCTTCCTTTTTCTAACTTTTCATGATCCCTTGAATTTTTTTTTAAATTTTTGTATGATGTGGCATGCATTTAGACTAGGATCCTTCCAGGCCTCATTCTCATATGTTATACTGATTTCCTCTTCACTGAATCACATTAGGGGAGAAGCATCTAGATAGTTGGACTGCTTCTAAATTTGCAGTAATTTCTGTAATTGCCATGTTACATATATATGTGGTGGCATCATTTCAAACTGTGACCCAAACTCACTTTATCTGGATACATTATATGAAGTTATTTTGGTTTTTTGTTCCTTTGTTTCTTTTGTTTTTTTAAACGGACCTACCCTTTTCTGGCGGTTTGACATGAATCTGCATTGCTAAAGTCAGATAACAGTGGGCTGATGGAAGTGGACAGGAGATGGAGGATGTCACCTTAGATCATAAAATAATTTCTTTTTTAACCCATACATAATCCACAAAGCTGATGAGTCAGGTTGGAATTGTGAGATGTCAAATATTTCTTGCCTTTATAGCTTATACTGAGAGGGGCTTTTTCTTCTTTGTTTTCATATAGTGACTTGATAACTAAGAATTCCTGGAAAGTATTTTTTCTAGACAAAGGTTCCATTCTGTATGATGGTATTTTAACTTTCTTATCAAGTTGATAAAACAAATGGCAGTCTTATAGACATGGTATTCTTTCTTCCTTACGCCTTCCTCTCATGTTTTTTTCTCTTCTGGCTTCTTTCCTTCTCTTCTCCATTTTTGTTTATGCTCATGATGACATCTTGTAGTTTGGTTTGATGGCCGTTTCATTTGTCTTTTGCTCACCTTTAGAGACTCTAATCCTTCACTTATTTGGGAAAAAATTGAAGAGCCATCCATAGATTGTCATGAATTTGAGGAATTGTTTTCTAAAACTGCTGTGAAGGAGAGGAAGAAACCTATATCTGACACCATTACAAAGACCAAGGCTAAACAAGTGAGTATTTGTATGTTTTCTGAGATTGGGCAGTATTTTGGGCATAACTATGAACTTTCATTAGAAAAAAAATTGAAACTGTTTTCTGGCCTGTAGAACCTCCATAGTCTTAAATCAGATAGTAGAAGTTAGAGTTTTAGAACATGTAGTTAAGTCAAATTATGCCAAACAGAACAACAAATAATTGTTTCCACCAAGTGACAATGTCCTGACTATTTTATTTGTAGCCTTGTGATACATACTTCCAAAATTTCACCTATTGCTTGTTTCCAGAATTAGTTGTCTAGAAATAAATTACCAATTGATTGAAATTCATCTGAGCACTAGTATGGATGGAAAGAGAGGTAAAAGTGAGCAAAGAAAAACAAGTAAGCAGGAAGTCCAGTACTTAGTAATCTACAATGCGTTTGGTATTTTGTGGAATTGACACTCTTTAGAATCGAGCTAAATAATCACACTGTACTTGATATATGGAAGAAAGCCTTATATATAGTACCAACATCTCCATTCTTTGTTAGAGCCTTTGATCTATCCTGTGACACCTGGATTAGAGAAAGAAAGAATAGTACATTTGGAGAAAAAAATTTCAAAGCAACATTTCCCAACTGGTCCACCCAGTGGCCTTGATCATGAAATTTCTTGTCATTCGGGAAATTATAGTACAACTCCACAGTAATAAGCCTCAGATAGAAGGTATTGCTATTGCTGACCATCCTTCACCCTAAAATGGGGAATTGCTACATTTCTTAATTTTTCTGATGGGGGGATAGTACCTGGATGCAAGAGAATAGTGAGCAGCTCAGTTCTGGGAGGCAGTGAGAGAGAGAAATGAGACCCCAAGACCCCAGTGTTCTCCTGGATCATTCTCCCCAGATGAGTGGCAACCAGTGGGGTGATTCCTTGAAATTTTGCCCCTGACCCAAAAGTTGAAGCTGAAAGTATGATCCAGAGTTGTAGCTAAAAGTATGACCCATTGATATTTATTTCAGAGCAAAGAACGGCCACCATATGGATACTGCTAAATCCAGCCAGGGAAAGATAGATTTGAATGGCACGCCTAGAACGCTGGAGCCTCTCGCTGCAAGATAGGCAGGCTCACTGCAGCCATTTCTATTACTCTGAAAATGATGCAAACCTAAATATTATGCAGTTGAAATTTTCAGAATCATTTATTGCAGTACAGCTGGCCTCTGGTGACCTTAGGTCAAGGACTGTGATAAATTGGACAATAGTTGGCATATCGTAGGCACTGAATTAATATTTGTTTAAAAGTAAACCAGCTGACCATGGGGGGAGGGCTTCATAATCAGTGACTATGACTCATAATGATTAAAAACCAGAAAATCATTCATCTCATAATAATCAGTATGGCCAAGGTAACAGTGCTAAGGGGAATGAAGGTAAATGAAAAGCTACATTTTCTCTGACAGAGGTAAATATTTAAAAAGCTCTATTTCACAGTATGTTTGCATATAGCACACTTAGGCTGAATCATACCTTTTCTCATGGACTGTCAGATATGGGACAACTGGGCAAGGAATATGGTTAGGGAGTAAACACACACACACACACACACACACACCCCAAGGACAGAAAGGCAGATGATGTCAGAGGATGTTTCTTATCTAGGGAAGGTATACTCAGAAAGGCAAACAATGCCTTCTCCATTTTCTATCACTACTTTTCCCCATTGAATGAACATAGATAAGGAAGATACTTCATATATTACCAGAGACTTGAGGATTTCATGACTGACTTGACATAATACTCAGTTTTTAGCTTACTGAAATAAGATTTATGTTTAAGTCCTCAAAAATTCACAAATTCAACTAGTTGGCATGAGATGGATTCTGCACACGAACAGTTCACCTGTATTGAACGTCATCTCGGCATGGTCACATGATCAACTTACTCTGTCATTGAGACATTTCGTAAACTAGGGTAAGAGACTTTGCCAGTGTCATAATTCGCTCTTATTGACTGTGGTTCTGCTGTTGACCTTCCAAACAGGGTTAATGGAAAAGTCTCCATTATGACTCCTGATGAGCGTGTTCAGCATCTCTTTGGCCCAGGTCTTGGTACTGAGCTCTGCACTTCAGGTCTATTTTGGAAGGGATAAGATTTTCGTTTTGTCCCTTTTTCCCTTTCTCTTTCTCTTTCCTTCCCTTTTCTTCTCCATACAAGATACAAGTACCTTGTATGTTGGAGAGAGAAAAAACTGCAAAGTGATATATTGCTGAAGAAACTTAGTTTTACTTTACTTTGTTGTATTTGGAAGAAAAATCTGTTCACTCCATCTACTTGAGACAATTAAAATTTTGTTTAAGGCAGATGTATTTTCAGGGTGTATGCAAATCGTTCCCCTTTTATGGGAAATGTTTACTGATTACATGTGCAGACATTTTGGTTCCTCATGATTCATGTCCAGGGTAATGAACAGCCTTTAATGCTCTGGCATATGTTTATGGAGGTATTTAAGCAATTCTTCTTATATACAATGGAAGCTAGAAGTTCTGTTTTTCTTTAAATATTTAAAAATAGCCAAATAATTTTTATGTGATCTGTCTTCTTGAAAGTAAGACTGTGGTCAAATGCGCTGGTATTTAATGAGGTGCCTATGCAGGTTTTACTCTTTCAGAAGAAACATTTTCAGCGTGGTAGTGGAAGATCCCTTAGGTAGGCACGTGGCCGTTTGGCATGAGGAGATACCTAGTCTAGCAGTAATGATGAATATCTTGTATTTCTAAACCTTTTTTCCTCCAAGGAACCTAAAACAAAAACTTTCTTATTTTTTCATGGAATATATATATTTCCGTGATGACTTCTTTATTCTTTATTTTGAAGTATTTAAAACAAAAGGAGATTAGCTGAGAAGGTATATGCGAGTTTATCAGACTATGATCTGACATAGTTCTTCTTAAGGGAGTGTGACACGTATACATCACAATTAAATATCAGTCTGTTAACTGAACAACAATAACCCTGTTTCCTATGGTATCAGGAGGAAGGTAGAAGAAACAAATTTTGGGGGGGATTGTGTTTAAACACTGATACGCTTGCCCATTTTTTCAGGAATGCTCTAGAACTAGTAAACATTTAGCCCAATCTCCTCTCTATTGCTGGGGTAATCCAATGAATATTAATGTTGATAATGATCTTAAGACACCTCAGGATCTTCTGTGTTCCACTAAAGATTAAGTTTAACCTGAGTTTATGAGCAGAAAAGTGAGACTTGATAGTAAGAGCTGCCTCAAAAAGAAGTTTCTAGTTAATCCTGTGTCAGACAGGGTCATAAACAAATATACTTGGTAGATGTGGTAACAGTTGTAGCAACAGCAGTAATAATAATAATAGTGGTAGGTAGGACAACAATAAGGATTTTTGGAAGCCACAGGCATACTGGGCTTTATTTACCATGTGCCAGTCATTGTTTTTTACAATGACACTTGTAAAATTTTTTACAATGACAAGTCATTCCACTTGTATTAAATCATTTAATCCTCCTCATTCTATGAGGTAGACTCATTATCACCAGCATATAGTATAGAAAACTGAGGTTTAGAGGGACTAAATGATGTTTCCAGGCTAGTAAGAGGCAGAGCTCAAGTTCAAACTCCATTAGTCTGACTCCAGAGCCTGTGATCTTAATCATTAAGTAATGAGTGTGAAGTATTTTTGGTAAGTGTGAGCATACTGTTTTATTTATGTGGAGACCAGAATAGCTACTTTAAGAAAATAATAATTTGAATTTGTATTGATTTTTATATATACTCAATATTAAGTGACTGGTTGCACTCACGAAATTGTATGTGAAGATAATTTTAAAGCCTTTTCCAGATTCTTACAGATTTTGACAGGTACATAAACGATGATGCCATTAAACATGACATTTGCCCAATTAAATAACAGTTTATCTGAGAGATGAATATTTTAGACACATAAGCTTCTGTAAACCGTAAAAATGAGGGCATTTGCTTGTGCAGCATTTCAGTACTGGTTGGAGGTCGATAGCCACAGTGGTTGAACCTCACCAAATGTGAAGTGATGATACTTCTGCTTCACTCCATGACACCAAAAGGAACCATCTCTGTAAAATATGCCTTAAGTAAATAAGGCCTAATCATACTTTAAAAGTCTGTAAGGGAACATGCTATCCATAATGGAACTTTAAACACAGGAGTTAACAAGAGTGAATAAGAAGAATCCGTGTTAATTTTTAAATACATAACTGGCATCTGTATAACCGTTTAATGCAGCACAAACGGATCTCTTTCTGGGTTTCTTCTATTTATCAGATTAAAATGCTCTGCCCAGAGAATGGGAGAGAAAAGCAAGTCATAATGGTTAAGTATTTGTTGGGATTTAGCCTCTGGAAGTATGATTAGAAAAATAGATAGTTAAATCTGCTACTTATTATAAGGGGAGGTAGTAACAGGATTTGTTAGAATTCCATTTAATACAGATCTAAATGTTAAAGAATTAGACATTTGGTATTCTGTTCAATCTTTCCATTGTGTTTGCTGACCGAACCTCTTTTAAGGCTTTATGTATATGTGTTGTAAAAACCCATAATAACAATGGGAAAAGAAGCATTCGTTATTCATATGTTCCTGTATGGAAATGTATGATGTAATGCTTCTAAGCATTCTTACATGAAATAGTAATGGCTTCTTTCTACCATGTTGAGGCATTGGGAAAAAGTGTGTGCTACACTTCAAATGTTGTCTGCTGTGGTAATAGTGACCCACATGGAGAGGAAAAAAAGGGTATGTGTTTCACTCATGAATCTCTAATTATTACAAATAATGTAAATAATGTCTGTTTATTGGAAATGTTTTATCATCATTATTGGATATCTCAGCGTAGGTTCGATGATAATCTGAGTAGTAGAAACTTAGTTTTTTGTATTGGTGTTAAGTTTTCCTATTGTGTCTGGCAAAGGGTGTGTTTTGGTTGATTTGGACAGTTATATTGGTCATCTAGACTGAAGAACTAAAATAATGTCTGAAACACAAAATATCTTACAATAAAACAATTTAGATTTGTTTTGGGGATACATAATAAACATTTGGTACTTTGTTACTTTTAACAGAACATCTGTTTTTAATAGAGTACATTCCTATTGCAAGCCTTAAAATGTATTTACATAGAAAACCACATCAAAATACAGAGCTATAATTAGACAAACATAGGTTTTGTGGAATCTGGATTTGTTTTAGATGTTGAAAGATTTATTATTTTTTGAAGATGTTATTCCCATAACTGTTTGTAGAGCATACCCAATCAATTCAAAGAATGCAAAAATAATAACGTCTATTTTAAAATTTTCTTTCAGCCAAAAAATTGTTTTTATACTTCTAAGTAAATGGCAAAAACAAACAAACAAAAAAAAACCCAAAACACAAAACAAAACAAAAACCCCCCACAAACGGCTAGTGGCATACTAAAAAGGTCCTGACTTTGCTAGATTATGTGTTAGGAAAATTATGTTTGATTAATAACAAATTGAACTTGTACAAAATCCAGCCGTCATACTGAAAATTAATTCCTTTGGACTTTATTTTGATATACTATGATGATACTAAGATTCTTTGCTCTAGATGTATAAGAAAGGGATATTGATATTTAATGGCTGAGATGTTCTGTTTACCAAGATCCATAGGCATTGAAGGAATGGTTGTTTGGAAAATTCATTTGAAATCCATTACCTTAGTATGATTATCCATGAAAACTGAAAGTCATCCTTGCAGAAGTAAGGAAAGCTTTTGGTCATTTACATAAATTCTATAATTTGGAGCAGGTGATGGGAGAGCATTTTCTCAGTACTGCTAATAGAGAGTGGAACAACTATTGCACACGGCCCTGGAAAACTAAAGAGAGGGAGCACCAGTTACTTTCGGTGCCGTACCACTTTGTTGGCCTGAGGAGAGCAGGGTTTATCCATATCAGCAGGGAATACAGTACATAAGAGAGATTCCTAGGCCGGGGGTTTTCTGCGGAGGGCTAATTTATTACTGTCTCCATGAGGGACAGTGTTAAATAATTCATGTGACTAAATTTGAATTACTCTTCAAGTTTCATACCATATACACTAAAACAGCTAAGTACCGCAGGGGTCAGGAGGGCTGAATAGAGCATACTGGCTGGACTTAGTGTGAGGCTATCTGGAAGAGATGAGGCTTGAAGTGCCTCTTGAATTTACTTTGTTTAGATATATAGAGAGGATTAAGGGTAGGATTTTGAAAGTAACACCGTAAGCAACAATTTCTTTGAACCTGATTAAAATCATCATAGATCAGTCAGGTGTTTTCACACTCTTCTCCTATGTGCGGGAACTCCTGTGACAGTTTCAGAAATGTGGATGCAGGTGTTTGATACTTGTTTCCCTTAGCTGAGTATGTTTCCCTCTCATCCTCCTGGCAAAAATCTTTGGGCTTGTCTTAGACATAAGAGTGACAATGGAATTTCACAAATTAGACCTGAATTTGAGTTTTGATGTCTTGGTGCTATGTAGTGGACCGTTTGTTTCTTTACCATGGACAGCAACTGCACATTGGATTGTTCCAGAATAAAGAGAATCGTGCCTGATTGACTTACACAGTCACAATGCTGATAGTGCCTACCGTTTGCCGGTGGGAGGGTTGCAGGTGACATCAGTCTGTTCACACTATACTTCAGTGTGATCTGAGCTGAAAAATGTTTCCGGTTATTCGAGGATGCAAGGATCAGACTTAAAGGAAAAAATAAAGTTCTTATTCATGTCTCTATGTTTTATCTTAAATTTTTTTGTTCCAACTGAAATATAAATTTATGTCTTTTTCAAAACCATGTTTATAAGGTAGATATCTAACACTTGTGCTTTTATTTGGTTACATGTTAAGATATGAAATTTCACAACCACTGAATTATAACTAGAAACTCTCTGAGGTATTTCTTTACAAATTTGATTGGAGGCGGGCCTCCTAGATCAACAGAACAAGGAGTTTGCTGAGCCCTCCTTCCAGCAAAACGGCAGTTAACTGTGAAAACTACAGCAAAAATATTCATTTAAAGTCTCTCGCAGTTGGCCTAAGGGTACAAATGAAATAGAGAAACACTCATTCAAGAAAACTTACCAAGAATTGGTAAGAATAGTCAGAGTCTGTAGCATTTAAGCCATTGACCCACTCTGTCACCAGGCACTTTAACTCTGTGTTATGGAATCTTACCGAAGGCATATAAAGCTGAGAAGACCGAGGTCTCTTTCCCTCAGGCTATAGTTTTACCTTAGGAAATGGAGGATTCTGGCATTCCTAATTTCCCCAGTCCTCTGTTGCAGAAGCTCTATTCCAGGCAACTATGGAGAACTAAGGAAAGAGGAAGCTGAGAAGGGCCTTCTAGGGATCATAGTCAACTCTGAGGCAGGAAGGCTGTGCATGCACCTGTGTTAGGTTGTATCTGCTCAGGAGGAATCAAGCAACATATGGGATACCATGAAAGCGTTCTCTAAACCTCATACAGGACTGCAAAACTGACTGCAAGAAGATGTAGTCTTCACTGGCACAAGATCTTAATCATACTTTTGTTGAAACATTGACTGAACAACAAGCTTCTTTGAGCCAGGGACGACTGCTCAGCTAGGATCAAAAATAATATCCCTCATTCTTGAAAGTCTGGGAGGTGTGTGCGCCCAAGGCTACACACTCTCAGAAACAGAGAAAATCCAAGTTACTAGCTCCTTCATGGCTAAATGTGGGGAAAATTTCCATCCCCCCCCCCCCCATGGTTAAGGGTAAAACTCCAAGTGGTTAGGGGACTTCAGTATAATCTTTGGCTTAATAAATGGCTAAACCCACCCAGGGATGACTCCTAGGTGGTCAGGCTAAAAGACAAACTGGGAAGAATGTGTGCAGGAATGTCAGATGACACACTGTATGTAGCAGATATAATTCATGGAATTAGGCCAAAATAAACAAATAAAAAGTAAACAAGCAAACAATAAAAATAAATCCTGGGGCAGGAAAGGGGAGATCAGTATCCACAGTTGCTCAGTATATTATCTGAAATGTCCAGTTTTCAACAACTATTTGAGGACTACAAAGATATAACAAAGTATGACCTATATACAGGAAAACGAACAAACAAGCAGTAGAAATATTATACAGAGGCCCAGATAGCACATTTAACATACGTATACTTTAATTTTTAAAATGTTTATATTATTTTTGAACGAGAGAGAGAACGAGAACAAGTGGGGGAGGAGCAGAGAGAAGGAGACACAGAATCTGAAGCAGCTCAAGGCTCTGAGATGTCAGCACGGAGCCTGACATGGGGTTCGAACTCACAAACCATGAGATCATGACCTGAGCTGAAGTGAGATACCCAACTGACAACCACCCAGGTGCCCCTTTTACTTAAAAAAAAAATTTTTTTTAAAACATACTTAAACTTCAAATCATTCATGCTAAATATCTCCAAAGAGTGAAGGGAAACTATTTCTAAGAAGTAAAGGAAGATATGATGACAATGTTTCATCAAGTTGAGAATAACAATAGAGAGACATTTTTAAAAAAATTCAAGTTGAAAAGTACAAGGAGCAAAATGGAAAAAACCCCCACTGTGTTGTTTAAGTGATTTGTGGTAGCAGAAACAAACAAACAAACAAACAAACCCAACCAGCAACTTTTAAGATAAATCAATAGACTATGTAGTCTGAAAAACAGAGAAAAAAGAGTGGGGGGAAAAAAGAACTTCGGAATGATGTGGAACACCTTTAAGTGGCCAACATCAATGAAATGTAGCAAAAGGAGAGGAGAAAGAGAAAGGTATAGAAAAATATTTGAAGGTGTATCCAGAAATTTGATGAAAAGCATTAACGAACACATCCAACTTCAGTGGATGTCAAGCAGTAAACACCAGGTGATCTACACCCTGACACATCTTTTTCCAAATGTTGAAAGCCAAAGATAAAGAGAAAAGTCTTGAAAGCAGTAAGAGAAAAACAAATCATCACACAAGGAAATCTCAGAACCAACAGCGGATGTAACAGAGTGAAATAACATCCAGAAGTTAGTAGAGTGGCCTCAGGTGCTGAAAGTGAAAGTGGCAAACCCCAAATCTCATGTGTAACAAGACAACTTTTCCTAAATGAAGGTGAGAATAAAGACCTTCTCCGGTAAACAAAAGCAGAGAATTTGTTGTCAACAGATTTACCTTTCAAGAAATGCTAATGGGCGTTCTTCAGGCTGAAAGTAATAGACACCAGACAGTAATTTGTAATCTCTTAAACACAGAAACACTGGTAAAAATAATTTTTATCTATACAAATGATAATATAATTGCATATTTCTTCTCCTTTATTTACTTGACTGACTTTAAACACAACTTCATGAAACAGTATGTATATTGATGAGTCTATGAGATACAGAAATGTAATATATCTGAGAATAACAACACAAAAGAGATGAATGGAAACAAAGTTGTATTGGAATAAAGAA
The DNA here is from genome assembly GCA_017311185.1 of Proteles cristata cristata. Lineage (NCBI taxonomy): Eukaryota > Metazoa > Chordata > Mammalia > Carnivora > Hyaenidae > Proteles > Proteles cristata. The sequence continues at coordinate 217,425 of JAESUZ010005395.1, forward strand.
GTGACACTAGGTGAAGTCAAAGTTACAGAAAGAAATAAACAATGAAGGCTAAATAAGAAGGTTAATATAACAACTGTATGAATATATGCTTCTCTCCTGTGAACTTCTGTAAAGGTGTAAGATTATATATAGTAATTATAGCAATTTGTATCATATATAAAACACATGCACACAGTGTATATAACAGCAATAGTGTAAAAGGATGAAAAGTGGATGGAGCTATAGAGGAGTAAAGTTTCTATGTTTTTGAAATTAGGTCAGCATAAATCTGAAGTAGATTCTGATAAATTAGGGATCTATTGTAAGCCCTAGAGCAACTGCTAAGAAAGCTGAAATATAAAATAAAATCACAAAAGAAATTAAATACCCACTTACTCTATTTAATACAAAAGTAGGTAATAAAGGAAGAAAAGAGGAACAAAGACAACGAGATATATATTAAAAAATGAAAAATAGCAGATGTAAATTCAGTCGTGTTGATAATAACATTAAATGTGAATGGAGTAAACAATCCATTCAAAAGGCAGATGTCAGATTGCATAAAAATAATCTAAGTATATGCTGTGTTACTAGGGGAGCCCTTTAGATTCAAAGATATAAATAAGTTGAAAGTAAAAAAGATAGAACAACCTTAAACAACCATAAAAAACCTGGAGTAGCTATACTGATATCAGATAAAATAGACTTAAAAACTACTTGAGATAAAGAAGGATGTTCCACTGTAATAAAAGCTTAATCTATCAGGAAGGTACAATAATCATAAACATACATGGAGTAGTATCCCCAAATACATGAAGAACAAACTGAGAATTAAAGAGAGAAGTAAATAACATTTGGAGACTTCAGTAGCCCACCTTTAATGCTGCATAGAAGGTAGGCCGAAGATCAGCAAGGATGGAAAAGAACCATGTGAACGAATTAGGCCTGACATCTCTGGAACATACCACTCAATAGGAGCAGAAAACACATATTTCTCAAGCACGTATAGAACATTCTCTGGGATAGATCATACACAAAATCCAAAAAACAAGCCTTAATAAATTTGAGATTGAAGCCCTCATAAAGTTTAAACTATTGAAAAAGTAGTTTTCTGATCACAGTGGAATTAAATTAGAAATCGGGAACAAAGAAATTTGAGGAAACTTGCAGATATGTCCGAAAAAATAAATATATTCCCAAACATGCTCCCAAAAAATAAGTGTTTCAAATAAGGAAACATAAGAAAAATTAGAAAACACTTTAAAATGACTATTAGTGAAATAATAACATACTAAAACTGGTGGCTTGCAACTAAAGGAATGCTCAGAGAAGTTTATAGCTGTAAATACTTATCTTAAAAAAAATCTAAAACCAATAATCTAAACTTTCACCTTAAGAAACTAAGAAAGAGGGAAGTAATAAACACTACAGTGGAAACGATAAAAAGAATATGAAAAGAATAGAGAAAATCGACAAGCAGAAGCTGGTTCTGGGAGATTAAGAGAACTGAAAAACCTCTACTAGAGTGATCAAGAGAAAAAACCAGAATGTTCCTTTTCACCACTTCTGCTTAACAATATCCTGGAGGTTCTAGTTTGGGTAATTAGGTAAGAAAAGGAAACAAATGACATTCAGATTAGCATGAAAGGCGTAAAATTCTCTTTACAGATAACATCTCTAATAGAAAATATCCAAAATGAATCCACTAAAAAATGATTAGAACTAACGAATTCAGTGAGACTGTACAAGATACAAAATCAATAAAGAGAAACCAATTATATTTCTAGGCACTGGCAATTTACATTGTGAAAATATAATTATGAAAAACAATTCCCTTTATAATAGCATCTAAAAAGTAAAATCCTTAGTATAAATTTAACAACAACAACAAAAAAACCTGCAAGAACTTATACACTGAAAACTAGAAAATGCTGTGGAAGATAAAGGAAGATCTTAATAAATGTAACAACATGTCATGTTCAGAGATCGGAAGACTGAGTATTGACCTATAGATTCAACACAATGTCTAATAGTATCCCAACTTCGGTTATTTTTTTCCCCAGAAGTTGACAAGCGGATCTTGAAAATTTATTTGCAGACACCAGGGGCCCAGAATAATCAAAATAATCTTAAAAAATAACAAAGTTGGAGGACTCACACTTCCTGATTTCAAAGTTATTACAAAGATAGTAATTAAGGTAGTGTGGTACTTCATATGGGTAGACATGTTGGTCAATGTAATAGAAGAGTCCAGAAATAAATCCTTGCATTCAGGGTTTGATTTTTGAACAGTGGTGCCAAAACATTTCAAGGGCAAAGGAAGTCTTTCCAACAAATGGTGCTCAGAGAACTGGATATTCACATGAAAAAAAAAAAAATAAAGTTGAACCTTTACCTCACACCATGAGCAAAAATAAGCTCGACATGGACCATAGGCTTAAGTGTAAGAGCTAAAACTGTGAAATTCAGAAGAAAACATAGGAGTCAGTGCTGACTCCTATAGCACATGTGACAAAATAAAAAAAATGGATTAATGATATAACATGAAGATGAACAATATTTGTGCTGCAAGAAATATTTGTACTATCAAGAAAATAACAAGAGATGACTCACAAATTAGGAGAAAATATTTGCGAGTCATATATCTGATAAGGAGTTAATACTCTGGATGTATGATGAACTCTTTCAACTCAACCACAAAAAAGCAGCCTGATTAAAAAATAGTCAAAGGATGTGAATAGATCTTTCAGCAAAGATATACTACTGGCCAATATGTGCGTGAAAGGCTGCTCAATGCCATTGGCAATAGGGAAATGAAAAATCCAGCACGTAACACCACTTTACATGTATTAGGATGGCTAAGACAGGCAGTAAAAGGTGTGATGATGATGTGGAGAAATTGGAGCTCTTACATACTAACGGCAGGAATGTAAAAGTCGTGTAGCCATTTGGATTTCAATAACATTTCAAGTCTTAATCCACTAATTCATATATTTACCAGTAAAATTCTGTTTTTCGTAAGAGAAAGAGTAGACTTTTTTTTTTTCTGGTGGCTGTAGCTACCCATCAAATAATCATAATATCAGATTATAATTTTGCTGATACATCATATATCAAGGTCAGAAAACTTCTAAGGCAAAAATTTTCCCCCCAAAAATATATTGTCAAAAGTGTAAGCTATTTTTAATTTAAAGAAAATAGAGTTTTAGTAGGCAAAAGTCTGTTAACATCTGAAGAGAAATGTATAGGTTTTTCTCTTTGCTTTTGATGAAGATGCTAGAGATATATGCACCGTGATTTTCTTTTCAGGAGTATAGGTTCTGGGAATATAATTAAACCATTTTTAAAAAATTTTTATTTTTAAACCCAATTGCCTAACCATTTTATTTTATTTTATTTAAAAAAATATATATTTTTTACAAATAGTTTATTGTCAAATTAGTTTCCACATAACACCCAGTGCTCATCCCCACAAGTGCCCTCCTCCATGCCCACCCCCCTCCCCCCCACATCCATCAGTCCTCAGTTTTTGTCAGCACTCAAGAGTCTCTCATGATGATTAAACCATTTTTGAAACCTACTGGGTTTCACCACACCCTCCCAGGGGATGGATTTGTAGTGTTTCTGAAGGTATTCGCTGCTAATTATGATACCATTGTAATATTTATTTCTGTTTAGCTGCGTAGCAAAAAATGACGTTTTATGTTTGAATTGAATTGTTTTGTATGAAGCTGTGCCCGGATTAAAAGTGAATTAAATGCCTATCCTTTCAACTTGACAAATTTTAGTGTAGGGAAAGTGACTGAAAAATAGCAAATTTTAGAAAACATGAAACTCTATTATAAGCCTTCCTACCTAAAACTAATTGGAGGATAAAATGGGAGTAGAGAACTTGAAATGAGAGCAAGAAAGAAAATGGAGAAATACCTGAAGTTGGCTGAGGCTTTGCAGGGTATATAAGTATTTTTCCCCTCATTTTTTCTTTATAGTCATAAAAATCATTGTTTTGAGATGAATGTTAAGCAGGAATGTAGGCAAGGTTTTTCTTTAATTGATCCATATGGCAATCTTTATGTATGGTTTCGTGTCTTTCTCTACGTGAATTCTAATGTCATTAAACATTTTCACAAACCATAAACAGGTCATTCTTTATAGTTCTTAGCTCTAAGTATAGTACAAAATAACTTTTTAAAACGATTTTCATACTTTTCTATGTAGTGTTGTTGATGTTTTTACTTGTGGCCCCGTTTCCAAGGTTTTATGTACTTTAATCAATTACTGTTACAAGTAAAGCTTTTCATAATTGGGATGGAATTTCTCCCACTTTTTTCTATTGCCAAAGAATAAAACTAATAATGTTCTTCAAGCACCACTAGAAGCTAGAAATTGAGTTGAGATCCATCTGAAATTGTGTGCCTTTTAAGTCATCAGCCTTTCTTTCATGGCCTACATCGGCACGTAAAGCCATAAAAATTGGCTTTCAGATTTTCCTCATCCTTTGAACTGGCAGGGAAAGGCAAAATAATATTTTTTTAATAATAGGTTTTTATTTTAATTCCAGAGTAGTTAACATACAGTGTTATATTGGCTTCAGGTGCACACTTGAGCAACTGGACAATGCCATACTTCATCACAGGTGCCCTCCTTCACCTCATTGTTTTACCCCATCCCCAGCATCTGCTCCCCTCTGCTAACTATCACTTGTTTTCTATAGTTAAGAATCTATTTCATGGTTTGTCTCCCTCTCTTTTCCCCACTTTGTTTGTTTGGTTTGTTTCTAAATTCCACATCTGAGTGAAATTATATGGTATTTGTCTTTCTCTCACTGACTTATTTCACTTAGTGTTAAACTGTCTCGCTCTACTATCCACGATGTTGTAAATGGCAGGAATTTCATTCTTTTTTATGGCTAACATTCCATGATGTAATATATATGTATGTACACACACACACACACACACATTTTCTTTATCCATTCATCTATTGATGGACACTTCAGCTGCTTTCATAGTTTGGCTATTGTAAATAAAGCTGCAATAAGCATAGAGGTGCATATATCCCTTTGAATTAGTGTTCTTATATTTTTGGGGTAAATACTCAGTAGTACAATTTGTGGCATAGGGTAGTTCTATTTTAAACTTTTTGAGGAGTTTCCATACTCTTTTCCACAGTGGCTGCACCAGTTTGTCTTCCTACCAATAGTGCAAGAAGGTTCTTGTCTTCCACATCCTCGGCAACATCTGTTGTTTCTTGTGTTTTTTATTTTAACCACTCTGACAGGTGTGAGGTGATATCTTTTGTAATTTTGATTTGCATTTCCCTGATGGTAATATTGAACATCTTTTCATGTGTCTGTTGGCCCCCTGGATGTTCTCTCTGGAGATATGTCTGATCATGTCTTCTGCCCATTTTTAAATTGGGTTATTTGTTTTTTGGATGTTGAATTGTAGGAGTTCTTCATATAGTTTGGATACTAACCCTTTATCAACGTTTCACTGCAAATATCTTCTCCCACTCAATAGGTTGCCTTTTAGTTTTGTCAATTGCTTTATTTGCTGTGCAGAAACTTTTTATTTTGATGTAGTCCCAAGAGTTTATATTTGCTTTTGTTTCCTTTGCCTCAGGACACATATATAGAAAAATGTTGCAATAGGCAATGTTTGAAAGATTCCTAGTTGTGCTCTCTTCCAGGATTTTTATACTTTCAGCTCTCACATTTGGGTCTTTAATTCATTTTGAGTTTTTTTTTGTGTGTGTGTGGATGGTGAAAGTTAAGTGGTCAAGTTTCATTCTTTTGCATGCAGCTATCCAGTTTTCTCAACACCGTTTGTTAAAGAAGCTGTCTTTTACCCATTGTATATTCATTCCTAGTCTGTTGAAGTTTAATAACCATATAACTGCAGGTTTATTTCTGGGTTTTCTATTCTTTTCCATTGATCTATATGTCTGTTTTTGTGGCATTATTTTACTGTGTTGATTTCTACAGCTTTGTAATATAACTTAAAGTCTAGAATTGTGATCCCTCCAGTTTTGTTTTTCTTTTTCAAAATTTGCTTTGGCTATTTGGGGTCTTTTGTGGTTTCATACAAATTTCAGGATTGATTGTACTAGTTCTGTGAAAAATGCTGTTGGTACTTTGATGAGGATTGCAATAAATCTGTAAGTTGCTTTGAGTAGTGTGGACATTTTAGCAGTATTTTTTTTTTTTCCTAATCCATGAGCATGGAATATCTTTTGATTTCTTTGTATTGTCTTCAATTTCTTTTTATCAATGGTTTGTAGTTTTCAGAGTGCGGGTCTTTCACCTCTTTTATTAAGTTTATTACTAGGTATCTCATAATTTTGAGTGCAAATGTACATGAGACTGTTTTCTTTTCTTTTTTTTTTTTTTTTACAAATAGTTTATTGTCAAATTAGTTTCCACATAACACCCAGTGCTCATCCCCACAAGTGTCCTCCTCCATGCCCATCCCCCCTCCCCCCCACATCCACCAGTCCTCAGTTTTTGTCAGCATTCAAGAGTCTCTCATGGTTTACCTCTCTCCCTTTCCCCCACCATTTCCACCCTTCTTCTCCCCCTTGGTCCTCTGTTAAGTTCCTCCTAATCCTCCTATACGTGCACACATATGATATTTGTCCTTCTCTGCCTGACTTATTTCGCTCAGCATAACACCCTCAAGGTCCATCCATGTTGCTACACATGGCCAGATTTCATTCTTTCTCATTGCCATGTAGTATTCCATGGTATAGATAAACCACATCTTCTTGATCCATTCGTCTGTTGATGGACACTTAGGCTCTTTCCATGTTTTAGCTATTGTGGAGAGTGCTGCTATGAACATTGGGGTACATGTGCTCCTATGCATCAGCATTTCTGTATCCCTTGGGTAAATTCCTAGCAGTGCTATTGCTGGGTCATAGGGGAGTTCTATTGTTAGTTTCCTTGAGGAACCTCCACACTGTTTTCCAGAGGGGCTGTACCAGTTTACATTCCCACCAACAGTGTAGGAGGGTGCCCGTTTCTCCACATCCTCGCCAGCATCTAGAGTTCTCTGATTTGCTCATTTTAGCCACTCTGACTGGCGTGAGGTGGTATCTCAGTGTGGTTTTGATTTGTATTTCTCTGATGAGGAGCGATGCTGAGCATCGTTTCATGTGTCTGTTGGCCATCTGGATGTCCTCTTTGGAGAAGTGTCTGTTCATATCTTCTGCCCATTTCTTCACTGGGTTGTTTGTTTTTCGGGCGTGTAGTTTGGTGAGTTCCTTGTAGATTCTGGATATCAACCCTTTATCTGATATGTCATTTGCAACTATCTTTTCCCATTCCGTTGGTTGCCTATTAATTTTCTGGGTTGTTTCCTTGGCTGTGCAGAAGCTTTTAATCTTGATGAGGTCCCAACAGTTTATTTTTGCTCTTGATTCCCTTGCTTTTGGGGATGTGTCAAGTAAGAAGTTGCTGTGGTGGAGGTCAAGGAGGTTGTTTCCTGCTTTCTCCTCTAGGGTGTTGATAGTTTCCTGCATGAGACTGTTTTCTTGATTTATCTTTCTGCTAGTTATTCTTAGTGTAGAGGAATGCAATAGATTTTTACACGTTGATTTTGCATCTTGTGACTTCTCAGTTCTGGTAGTTTTTAGTGGAGTCTTTCAAGTTTTCTATGTATAATATCATGTCATCTGCAAACAGGGAAAGTTTTATTTCCTCCTTATTAATTGGGATGCCTTTTATTTCTTCTTGTCATCTCATTGCTTTGGCTAGGCCTGCCAGTATAATGTTGAATAAAAGTGATGAGAGTGGACATCCTTGCCTTGTTCCTGTCCTTAGGGGGAAAGCTCTCAGCTTTGCTCTGTTGAGTATGATGTTTGCTGTGCATTTCTCATTGATGGCCTTTATTATATTGAAGTATGTTCCCTCTAAACCTATTTTGTTGGTTTCACCATGAATGGATACTGTACTTTATCAAATGCTTTTCCTTTGTGTGTTGAAATGATCATATAGTTTTTATCCTTTTCTTATTGAGGTTTTTGTATCACGTTGATTGATTCAACCACCATAGCTTCTGGGGGTATAAATCCCACCTGAGTATGGGGAATGATTTGTTTAATGTAGTAAATGGATTTGGTTTGCTTATATTTTGTTAAGGATTTTTGCATCTATATTCATCAGATATATTGGCCCATAGTTCTCCTTTGTTGGTGGTATGTTCATCTGGTTTTGTTACCAGGGTGTACTGGCATCATAGAATGAATTTGGAAGTTATCCTTCCTCTTCTCTTTTTTGGAATGATTTGAGAAGAATAGGTATTACCTCTTCTTTAAATATTTGATAAAATCGTGCATGAAGCTGTCTGGTCCTGGACTTTTGTTAATTGGGAGTTTTTTGATTACTGATTCAATCTCCTTGCTGGTAATTGGTCTATTCAAACTTGTACTTCTTCTTGGTTCAGTTTTGGTAGGTTGTATATTTCTTGGAATTTATCCATTTCTTCTAGGTTGTCCGATTTGTTGTCATAGAGTTTTTCACAATATTTTCTTACTATTGTATTTTTGAGGCATTGGCTGTTATTTCTCCTCTTTCACTTGTGTTTTTATTTATGTGAACTCTCCTCTCCCTCACCCCATCTCTCTTGTGATGGTTTTGCCTAGAGGTTTATCAGTTTTGTTTCTTTTTCTTCAAGGAACCAGCTCCTGTTTCATTATCTATTCTATTGTTTTTTCAGTTTGTATATCACTTATTTCTGCTCTAATTTTTATTATTTCATTCCTTCCTTCTGGCTTGGAGTTTTATTTGTTCTTTTTCTAGCTCCTTTATGATTAAGGTTATGTTGTTTATTTGAGACTCTTCTTGTTACTTGAGTTATGCCTGAATTGCTCTAAACTTTCCTCTTAGAGCCAAAACCAAAAGTTTTGGACTGTGTGTTTTCATTTTTGTTTGTTTCCATGTATTTTTAATTTCTTCTTTGATTTTTTAGTTGACCCACTCATTGTTTAGTAGCATGTTATATAACCCCGTGTGTTTGTGGTTTTTCAGATTTTGTCTTGTGTTTGATTTATAATTTCACAGTGTTATGGTCAGAAAAGATGCATATGCTATCACTTCGATATTTTTAAATTTGTAGAGACTTGTTTTCTGACCTATTATGTGTCTATTTTGGAGAGTGTTCCATGTACACTTGAAAAGTATGTGTATTCTGCTGTTTTAGGGTGAAATGTTCTGAATATATCTGTTAAATCTATCTGCCCAGTGTGTCATTCAAAGCCACTGTTTTTTGGTTGATTTTCTGTTTGATGATCCGTCTCTTGATGTGTGTGTGATGTGAAGTCCTCTACTGTACTTGTGTTACTGTTAGTTGGTTTCTTTATGTTTGTTATTACCTGTTTTATGTTGTTTGGGTGCTTTCACATTGGGTACATCAATATTTACAATTGTTCTATCTTCTTGTTGGATTATCCCCATTATTATTTTATAGCATCCTACTTTTCTCTTTTTATAGTCTTTGTTTTAATGTCTCTCGTTTCTGATGTGAGTATTGCTACACCAGCTTTCTTTGACAACCATCTACATGATAAATATTTCTCCACCCCCTTCCTTTCAATCTGCAGGTGCCATTAGGTCTGAAATGAGTCTCTTGTAGGCAGCAGATAGATGAGTCTTGTTTTTCATCCATGCTGTCACCCCATGTCTTTTGATTGGTGCACTTAGACTATTTACAGTCAAAGAAATTATTGATAGAGATGTATTTATTGCAATTTTGTTACTTGTGTTTTGGTTGTTTATGTAGTTTTTCTATGATCCTTTCTTCTCTTGCTCTCTTTCATGGTTTGCTGGTTTTCTTTTGTGATATACTTGGATTTTTTCTTTTTATTCTTTGCGTATCTGTTAGTGGGTTTTGATTTTTACTTACCATTAATTTCGTATATAATCTCTTCTTTATTTAAAAATTTTGTTTTAATGTTTTTATTTATTTCTGAGAGAGAGAGATACAGCACGAGCAGGGCAGGGTCAGAGAGACAAGGAGACACAGAATCCGAAACAGGCTCCAGGCTCTGAGCTAGCTGTCAGCACAGAGTCCAATGCGGGGCTCGAACCCATGAACCATGAGATCATGACCTGAGCCGAAGTCAGATGCTCAACCGACTGAGTCACCCAGGCACCCCAATATAACCTTTTCTTTAGATAGCAGTTTATAAGAAGGCGATGGTTGCTGAAGGTTGAACCCATTCTTTATTCCTCTCCACCTCAGATTTTAGGTATATGGTGTCATATTTAACATCCTTTTATATTGCGAATCCCTTGACTGATTTTTTTTTTATGGAGATAATTATTTTTATAGCTTTTGTGTTTCCTACTTTTCATTCTCTCACTTATGGTCTTTTCTTTCCACTCAAAGAGTCTCCTTTAATATTTTGTGTTGGGCTTGTTTAGTGTCATGAATTCCTTTAATTTTTGTGTGGGAAATTCTTGATCTCTTCTTCTATTCTATACGGTAGCCTTGCTGGATAGAGTCTTCTTATCTGTAGATTTTCCCCTTTCAGCAGCAAAGTAACAATTTTGTTTGTTTGTTTTGAAATTTAGGTTGCAGTGTCCCCCTGGCAGTATCAGACAGACTTGTGCTCTTTTGTAAGCAAAGACTTTCATATTACAGTAATGGCAACTTCCTTTTGAATATTGCTTCACAGGAAGCAGGTAGATAGAGAGGACTCACATTTGATGAATGAAATAAAAACTCTCATTAGACATTTTGCATTCTATATCAAGTCTCCCCAAAACCAAAACAATGCAAAGCTGGATATAAGACCAAACTAAATTTCCTCTTTTAAAAAGATTAAAGGGACACCTGGGGGGCTCAGGCAGTTAAGCATCTGACTTTGGCTCAGGTCATGATCTCACGGTTCACGAGTTCAAGCCCCATGTTGGGCTCTGTGCTGACAGCCCAGAGCCTGGAGCCTGCTTCAGATTCTCTTTCTCTCTCTCTCTGTCTCTCTCTCTGCCCCTCCCTGGCTTACACTCTCTCTCAGATATAAATAAACATTAAACAATTTTTTAATTAAAAAAGATTAGAAGTATTTCCTCCTCTTTATTCTGAGTATGGATAAAGCTTGGTGTTTTTGCAAAATCTGTAATTGTACAATGCACATGAAGAAAATAGTTAAATGGCAAAGTGGATTCAGTTTTTTCTGTAGGCTTTGCTGATTCAAAAAATTAAACAGGAAGGGAACTGATTTAGTGTAAAATAGAAAGTAGCGACACCATGGTATAACATAACATATAAAGGTACTAAATCACTATGTTGTACACCTGAGACTAATGTAACATTGTCAACTCTACTACAATTAAAAAATGCAAATTATGCTATTGGCGACATTAGAATAGTATATATAACTAGGAGGAAAAATAGAGCTTATGAATAGAGGTGTGAAGGCATCAGAATTTGAGACCCAGAGCTGTTGAATCTAGAGTGATCTCTGAGGGGCTTGGAGTGGCTACAGGTAGGACCTGAAATAATAAGTGGGTTTTGAACTGATTTGATGGCTTGCATTTTCAAACTTAAGCAATAGTTTATTGAGAGATTTTCTATCTAAACAGTATAAAGCTCTATATGAGGTAATTCTCTTTGGTGCCATGTTTTTCAACAGATATCTTCAGGAACCAGAAACAGTGGTTAGAAATAAGTCTTGCCAAATTTATCAGGTCTTTATTATGCTTCGAGTTTTTCCCTTTTCAAATGTCCCCCTGTTCTCCAAAGCATTTCTAGGTATTTCTTGAGCTCATTTATCTTCATTGCTTGGTTTTCTTCTGGGTAACATGTTCCATATGTTTTCTCTACTTTTCCAAGAAGTATTATTAGCTGTATTCTGTATTTACCATGCGCATCCCAACATTTATGTTACTGACTCTTCCATTTGCTCATTCTTTTACCCAGTTTGAATTCACGCAATACTATGGAATTAAAAACCTACTCTAAAAGTCTTTTTCATCTACTTATAAACTTATTTTTAGCCAGGCCACATCAGCTTCTAATGTTTCCAAGAAGACTGGGTATGGCTGTCTAACTATACTTAAAATATCACGTGTTTCAACAGTCTGTCCACTCTTTCTTGTCCAGCTATATCTTGTTGAGATACCATTACTATTCCATGTACCGCAATCAGTAGTGCAAGCAAAAGTGTAGAAAGGATATTTAACACGACTGACACTGCACAGTCATTTGTTGTTTGTTTTTAGTTTGCCCTCTTTTTAAAATCACACTTAGTAAATTATGCTTGCCATTCTTGATGTTCACAGATTTCATTGCTCTCTGTTAATAACCATACCATTCTTCCTTCATAATAGTCTACTATACTTTTTTCCCCTCACTGGACCACCCAGGACTACATTGAATCTGTCATTGTCGTCACTGTATTTCTTATTCATCTCAATGTGGTCTTGCTTTTTGCTCATATATTGATGTCATCTTTTCTCTGTGTTCACCATCACCAATACTGTATTTTTAAAATGTAATATGGTGTAAATTTTTGGTAGTTTATGTATCGCCTGTGGTTTTTTTCCCCCCAATTGATTCAACTTTCACAGGCACTTAATAAGCTATCAGAAAACTACTGAGTGTGAGTCTATTTTCTCCTTTTCAGATGAAGTGTATTTGACATGGATTATTACATTAATTTCAGGTATACACAATTGTGATTCAACATTTATATAAATTAGGAAATGGTCATCATGAGAAAAGACAGCTACCACTGGTTACCATACAAATTATTACAATATATTAACTCCATTCCCTGTGCTCCACATTGCATAGGAAATGTGTTTTATTTATTATAACTGAAAGTTGGTGACTTTAAATCTTCTTCTCCCATTTTGCTCATCGCCTACATTCTTCTCCTCTGGCAACTACCAGATATTCTAGTCTGTTTCTGTTTTATTTTTGTTTTTGTTTTTAGATTCCAAATTTAAGTTTAATTATATGGCCTTTGTCCTTCTCTGAAGATTTCCTTTTTTATTGCTGAGTAGTGTTCCATTCCATTATATACACATGCCCTGTGTCTTCTTTCTCCTTTTTTTTTTTTTTAATGTTTTATTTATTTCTGAAAGAGAGCGGGGGGAGAGTTAGAGAGAGAGGGAGAAACAGAATCTGAGACAGGCTCCAGGCTCTGAGCTGGCTCTCAGCACAGAGACCGACTCGGGGCTTGAACCCGCGAACTGTGTGGTCATGACCTGAGTCGAAGTCGGACACTTAACCGACTGAGCCACCCAGGCACCCCTCTTTCTCCTTTCTTTTTGATAATAGCTAGCCTGACAGGTGTAGGTGATATCTCATTGTGGTTTTGATTTGCATTTCCCTAATGATTAGTGATGTTGAGTATCTTTTCATGTGTCTTTTGGCCATCGTGTGCCTTCTTCAGAGAAATGTCTATTCAGGTCCTCTGCCCATTTTCTAGTTGCACTGTTTGTTTGTTGTTATTGAATTGTGTGCATTCTTTATATAATTTGGATGTTAACCTTTTATCAGTATCATTTGTCAATACCTTCTCCCATCCAGTAGGTTGGTTTTTTGTTTTGTTTTGGTTTGGTTTGGTTTGGTTTCCTTTGCTGTGCAAAAGCTTTTATTTTGATGTAGTCCTATATGCTTGTTTTTGCTTTTTTTGCACTTGCCTGAGGAGACAAATACAAAAGAATATTGCTCAGACCGATTACCCACAAGAGGTTACTGCCTATGTTTTCTTCTAGGAGTTCTATGGTTTCAGGTGTGACATTTAGCTCTTTAACCCATTTTGAGTTTATTTCTGCGCATAATGTGAAAAAGTGGTTCGGTTTTGTGTGTGGTGTGAGAAAGCGGTTCGGTGTTGTGTGTGGCGTGAGAAAGCGGTTCGGTTTTGTGTGTGGCGTGAGAAAGCGGTTCGGTTTCATTATTTTGTGTGCAGTTGTCCAGCCCAGTTTGCTACCACCATTTATTGAAGACACTGGTTTTCCTGATTGTATATTCTTGTCTCCTGTATCACACATTAATTAATCAGATAAATGTGGGTTTATTTCTAGTGGATTCATTCTATTCCACTGATCTATGTGTCTGTTTTTGTGCCAGTAGCATACTATTTTTTAACGACTTACAGATTTGTGTAAAGTGTAAAATCAGAATGTGACACCTCCAGTTTTCTTCTTTCTCAGGATTGTCTCAGCCATTTGGGGTCTTTTGTGGTTCCGTACAAATTTTAGGATTATTTGTTCTCGTTACGTGAAAAATGCCTTTGGTATTTTGGGTAGAGATTGCATTTAATCTATAGATTGCTTTGGGTAATATGGACATTTTAACAATATAATTTTTTTCTGTCCATGAGTACAATATATCTTTCCATTTATTTGTGTTGTCTTTGCTTTCTTTATCAATGTCTTACAGTTTCGTAGTACAGATCTTTCTCTTCCTCGGTTAAATTTATTCCTAGATATTTTATTCTTTTTGATGCAATTATAACAGATTGTTAATTTCTCTTTGTGATACTTCATTGTTAGGATATAAAAGTGCAACAGATGTATGTATATTAATTTTGAAACTTTATGGATTCATTTGTTAAGTCTTAACAGTTTTTTGGTGGAGATTTTAGAGTTTTCTATATATAGAATCATGTCATCTGCAAATAGGGAGAGTTTTACTTCTTTTTCAATTTGGATACTTTATATTTCTTTTTTTCCTCAACTTGCGGTGACTTGGACTTCAAATACTATGCTGAAAAATAATGGCAAAAGTGGGTCTATATTCCTTTTAAGTTTTCTTCTCAAAGCATGTGAAACCATCTCTTGCTAAGATTATTTTAATGATTTTTTTAACTACACAGAGGTCATTTGTAGGAATTAACATAATTCTTTATGAATACTTGTGCTAAGGTTCACAGAGAAGTTGACATTTGAAAAGATGTTACTTATTCTGAAACACTCAATAAGGTTATGTTGGAGGACGTAGGACCCAGGTTCCCTTACTAATTGGGGGTAAAATGAAGCTATTAAATTCTTCCTCTTCCTGTATTTTCAAACAAAGAATCAGAAGCAAAGGAAAGGTCTCAAACATTGCACATTGATCTTCTCCCTACCTTGACAAGCAAAGTGGGCCATTCTAATGATTTGGGAACTTTCCAGAGTGTTCCTATGAACTGTTGCAGTACCTACTGATGACAGTCTGTATATTTCACAGTTTCTTTAAATTGTGGGTAATGTAAGTCCACCATTCAGATGGATGAAGGAAATGTGGGTAGGGATAGAATTGCTACAGTGCATGAATTCATTTTTTTCCTGGCTCCTTTTAATTGAAAAAATATTTTTAACCGCTTGATAGCTGTGATAATCAGTTCATTCCTTTTCATCCATTCCAGTTAGCCTGTTCTTTAGCCCACAGTGTCAGCTGGTTTTCTATGGGGACAAAGCAAAAAAAAAAAAAAGGCAGAAAAAATTCGAACAAATTATTGAATTTTTTTTGCATTAACAACCTCCTCAGGTGACACTCATCCCCCCTACCCTCGCCATGATTCTTACCCTGAAAAGAGGAGAAAAAGGTGAGGAGGGCCAAAGAAATTTTACACACTGGGCAGAACTTCTGTCGGAGAAGATATCCAGGGTATAGAGAACTTCCAGAAAAGGGAAAACCCATTGTAGAAGAAAGGGAAAGAGGCCTTGGAAGGGTGAGTGCACTTGAGCATTATATGTGAAGATGCCAATTTGTGTCTCTTTAAGCCCAAATCCAGTCTGGGTTTGCATGTCTGTTTCTTTTCTACCACAGAGACCTGTATCACTCTTGTCATAATTGTATGTTGGAGAATAATCATATGACTTCTGCTTTATGAGATGTATAAGAACTTTCTGCCATTACCAAAAAATATGTGTGTGTCAATTTCTCCACAGATGAGGTGTAACTAGAGAATCATGTTGAATCAGATGACATTATTCTGCTCTTTACTGGGTAGCTTCCTGACTTTATGTTTATCAAATCAGGCATATTTTATCAAACCAATTGTACAAACTTGATCTCTTTTTCTTGCTGCTATTTCAGTTATTCAGTTACTAGGGTTTGGCTTCTAGTTCAAATATTGGAAAGGCAGAAAGAGAAGAAGACTCAGATATTGTAGTAAATCAGGAATGATACCTTAATGTCCTAGAGTATCTCCGTATAGCTGTTGAGAAAAAAAAAGCCTGGACGTCATCCTTGCCTGGTTAAAGAGGGGGACTTCTAGGCCAAGATAATAATCTGAGATGAAATGAAAGAGTATTTGTAGAATTGTTGTGGTACTTATTTGCTTTTCTTTTATTTATTTGTTTGTTTGCTTATTTATTTAGAAAGAGAGAGAGTGCGCGCGCTCGTGTACGTGTGCATAAGCAGGGTAGGGGCAGAGAGAGTGAACACCAAGCAGGCTCCATGCTGTCGGCACAGAGCCTGATGAGGAGCATGAACTGTGAGATCATGACCTGAGCTATTGGACGCTTAACTGACTGAGCCACCCACGCTTCCCTGCTTTTCTTTTAAAAGCATCTTTTTATTTAGATAGGTCATTCATTTCTTAAATACATAGTCTTGCATCAGTGAACTTCAACATTTTCCTGTGTTCAGACGGTAGAAGTTACCTGATACCTCTGAGACTTTCTATTCTCATCCCCCTACCCCAGTATCCAATGTGGGATGACAGAAAGACTTCCACTCGGGAAGTTTGGCAACTTACTCATTAGTCTCCTGATTATTCATGTATTCGTTATTTTTACAAACTATGTCTATAATTTTTAATACTGTAGGCTATTCATGTATCTATTATGTTATGTGTGAGATCCTTCTGTTTCTCCCTTAAGAGACTGTTTTTGGTATAGAATTAGCTTGTGTTTAAAGCGGGGTAGACACAAAGAATGTGGGTTCACAATTCATGCTCAAGCAAATTTAGTCCATGAGCGATGTACTGTGAAAGTTAGGCACAAGATTATGTTGAGTGTTAGTTTTTTCTGCATGGCTTCTGTTCTTTCATTCACTTAGTTTCATTGGTAGATGAACAGTTTCCTTTCAGGTGATTACCTACAAATGGATTTTTCTCTCCCCTCACTAGCAACATCCATTCTCTTTAGAGAATGCCTTTAGCTGCATACATCAGGCCCCTAACACAATACGGTTCTCCATGGTATGGGTCCATTACCAGTCTTACAGATGATATGTTTCCTAATCACTAGACTTTTTGACCAAAAGCCACATGTAAATTAAATTGCTCTAGGAGTTTCTTTCAGGGGCTTGATTTTCCTCTTGTTTGCCACGTTGGACTTAGCTTTTCATGGAAGTGCCTTAAGAAAGTTCAAAGACGTGAAAGTCCTTACCATATCTTCAGCAAATTCAGGATAAAGGCATTTACTATGAGTAGCTATGTATAGGAGGCAGGTGGTTTTTCATACAAATTGGACCAATCTTGCCGCCAAAACAAAACAAAACATACAAAACAAAATGATTTGAAGTCAGTGGTCACAATTTTGTTGTTATAAGAGTTCATCCATTTAGTTGACTGCTGATGGCCTCTGTTGAGATTGTTGAACAGGTAATTAAGAGGTGTGGTCAGATGAGTTGCCACCAACTTATAAAATCTTCAGAGATTTTTATAAGAGCCCCGCTCCCTGTTGTTTCGGTCAGCCTTGGCTCAGCTGTGGACATTACCTGCGGGTGTCCCACCTCAGTCTTTTGTATAGACCATATGTTTTGATCTGGGTCTTTTTCTCATTATCAGTTTCCTGCCCTGGAGAATTGTATGTTTATTGCTGTGCATTTTCAGTATCTTTCCCTTCCTTGGATTTTTAGAAGTAGAAGAAAGGCAAGGGGATGGAATCACTTCCAGAATGGGACACAGATTAAGACATTGCGTAGTGATAAGAGGAGGTAGCCAGAGATTCCAGGTGACATTAAGTCACGCCATGCTTAATTTATACAATACCCTAAGCACCGAGCTTAGCACTTCAGCTGTGCAAGGAGGGCAAGGAGTGCAGCATAAGACTGAGCTTTGAGAGAAGGTCGGAGTTTAGTAACATGTTTAGAAATCTCGATGTACGTACTTGTATCTGTTCGCCTTCTTGCTGCCCTAAACTCAAGAGATTAATGCTGAGCTGGAAGAAACAAGCTCATAACCCAAATAACCTCTGATTCTGATATTGCTTTCGTTTGACTTTTGAATGGATCTTTTGTAAAAAGATGATTTGCTTCCTTTTTATTTTGATTTGACTTGGTTTCTTAGTTGTGATTGATTTGTTTTGTCTTCTATGAAAATGTTACCTACAGATTCTAGAATGGAAGCACCATGAACTGGCAGGAAAAATCCAATCCAGAACTAGACATTTGCCAGTACTACTTTACAAAGATGCTTTATACTTACTATCATTCAAAATTATTTTTAATCAAACATCTTTATGTAGGTGAATTGATTTTAGTGTTATACTTACGGACATTGGAAATACATCTAACATTGTGTATTTTTATATCTACTGCTGCTAAATGTTCAGCGATAGTCATGAACAAAGGAATTAAAACTTATTTGGTGAATATCTAACTTAGTGTATCTGTTCTTTTTTAATTTATTTTTAATTTATTTCTGAGAGAGAAAGAGGCAGCATGAGCAGAGGAGGGTCAGAGAGAGAGGGAGACACAGAATTTGAAGCAGGCTCCAGGCTCTGAGCTAGCTGTCAACACAGAGCCCAACACAGGGCTCGAACCCACAAACTGTGAGATCATGACCTGAGCTGAAGTCGGACGCTTAACCGACTGAGCCACCCAGGCGCCGCAGTGTATCTGTTCTTAATGTGTGCATTTCTGTGGATGTGGTCTTGGACCTAGTGACATGTGTAATGGCTGTCCAAAATGCTTAACTAATTGGTAGGCTCCTGAGTGACTTATTTAATCTTCTGATTCTGTTCCATTTAATAATTTAATCACAACCGTGTAAAGAAAATTACTGGAAAGCATGAAGTTTTGGTTTTTCATTTTATTAGTTAGTCTCCTGAACTTCCAGGAAAGTACAACCACTCTGGAAAACCACTTGTAGTAAATACTAAAACTCAATACATACTGTGACCCAGTAGTTTTGCTCCTATGAGTGTATATCCAGGGGAAATCAGTTCATATGTCCATGAAAATACATGTCATTTGTAACAATTCTAAACAGAAAACCTTTCATATATTTATTGGTATTAGAATGGAAGAATAAATTGTGGTTTAAGTACACACAAGAATAGTACTCAACAATGAAAAATAAGTCTTTCATTCTACTTAGCAACATTGATGGATTTCATAGACAAAGCCAATATAAACAGTATATTTCCATTTATGTGGTGTTCAAGAATAAACAACAGTAATCTGTGGCTATAGAAGTCAGAATGGGATTTTGGGAGAAGGATTGCTAGGAAAGAGGTATGAATGGAGTCTTCAGAAACACTGATACTGTTCTATACAGTGATCTGAAGGATGAATATACGAGAGTCTATTCATATGCAAAAATTAATTGAAGTATCGCGTTTATTTTTGTTCACTTCACTATTGTTATAATTTAATAGCAATATTAAGTTTTGCTTAAATGGTAGCCACCTTAGAAGAACTATTTATCGAACAGCAAAGCACTAACTTGAGACTTAGGGACCAGAGAGTTAGAAGATGTCTCCAAGGCTCTTGAATGCTGACAAAAACTGAGGACTGGTGGATGTGGGGGGGAGGAGGGGTGGGCATGGAGGAGGACACTTGTGGGGATGAGCACTGGGTGTTATGTGGAAACTAATTTGACAATAAACTATTTGTAAAAAAAAAAAAAAAAAAAAGAAGATGTCTCCAAGGATGTGAATAATAAATTTGACAGTTGTGCTGTGAGAATGTGACAGTTATTTAGGAAAATAGAAGTTTCTTTAAATGGAATGGTTGAAGAAAGGGAAAATGCTAATGTACAGTCCCCCAAAGTGGTGCCATCAAAAAGACCATTGGTCTGTAAAGGCTTAAAATCACATATTGAAACTTTTATTCTCTAAAAATGAACATCATAAATTAGCTCACTGACAAGTCAGTGTTTATCTCTCTTTTACTTCCAAACTCTAGGAGGTCTTTGGAAAATCAGCCAGTTGCTTACTCAGTATGTCATTTCCAAAAATAAAGATAGTACACTTGCAAGAAAGCTAGAAATGTGTTCCTCCATGGGGTAGGGATCAAATGCACTTTTCATTCTTATACATTTCACACTGCTAAACGCACCAGGATACTCAGTGGATACAGCCAGAAATCAAGTTTTGTCTTTCTGTAAGGGCCAGAAAGTAATGTCATTGCCATAGCTAAAGGATAGGAAGAGAAGCAGAATGCTTATATAGGCCACAAACTGAATAACATTCACTGAAAAGTTAAAAGTTTATTATGTGATTTTACTCAATAAGCTTATGCTAGGTGGTCACTCATCTCCTGAATATTTAACTTCCTCCTTATAACACTTTTGATCTATATTTACCTCTGGCATATTATTGTTATACTAGTAAGGAAGTGAACCACTTTGGCTTTTGTTTGTTTTTCATATTTTTCCTGAAATTAAGTAATACATAGAATATTCAGACGAGGGTTTTGATCTCAGGTTTGCTTTTTAGCTAACGATTAGAAACACAAATTTATCCCCATTATGTTTTATTTGTCCTTCACTGTATATGATAACACAGGATACTGAGGAAGTTGTGAGAAGATGAGGGACAGTGTGGGAAATTCCTTGGCAGAAAGTGTGATTTCCATATTGAAGGTCCCAGGTGGTACCTTCAGAGGGCAGACTTGAACCTGACTTGGATGCACATGCTGCTGTCCTGCTACGTGGGTGTGCTACCAGCTGTGAAGTGTGGCCAGTAATAGCCACGGCCTCACTGGGTTGTTGCAGCGATTACAAGAGTCGACAACATAAAGCCCTTTATTATTATATGCCAAGTAGTGTTCTCTCAATGTAGTTGCTATAATATAATAATAAATGTGAAAATGGTTTCAGTAAGTCTTTTATTCATTTAGGTTTGTTATTAGCATTATTTTACCTGCTCTGTATTTTTCATTTGTGATAATTAACATCGCCCATTGATAATACTAAAATATGAAGTGAGATGCTGATGTCCATATTCTGGAGACCCATTCGATATCCAGATATTTTTTAGTAATATTATGAAACATTTAGAGGAACTCACAATTTAATGTGTTTTTTTATATTTTAATTCTAAGCCTAACCTATAAGGGTTCCCAGTGGATTTTAAATGCTAAAAACGTAATATTAAAGTCGTTAACGTTTGAAGATCTAAAACCAAATTTTTAGAAGGAGTTTTGAAGAGAAAAAAACACTTCCTCCGACTTGCGTCCTGTCAGATAGTTGAAACGTTGTTTTCTGATCACCAAGATGTTTGAAATGGTGATGGGCTAAATTATATCTTGCATATATTGTACATGACAAAACTCACGACGCTTGGAAAAGGCTATGTCCAAAGAATATACAAGAGAAGATATGTGTGTGTGTGTGTGTGTGTGTGTGTGTGTGTGTGTGTGTGTATGTGTGTGTGTGTGTGGCTGAAGGGGCTGAGACCAGGGGGAAGGAGTGAGCTTTGGAGTCAGGCAGAGCCGAATGGAAATTCCAGCCTGTCCCATGTTGTGGATCTTTTCGCAATTTCTGAAGTTGCTTTCTTCTCCTGTGTGAAGCTTTTGGAATGTTTAATTACTTCATTCAACTTGAATTTATTTAGCAAGGCCCATGGCCCTGTTCCTCTTCTTTACCTGACTGCATTCCAAGGTGCAGGAGAGAAGGGTAAACCTGAGTGAGTAAATGTGACTGATCTTTTAGGCAAGGTAGATACCGCTATTTGAGAGCACCTTTCTCAAAACAAGGAATCACATCTAGTTCTTACAGTTCATCAAGTTACTTTTATGTAACACACATTTGCTTTTTTAAAAAACATTTTTAATGTTTATCCTTGAGGGAGACAGACAGAGCATGAGTGGGGGAGGTACAGGGAGAGAGAAGGAGACATAGAATCTGAAGCAGGCTTCAGGCTCTGAGCTGTCAGCACAGAGCCCGACACGGGGCTCAGACTCACAAACTGCAAGATCACGACCTGATCCAATGTCAGACGCTTAATTGACTGAGCCACCCAGGCGCCCCCACATTTGTTGTTTTTAATGATATGTTTTGTGTCTGTCTTGATTTTTGATATAACGATTTATAATGGTATATGAATGGCAAAAGATAGCAGAGGGAGATATCATTATTGAGAAACAGTGGAGATCCAGGTGGCTAGTAATTTTCATTTGGTGAGAAGATATCCCACATACTTATAGTTGGGACAACTCGGGATCTGGAACCTGGAGATGGGTGTTAGGATCTTGGGCTAAATGAGAATAAAAGCAGAAACCAGGAAGCTGGTGCCAGGAGAGGTTGAAAGAGTTAACCTGTTGAGCTGAGGGACAGCATTCAGATTATATTAGAACCAGGAAACATGGCTTTTTAAACTGAAGTCTAATATGTACATGAAGACAGCCAAGTGAGAGATGTTGACAGCCTGGGAGAGCACACGTAGGCTCTTACTGGTAACTTTACCAGATCCTATAGCTGTCAGTCTCCTTCTGAGGTTAACTCGGACTCACAGGCAGGTCTGGAAAGCAGGTAGCTCTCACCTAAGCTGTAGTTTGATACCGATGCCAAGAGACTCACCCAGGACTAAGTTAAGAAGCAGGTAAACATTGTCAGAGTAGACTGTGCTTTATTTTCAAGGTCGACTTGTAGGTTCTTAATCAACGAGGGATTCAGATATCTCACCAATTAGCAAACTATACCTGCCTTGTTTCCCAGATTGTGCTGAAGCTGCCCAAGTAGACAAGATTGTCTGGTGCCAAGCAGATAGTCTGGAGATATCACTCCTGGGCATGGTCAGTGTCAATGCCTCCCTCTGGTCTGCAGTGCCTTGGAATGCTGCTGGATGCCTGTGAGGCCGGCCACCCTCCCCTGAGGCTTAACAGTAATCGGAATAGGAGAAGGTGGTGGTGTAAATGAGACTGCCGTCCTCCCTGCCTGTGTACGTGGGCTAAAAAATCCCCGATAACCTCTTGCTCTGCAAAATCCCACATGAGCATTCTTTACTTTTGCGTGCAGACTGGTTAAGATTTAAGATGTTTGCTGTTTTCATCAAATAGTATCAGACGGTGCAGAGATGTCTCTTGGGTCCTGATTCTCGTTGCATTAAAATCTAGAGATGACCATCTCTTTCCAGAGCAAGAAAACTGAATTCATATCAAAGTTAGGAGACAACCAGCAGCATATCTAAAGAATTTTTAGAGAGACAGCACTTTGTAGATTTGCTAGGGGCTGGGGATTAGTCAATGTGTGGGTTGTTCTCTTTTAATTCTAGGGTTTACCAAACTTTATTTGGTTTATTCCTTGTGACTTTCTATTAATGCTTGTTTTTTTCTCTTGGAATAAACTCAAGTGTTTTTATAGCATTATAAAATATAACGGCTGCTTATTGGATTATGTAATTAACACCAATACCTTGTATTTGCTACTTGTTTTATACTTTAAAGTATTTCATGTTGCATATTTGATTACCATAAATTATTGGAATATTACATATGGATTATTGACTGTATTCTACAGCTAGGGAAATTGAGATCCGTTGAATAAAGAACTTGTTCGAAGTTATATAGCTGCTGATTTAAGTAAAGGCATGGACCGAAATACAGATTTCTTACCTCCACATAATTCAAATTGCTGGAAATTCTGAGCCCGGAAATTACACTCTCTCAGCATCTCCCTCTATTCTTAAGCTTTTGGTGTAGTTTTGACTGTTTTACTGTTCTCTCCTATTCTCTTGTTACTTTCTTGTTATAGCGTTCTTGGATGTTTTTTACATCTGTTGTTCCTTGAGTGGGCTGCATACCACTTGATATACTGATTTGTGCTCTAATAGCTGTGTGAGAAACAGCAATTTTTACATTCTGTAATTCTGCTTTGGAATTTACCTCTACCTAATCTCTGTAGTTGGCTCTTCTTATCTTACCCTACTCAGAGAAGGATTTGCCTTATTGGATCTGGCCATTTATCCCTCTAATCTAATATCAGTTTCCAGCAGGGCCCTGCCAAACCATTTCAGAGGAAAGCAGTGCGCTCTCACTGACTAGGAATTAGGAAACAAGACCCTTGCTGTGACTCTGCGTTTAGACTGTGAGCAAGTTACTTAGTTTCTTTCTCTCGTGTGTGATTCCAATAGATTATAAGGAACTGCAACTTCAAGTCATCTGTTTGTTGGGTATTTAATGTGTAGCCCTTTAATACATCAGCTTAATTATGTCACGTGGAATCCTAGATACAATACTTACTTTTTTTTTTTTTTAAATGTTTTATTTATTTCTAGGAGAGAGAGAGACAGCGTGAGCAGGGGAGGGTCAGAGAGAGGGAGTCACAGACTGAAACAGGCTCCAGGCTCTGAGCTGGCAGTGAGCACAGAGCCCGACGCGGGGCTCGAACCCACGAACCGCGAGATCATGACCTAAGTGAAAGTCGGACGCTTAACCGACTAAGCCACCCAGGCGCCCCACAATACTTACTTTTCTAAATGTTCTGAATTCACAACAAACAACATTGTGGACTGATTAAATAATCATTGAAATATAGTTTGGGTTACCTAATGTATATAGTTCACATTGGCTTTCTGCTGTGTCTTAACGTGACTGAGTCAGATTAGACAAATTCTTATCTTTCAGTTCTTGACTTGAGTTTCATTGTAGAGTCACAACTATATCAGCAAGTATTTGAATACTTCTCAAGATTTGCATCACCATTAGCTGTGGAGTTTTCAAGAAAATGTATATTCCAGGGCTTTATTCTAGAGAAAAGTGACATTTCAAAGTGGAAAGTAGGAACCTTCATTTAAGAAGCTACCTAGGTCATTCTGATGTCTAGCTAAGGGCAGAAACTATTTTTTTTAAGTTTGTTCATTTTGAGAGAGAGTGCATGCACGCGCATGAGCACAAGAGGCGGCAGAGAGAGGGAGAGAGAG
Source organism: Proteles cristata cristata (assembly GCA_017311185.1). Classification (NCBI taxonomy): domain Eukaryota; kingdom Metazoa; phylum Chordata; class Mammalia; order Carnivora; family Hyaenidae; genus Proteles; species Proteles cristata. The sequence goes on from JAESUZ010005395.1 coordinate 242,437, forward strand.
AATCTCCAGCAATCTCCATGCTGTCAGCACAGAGCCCAATGCAAGGCTTGAACTCATGAGCCACGAGATCATGACCTGAGCCAAAATCCAAAGTCAGATGCTTAAGTGACTAGGCCACCCAGGTGTCACTGGAAACTATTTTGCAAGGTTATAGGGAGTGGGGGTGCTTCAGAGGCAAGCAAAGTGTTTTAGACGAGGCTCCATTATTCAGCAGACATGCTTTGCCCCGCATGAATGCCCACAGTATATCCATCATCGTTGGGGGGACTGAAGTACATGATTGGACAGTTTCTGTCTAGAGGTGCTTGCATTGTAGTGAGAATTACCCCAACAACGACTTTATGGTGTGTCCATTATAGTAGTGGAATTTAGTCTTGTGGCACTAAAGAAGAGGGTCCTAATTCAGCCCTGGTAAGGCTTGTGTGAGAGATGGGAGGAGGTTTGGAAAGGTGGCCTTGGGGAATGATCCTTGAACATCCTGCCCAGAGAGTCATCTGAGGCTGTCCTTTTGACAATGAGAACTAGAGCAGAAAAATAAGAGACCATTAAATGTCTGGTAAGAGGACTGGTGTGGTGAAAGCAACCTTTATGGGGTGGTGATCTAAAAGGAGGACTGAGGACCTGGTGGCAGGAAGCTCCCACACTGTGTGAGGAGGTAAGAGAACTTGCACCGTGGTGGTGGTGGTGGTTGAAGAGAGGAAGGTAAGATAAGGAAACATCAGTGGATTTTGGTGGGTGACTGGACATGGAAATGCAGAGGGGAGGTGGGTCAGAGTTCTCCATACCGGTGTCCGGCTGCTGGCATCCCTCACTGACTACAGGGTTGTGCAGTAGAGCTAGTTGAACAGAGGATGATGAATTCTCCATCTTCTTGGTCTTCTGTTCATTCGCCCCGATGTTTAGTAGAGTACCTATACTCAGTGGATGCCTTAGTTAACATATTGGTTTGGCAAAAAAAATAAAATAAAAAATATATACTGGTTTGGCTGCATCCACTGTGACCTATAAAAGATGGAGCATTCATTTCCCTTTTTACGGAAATGTCTAGGCAGGGAAGTGTTCAGGGAGGTAGAGTGGCTTGATTCCACCAGGTTGTCCAGAGATTGATTTCCAAGCTCTTTGTTGCTTTTCTTCCCTTAGGGTATGTTACGGTTGAAGAGGGCTTATTTCCATGATTCTGCCTTTAAAGCAGAATTCAAGAAGAAAATAGGAAGTAGAGCGCAAAGAGATCCTTTTTATTTTTATTTATTTTTTAAAATTTCTTCAAAATCTGAACTCTCTAGTTTTATTTTTTTATTTTTATTTTTATTTTTACACATAGTTTATTGTCAAATTGGTTTCCATATAACACCCAGTGCTCATCCCCACAAGTGCCTTTTTAAAAAATATTTATTTATTTTTGAAAGAGAGAGAAAGAGAGAGACAGAGCATGAGTGGGGGAGGGACAGAGAGAGAAAGAGGCACAGAATCCGAAGCAGGCTTCAGACTCTGAGCTGTCAGCACAGAGCCTGACGTGGGCTCCAACTCACAAGCCAGGAGATCGTGCCCTGAGCAAAAGTTGGATGCTTAACCAGCTGAGCTACTCAAGCACCCTAAGAAATTCCTTTTTAAGGCAGGGCCGTAGTGCTCTCTATATTCTATTGTCTGTACCTTGGTCACATGGCTATATCTGTAAGTAGGCTGTGAAAAATGCTGGGTTAGCTGGCCAGCCATATAACCACTATAACACAAAAGTTCTATTGCAAAATACTCAAGAGGGTTTTGTGGCATAAATTCTTAAACAGGGGACCTGCTGCATAGGTCCTTAGTTTTGCTGAACAAATATGCTTAGAGTTTGGTCATGCTGAGCTGAAGGAGGGAAGGCCTCCAAGTGCAGGTGAACAGGAGACAATTGAAGACATAGACTAGTCGTCAGAACTGTGAGCAATCCATGCACTATAAATATGTGAGCCCCTTCCAAAGACCATAGTTGTGCTCGTTAGAGTAGAGAGAAAAGCAATAAAAACAAAACAAGAAAACAAGCAAAAAAAAAAAAGAAGATAGCAGAGAGGACTTGCAGTGAGTGCATGCAGGTTAGATGGTAGGAAGTAGACAAAGAATCCGGGGAAATAATTGGAGAAGTAATCATCTAAACACACTGCAAAATATTATTTCCTGAGACAGGAAGAGGAACAGATGACATGATACTATAGAAAGGATACAAATTTAAGGAAGACAAAAATAAAAGATGTCAGGACCAAGCCTAGAGTATGAGGGGAGAGAGCAGAAATTTCTAGAAATTTCTAGAAAAGAACAGAAATTTTGGCTTAGATTTGTAGCTAGCCAACATTAGGCTCCATTTAGAGCCTCAAATAAGATGGGCCAGTCTACAGAAGGAATTGGTAGATCACAGAAGGACATTGTTTAGAACACATTTTGTAAAGGAAAGCTTCTGTTAAAACTGTGGAAATATGTTCATGAAACTGTTCGTGTGGCTGTGTGTGAGGGAGGATATTGTGCTGAACTATTCACTAACTACTAGTTCAGTGGTGAAATTGATACTTGAAAACAGATCAGGCGAGTTCTGTAAACAGTAAAAAAAAACCCAAAAAACAAAAAAAAACCCCTTTAATTTCTGTAAATAGCTTCATTTAGATTAGATTTTTTTAATAATCAACAAGTAATATACACATTTGATTATCTGGAAGTTTGTATCCAGTCTAAAAGGAAAGGATTTTGAATATGTGGTGTTTCAATTTTCTGGAGTCTTGTGTGGTGGAAAGAAGGATCTTCCTAAACCCACTTGGGGGCCTTATATTCTGGCATCTGGGTCATGTCATTCCTTCAAAGTATGCTTTTGACTTGTTTTGCTTATACTATCTAATAGGGAACAAATCTGGCATGTGGTGATTTGTTTTTGTTTCTGTTTTTGTTTTAACTGACCTGGAAGTGAGGCTTCTTCAACAGCCAAGAACCTTTGACACAGATGCTATCTTTAGCTTCCTTTATTTTTGAACTTGATAAAAAGAAAATCTAGGTCCAAGCTAAATGGGTTTAGCAGTTTGTCTGAATTTGTTAGATCTTTTTTTTTTTTTTAAATATTTTTATCTATTTCTAGGAGAGAGAGAGAAACAGTGTGATCAGGGGAGGGTCAGAGAGAGAGGGAGATACAGACTCTGAAATAGGCTCCAGGCTCCGAGCTGGCAGTCGGCACAGAGCCCGACGCGGGGCTCGAACCCACGAACCGCGAGATCATGACCTAAGCGAAAGTCGGACGCTCAACCGACTAAGCCACCCAGGCGCCCCTGAATTTGTTAGATCTTATTGATCAGTGCTGCCCAGCAGAAATATAATGCAAGCCATGTATACAATTTTCAATTTTCTAGTAGCCACATTAAAAAAACATAGAGAGAGGGGCACCAAGGTGGCTCAGTCAGTTAAGCATCAGACTCTTGATTTTGGCTCAGTTCTTGATCTAGGGTCCTCCTGAGTTTAAGTCCCGCATTAGAGTCCACACTGGCCATGGAGCCTACTTAAACATAAAAAGAATAGATAGGCAAAATGAATATTTAAAAAAACCCATATTTTCTGCATATTTCAAGTACCCAACTAATTAGTTCAATAATTCATTATTGGACAGCATGGTTCTAGAGAATTCATCAATAATTTTTTGTTCTCTGCTTATTCTAATGTTGACATGAGTGTGTTGATTGCAAGTCTACTATTAAGGAGTTCATTAAGGATTTGTCCTTAATTTTTAACTGTGAGAGTTATATTGGGCCCTAATGCCAGTGCTACTGTTTAGTGAATTAATATTCCATTGCTTTACTTTTTGACTTGGATGTCTTTTTTAAAGTTTATTTATTTATTGTGAGAGAGGAAGAGCAAGCAGGGGAGAGATGAAGAAAGAGAGGGAAAGAGAGAGAGAATCCCAAGCAGGCTCTGTGCTATCAGCATGTGGGGCTCCATCCCATGAACCATGGGATCATGACCTGAGCCAAAATCAAGAGTCAGACACTTAACCCACTGAGCTACCCAGGTGCCCCTCACCTTGGATGTCTTAAAAGTAAAACAGCTATTACTTTACCAGCATCATGGGTTTATTCACTTGTGTCTAGGATGATGTGGGCAGAGGTAGCAAAGTAAAATGGTCTACATCTGGGCACCACTGAGATCCCACAGTCTAACTGAGAGTTAGGCTTCTGTCTTTACCCTGAGGTTGCAAGGGAAAGTGTGGGGAATTATGAATAGATTTTGGGTCAGAGTCTTTTGATCATTCTGGCCTTACTTTCCCAATTCCTTAGTCTAGTCAGACTGCTATAACAGAATATCATAGACTTGGTGGCTAATGAACAACAGAGATCTATTTCTCACAGTTCTGGAGGCTGGGAAGTCCAAGATCAAGGCACTCACAGATTCAGCATCTGGGTTGAATACCTCTTCCTGAGCCCTCTTGCTGATGGCCATCTTTTTGCTGTGACTTCACATGGCATAAGGGATGAAAGTCCTCTTTTATAAGGGCAGAATCCCATTTGTGAGGGTTCCCTTCTTATGTCCTAATCACCACCCTGAGGCTTCACATCCAAAGGCTTCAACATGGGTTTTGGGGGACACAAACATTCAGTCTGTAGCACCTCACTAGTGTCCTTTGTCCTGGGGCAGGGCTTTGCCCAGACACACCCACTGCAAGCTGTCCTAGTAAAGGACCAGTGTTTAAATCCCTAGTCCATTATGTTCTGATACTTTTGTAAAGTACAATATATATGAATTACTACAGAAATGAAATTAGAAAAACCCCAAGTAAAACATAAAAAGCTAGATTCAATAAATAAAACATCACTGCATAATATGGGCTGTAAAATTTCTAGCACTTGCTCTCAATTTCTATATGTATTTCTTTCTTGCTGGGCAGGTAACACGCAGGACTTGGCAGCAACCTGTGATCTAGATTCTGAGTAGGTAGCACTGCTTTGTATCTGTCATAATCCTCCTATCACCTCTTTATGAAGTGTTGTCCTCTGTTTTCCTGATCAGGACATGAAGATTAAAGTGATGTAGTAAGATTCCCAAGGATGTGCTGGTTATGGAGCTAGAATCCTGACTCAGAGTTGCAGCTAACCCACAAGGGTCTTTGTTAGAATTAGGGAAAGGCATCCCCTCCCCTGGGTGGCTGGCTCCTCTCCCTCGCGCCGTAGGCCTTACGGAGCAGAGCCTGAACCATGGATGATCTGGTCTCATCAGGCTCACCTGTGCTCTCCCTGCCTCCTTTTGCTGGGATAGAAGGGCAGGGGGGTGGGGGGCGGGGGGCAGTGGGAAGGAGAGGTAAAGTGGAGGCTAAGACTTTTCTCTGTCATTTTACTGCACATTTTCACAGAATGGTAGTTGAAGTTGAGAAAGAAAACAAAAGGCAAGTTACTGAAAATGAGTAGTTTTTAGAATTTCTCATTGCAAGTTGTGCTCAACCTTAAGCTTTTGGTATACCTATGAAGTTGGTTATTGGATCCTGGGACATTCCCATTTTTAGAAATTTCTGTAGAGTCAGCCAGGTAATAGGGGTTCAAGATAACGAAGGAACATTAATGTTTAACAACCTACAGAAATGTTTGTGAACAGATCCTTGTTGTCTCTGCTGCAGCTACCATCGTGCTTCTGCTAAAAGTTTCCAGTACTGGCTTAGTTTATAATTTAATGAAGAAATAAAAAGAAGTATAGACAGTGGAAATAGACCAAGGATATCTGCAGATACAGTAATCATTCCAGCCAAAAGTTAATTAATAATAATTTAAAACACATTTCTAGTTATGCAGCTTAATTATATTAACTGTACTAGGATTCTGAAGGTTTGGGGCTTTGTTGACTTCCCAAGACCTACTATTGCACCTGGTCAGAGCAGACATGTCATTGATCATTTAGAATGCCAAGGAAAAGATTTAATGGAGAAGTCATTTGCAGCCACTGGAAAAAGGTCTAGATTTCCTAGGAAATTGCATGAGAGGAAGGAGAGATTTTTAATTCTCCTGCAGACTTAAACTGAGTAACAAAAAGTTGACAAATATTTATTGAATTTATTTTTGAGACAGAGAGAGACATAGCATGGTTAGGGTGGGGCAGAGAGAGAAGGAGACATAGAATCTGAAACAGGCTCCAGGCTCTGAGCTGTCAGCAGAGAGCCCAACATGAGGCTTCAACCCCAGGAACGTGAGGTCATGACCTGAGCCAAAGTCGGACACTTAACTGACTGAGACACCCAGGTGTCCCCAAATATTTTATTTTAAAGAATCTATCTATCTATCATCTATCTATCTATCTATCTATCTATCTATCTATCTATCTATCTATCATCTATCTATTAAATTTATTTATTTTGAGAGAAAGACAGAGAGTGAACAGGGGAGGGATGGAGAGAGAAAATCCAAGCAAGCTCTCATTATCAGCACGGAGCCCAACCTAGGGCTTCAACTCAACAAGATCGTGACCTGAGCTGAAACCAAGAGTGGCACACTGAACTGACTGAGCCCCCCAGGTGCCCTGAGAAACCACTTAAAACACTTTCCTAAGTGGGTGCCTGGGAGACCCAGTCAGTTGAACATCCGATTCTTGGTTTGGGCTCAGGTTATGATCTCACAGTGTAATGGATTCAAGCCCCACGTCAGGCTCTTTGCAAATAGTGTGGAGCCTGCTTGGGATTCTCTATCTCCCTCTCTCTGCTGTCGCTGTCTCTGCCCCTCCCCTGCTCACTCGGTCTCTATCTCTCAAAATAAATAAACTAAAAAATAATAAAATAAAATAATTTCCCAAGTGTTTAAACTTTTGTATTAACTTTAAACTATTATAATGACCACACTGTTTGCTAGGTTTATTCCTAAGAGCATCAAGTCCATTATGCTGAATTTCCACTACAACTTTTTGAAGTTGAGGGTTAATTTTTTAGATGAGGGAACTGAGACTTTAGGATGTTGGAGTAGCTTTTTCAGAAAGCCCTTCTTAGAACTAGGAATCAGAATCTGCATTTTAAAAAATATCCTAGGTAATTAATGTACGTATTGAAGTTTGAGAATTACTGCATTGTTTTCCAGAGGCCCATGTTCATAGTCCCTCTTCAGGGTAATCTAAGATAAAAAACTTGTTAAAGAATATTAGCTATGGGGCACCTGGGTGCTTCAGCCCGTTGAGTGTCCGTCTCTGGGTTTCGGCTCAGGTCATGATCCCAGGGTTTTGGGGTTGAGCCTTGTTTTGGGTTCCATGCCTAGTGTAGAGTCTGCTGAAGTTTCTGTCTCTCTGCCTCCACCCCTCTCCTCTGCTCATGTGCACTCTCTTTCCCAAAAAAACAAAAACAAAGAAACACCACGAAGAATATTAACTGAATATGATGTGAATTTAGATAGATTCAAAATAGTTCTTTTCTGGGGCGCCCGGGTGGCTTAGTCGGTTGAGCGTCCGACTTTCGCTCAGGTCATGATCTCGCGGTTCGTGGGTTCGAGCCCCGCGTCGGGCTCTGTGCTGACTGCTAGCTCAGAGCCTGGAGCCTGTTTCAGAGTCTGTCACTCCCTCTCTCTCTGACCCTCCTGTTCATGCTGTTCTCTCTCTCCTAGAAATAAATAAATAAATAAAAACATTAAAAAAAAAAAAAAAACAAAATAGTTCTTTTCTGGTTATATGTTCTAATTTTGTAGGTCTAAACCTATTAATTCGTCATCTTCCATCTTTCAGCTTAGATTTCTGAGACCATCTTCTAAGAGTTCACGGTCCTCTCCAGTGCACCTGTGGTCACTGGATTCTAAGAACGTTCTAGTTTGACAGCTTCAGGTTCTTGTTATCCAGGTTGATTTTTTTTTTTTAAAGGATACATAACAACTATGGTTTGTAACAAAAAGGTTGAGTCATCCTAGGGGACTGTAGAGGCCATCCTTTTAGACATGTTTTCTCCTGTGTGTATGCCTTCTAGAATATGATAGATAATTATTATTCCTACCTGTAATATTAGACATTTAAGTGTAAAATACAGTTTGTAATAAGTTCATTTGAATTATAGCAAAAAGCAAGTGCACAGTCTATGTGATACTTTATTTTATTTTTTTTAAATATTTTTATTTATTTCTAGGAGAGAGAGAGAGACAGCGTGAGCAGGGGAGGCTCAGAGAGAGAGGGAGATACAGACTCTGAAATAGGCTCCAGGCTCTGAGCTGGCAGTCAGCACAGAGCCTGACGCGGGGCTCGAACCCACGAACCGCGAGATCATGACCTAAGCGAAAGTCGGACGCTTAGCTGACTAAGCCACCCAGGCGCCCCTATTTATTTTATTTTTTAATTGAAGGATAGTTGACACATAGTGTTATATTAATTTCGGGTGTACACCATAGTGATTCAACATCTTTGTGTTACACTATGCTCACCACAAGCAGAACTGCCATCTGTCTCTGTACGTCACTCTTATAGTATCACTGACTATATTCTTTATTCTTTACCTTTATTTTCATGGTTTATTCATGCCACAACAGGAAGCCTGTATTTCCCACTTCTCTTCATGCATTTAGCCCAACCTCCCACCTTCTTTTTCTCTGAGAATCAATAGTTTGTTCCCTGTTTATGAGTCTATTTCTACTTGTTTTCTTTTTTAGATTCCATATGTAAGTGAGATTATATGGTATTTGTCTTTCTCTAACTTATTTCACTTAGCTTAATCCCCTGTAGGTCCATCCATGTTGTCAAAAATGGCAAGAGCCCATTCTTTTTAATGGCTAAGTAATATTCCATTGAATGTAGCCACCACATCTTCTTTATGTGTTCATCTATTGGGGGACACTTGGATTGCTTCCTTATCTTGGCTATTGTAAGTGATGCTGTAAAACACACTGGGGTGCATATGTCTCTTCAAATTGGTGTTTTAATTTCCTTTGGGTAAATACCCAGTAGTGGAATTACTAGATCATATGGTATTTCTATCTTTAATTTTTTGACTAAGCCTTGTATTGTTTTCCACATTTGGCTGTATCAATTTACATTTCCACCAACAGTGTATATGGGTTCTTTTTTCTTCATATCCTCATCAGAACTTGTTATTTCTTGGCCTTTTGATACTAGTCATTCTGACAGGTATGAGGTGATATCTCATTGTGGTTTTGATTTGCATCTCTTTGATGATTAGTGATGTTGAGCATCTTTTCAAGTATCCCTTGACTATCTGGATGTCCTCTCTGGAAAAATATCTATTCAGGTTTTCTGCCCATTTCTTTTTTTTCTTAAAATTTGTTTTTAACGTTTATTCATTTTTCAGAGACAAAGAGAGACAGAGCATGAGTGGGGAAGGGGCAGAGAGAGGGAGAAACAGAATCTGAAGCAGGCTCCAGGCTCTATACTGTCAGCACAGAGCCAAACACAGGGCTCAAACTCATGAACTGTGAGATCGTGAACTGAGCCAGAGTCGGGAGCTTAACCAACTGAGCCACTCCGGCCCCTCTGCCTCATTTCTTAATTGGATGATGATGATGATGATGATGATGATGATGACTGATGTGGAGTTATATAAGTTTTTTATATATTTTGGATATTAGCCCCTTATTGGATATAACATTTGGCAATTTCTTCTACAATTCAGTACATTGTCTTTTCATTTTATTGATGATTTCCTTTATATGCAAAAGCTTTTTATTTTGGTGCAGTTCCAATAGTTTATTTTTGCTTTTGTTTATCTTACCAGAGGAGACATTTCTAGAAAAATGTTGCTAAGGCCCATGTCAAAGAGATTACTGCCTATGTTGTTTCTCTAGGAGTTTTACGGTTTCAGGTTTCACATGTAGGTCTTTAATCTACTTTGAATTTAGTTTGTGTGTGGTGTAAGAAAGTTGTCTGGCTTCATTCTTTTGCACGTAGCTGTCCAGTTTTCCTGGCACCATTTATTGAAGAGACTATCTTTCCCCATTGTCTATTCTTGCCTCCTTTGTTGTAGATTAATTGACTATATAATTGTGGGTTTATTTCTGGGTTTTCTGTTTTGTTCCACTGATCTTTGTGTCTGTTTTAGTATCAGTACTACACTATTTTGGCTATTATAGTTTTGTTGTATGTCTTGAAATCTGGGATTGTAATACCTCCAGTTTTGTTCCTCTTTTTCAAGATTGCTTTGGCTACTCAGGGTCTTTTGTAGTTCCATACTAATTTTAGGATTATTCTAGTTCTGTGAAAAATTCTATTGGTATTTTGATAGAGATTGCATTGAATCTGTAGATTCCTTTAGGTATGGACATTTTAACAATATTAATTCTTCCAGTCTTTACTCTGAAAACTATAAAAATTTAGTGAAAGAAATTAAAGGTGACACAAATTAATAGAAAGATTTTCTTTGCTCATGCACTGGACATCTGTATGACTTTTTAAAAAACTAAACTGTAGGAGCACCTGGGTGGCTCAGTCAGTTAAGCCTCTGACTTTGGCTCAGGTCATGATCTTGCAGTCTGTGAGTTCGAGCCTTTTTTTGGGCCCTGGGCTGACAGCTCAGAGCCTGGAGCCTCCATCAGATTTGGTGTCTCCCTCTCTCTATACAACTCCTTCGCTCACGCTCTGTGTCTCTCTGTCTCTCAAGAGTAAATAAACATTAAAAAATTTAGAAAAAAAAGACTAACATGTAAACATGAGCCACTCGTTTAAAAAGCAAGGGAGTGACATGCAAATATCAGAATTCTTAGAGCTGGTACTTGGAAATCAGTTTGAAGAAAGGACAGGAAGCAGCGAGAGTCATCAGTGATTCTAGAACTACTTAAAAGATTTTCTGAAGTGCGTATTGATGAAAATCTGATCCCCACATTTTCTGGTTAGTAGGTTTGTGATAGGGCCCAAGTGTGGGCATTTTTAATAAGTTCCCAGGTGATGAGCATGCCTGCTGGTCCAGGAAGCACACTTTGAGAATGACTGTACTACATTTGGGAGGCTACTTCAAAATATTTGCATTGATTTATGTAAGATATAACATAGAAATAAATGCTGACAATAGAGCTGAAGAGGAAGGGTGGGTTCCAAAGATATGAAGGAGTTATGATTGACAAGACTTGTTAAGAGACCAGAGTATACAGATGAAGTAGAGTTAAGAGTCTAGATTGATTTCTAGATTTTTCTAACTTTAGTAGTTGGATGGAAAATGGTAGTGCCTTTAATCTCAACATATGGAATAAAAAAGAAGAAGGTAGATAGGTTTTGGGGTGGAATGAATGGTGAGTTTGGTTTTAAACACATTTAGTGCACATTATGTGCAGATATCTGTTAGGAAAGTGGGATACTGTAAAACTGGAGATACAGTTACAAGAATGAATTTTTAAGTGTGGGCAGGTACGTCCATAGAAGAGAAATCATAGGTATAAAGTGAACAGAACAAAGTACTAAGAACAGAACTGTGAAGTATGTCACTGTTTAAGGTGAAATGAGAATAATTCACCTTGAAAAGGTCTGAGAAGGGCTGGCAGGGACCATGGAGTGGTTCCTATGAGGGTGTAATCAGCCTGTCTGCCCTGCCATGAGGTCAACTGACATATGGATTCAGATGCATTTAATTTTGTCAGAGTATCATAGATGGGACCCAGATTGCGTTTATCTGAAGTTAGAAAGTGTTTTTGAGAACAGAATACATGCCTTTTGTTTTTCTGATACTAAGTTTCTGTTTACTTCTGAAGAAGATAACACTATTGATGGAAATTCTTGGGGTATGAATGGATTCATACTCAAGTTCTAAGCTAATATTTTAGCTGAAATTTAAGAAAATGTTTAAAGAAGAAATTAAGAATCAAAATTATTAGGGATGCCTGGGTGGCTCAGTCGGTTGAGCGCCTGACCTTGGCTCAGGTCATGATCTCACAGTTCGTGAGTTTGAGCCCCGTGTTGGGCTCTGGGCTAATAGCTCAGAGCCTGGAGCCTGCTTCAGATTCTGGGTTCCCCTCTTTTGCTGCCCCTCTCCCACTCTCATACTCTCTCTCTCGCTCTCAAAAATAAATACAAATTTAAAAAAAGAATAAAAAATATGTGTGTTTATATACACACACATACATATATATTCTTTTCAGGAAGCACTGTCTCTTACGGGGTATTATTCCTTTCTATAGGAAGCTTGCAGGAATGAGGTTTTTGTGGTTGGTCGTTCTGAAAGTGTTTTGTTTTATTCTTTATCCCCATCCTTGCTGGGAAACCAAGAATGCTATTATTGCTATTAAGAATATTGTTTTACTTTGGGACTCTGTGTGACAGCTGGGCACGATTATTTTATTAGTTTACTGATCGGCCCAACTTAAACCAAAAAGAAAGACAAGGTCAGCAAATGTGATAGCCGTTAGGGCAGCTGTCACTTCTGGTAATCTGACCATAACCTTTTTTTCCCTTTTCCTCTAGTGTTTTTATAAGCAGATTTATAAAAAACCATGAGAATAAGTAGTAATTGCTCCCCTCCACAAGATTGGGACCTGGGATAATGGTTTTATAAGCAGGGTTTATCAGTGGCGTATTAGTGTCTGGAAAACATAGTTTAAATATGTGTGTCCAATAACAACATGCCCACCTTTATTTTAGGAGAACTTCTTGTGAGGTGTGCAGATTGATGGACTCCTTAGGACTCCCTAGAAAGGGAGATTAGAGATTGAGCAGACATAGCCCTTTGGATTTGTTGCTCGTATTCTTCTTTAATAGTCTTTTTTTTTTTTTTTTTAATGTTTTTTATTTATTTCTAGGAGAGAGAGACAGCGTGAGCAGGGAGGGTCAGAGAGAGAGGGAGTCACAGACTCTGAAACAGACTCCAGGCTCTGAGCTGGCAGTCAGCACAGAGCCCGACGCGGGGCTCGAACCCACAAACCGCGAGATCACGACCTAAGCGAAAGTCGGAAAGTTGGACGCTTAACCGACTAAGCCACCCAGGCGCCCCATGTTGCTCGTATTCTTCTATTAATTAGTTGGAAGGTTCCCCACAAAATGTGGGCCAAATGCAGAACATGAGGGACTGCCAGAGAGCAGTGAGTTTTGTAAAGGACGAGAATCAAGCACATTTTCTATTTTGGGCTCAAATTGGATCTAATGGATTTTCTGTACACAGACTTTATCCTTCACTTGTTGACCGGCGTTTCAAGGCCTGGCAGTACAGAAGGAACATTTTTAAACTCTCAGGCTGCAGATTATCAAATGTGTAATTGTTACTTTACAGAGATGAAGCTCATATCCTAGAGTATTAGAAATTTTACTTGTTGGCAGATCAGGTTCTTAAAAGGCTAGTAAAGAGCATGCTATTGAGGCTTAAGGGCCAAGATGATAGATTTGAAGGTGTAAGTCATAAAACACAAAAGTTCAAACCAGTTTTGAATATTTTAAGTAATGACTTTATGTTATGTGCTCTTCATTTAGGATTAAAATAACATGTAATAAAGCATATCATTGGGAGTTCAAATTACATTTTCCCCTTTTCCTTTCTTTGAGCAGGTGGTCAAGTTATTAAGCAACAAAAGGTCACAAGCAGTTGGAATATTAATGTCTAGCCTTCATTTAGATATGAAAGATATACAACATGGTAAGTATAAAAATAAAATTCAGCTTTTTAATACCTGATTTTGGTCAAAAGGATGTGATGTTTGGTGGTAAGGTTATTTCGAGTATTTAGAGTTGTATGGGGATTAGTATAAATGCTACCGATCTTTCTTCCATGATTGTTTCTGGAAGGGCTGCTCATAACTTGGCTTTTGTGTTGTGTCTGTATCTTGCTAAAGGCCTAATTCTCATGTGACATTTCAGTTTGCATTAATAAAATTTAATTTTTGATTCATCATAAATTTTGGTCCCACTGTACCCTGTAACTAGACTGTATCTGACGTATTTACTTCTGGATGCCATTCTCAAAGATGACTGATAAACAGGACTAAGGGTGAGGTAGATCTCAACCATTGAAAATAGCTGGAGATAGTGTACCGGAGAGAGAAGTCTATTGCGACTTGAATCTCAAGTGTTTGATGAGGTAGCATAAATTTTCTAGAAGATTGGCTTCAACCAGTGTCGGAGTCCCATGGATGCTTGTTTTGATTGTTGCTGCTTTCAGAATGTTTTTTATGATTAGAGATGTCAGACAGTAGACTGGATTGCCATGTATAGTAATTAAAACTGAAAAGTATTCAAGAGGCTGAATGATCATTTGTCACAGATGTCTATAAAGCGTTGGATGGGCAAGGGGGCATGTTCTCTTAGTCCTCTGAGATATGATGAGATGCTGAGAGAACTGCTAAAGCAAATTTATTATACATAACTTTTTAGAGTGGAAAGCTGTCCCTCTTCTTTGAATTATTTGGGATGACTGTACGTAACCCCCTGGGATTTTCTGTGCATAGTTATTTTTTCTAATAACCATCAAAGACAGTTTCAAGTGATTCTCGCTCGCTTATATTATTGTTAGTGATCCAGACACATGGAAGCAGTAATATCATGACCTTTTATTATTTCTTTTATGTTGTTGTTTTAATTTATATCTCTACCCAGGCTTATAAAATATTTTCTGTGTTTGGAGTTGGGGTGATTTTAATATTTTTTAACTGGCTTTAGTGCCAATATTTTAAATATTTGAATCCTCCCCTATAATGAACAGACATTCCTATGCCGTATCTTCCTATCACATTTACACTGTGAGGTGTTGCCCAAGGTGAATAAAGGAATTAAATTTATATTCAGAATGACCCCTAAGCTGTCCAGAGCCTTAAAATAGATTTAAAGCAGACTGAATTATCCAATGGCATGCCAGTTTACCTAGTAAAGGAATATATGGTTTCAAGTAGAACACAGACTTTATAAATCATGAAAACATTTAACTGGCTTTCTAGCTTACCCCTTTATGAATGTGGATTCTATTTGTTAGCCTTAAAATATTTTGTGGAATAATTCATAAATAGCACAAGCCTGGTATGCCCTGTCAATTGATGAGTAACTCTTAATCATAATTTAAGTTTTTATTGAACTGTTTTGATGGTGAGGAGACTTCCTCAAACTGAAGCATTGGGGGTAGTAGTCATGGAACAAGACGCCAAGGCTGGCGCCGAGAAGTACTTGGCGTTTCTAAAGCTGGCAGATGTAGCCCAGTTAAGTCATAGAATGAAATCTGAAAATAATGATATGGTCCTTTCCTTCAGTCAAATATTCAACCCGGGTTGAGTTAATAATGAGAACCTTATGAACAAAGGAGTCCGCCTAACATCTGTGTCTGCGGTAAAGCCAGTGAGAGTTCATTGAAAATTTGCTAGCTTAACATGCAACGCTAACAATAACATGGCATGAACGTCAGTCGTTGAAGGGTCACACAGAATTATGCATAAACTTTATCCTATTAGGATGTGAAATGATTGCTTGAGTCACTTTGAAACCCTGCACATGGATTTCTAAAAAAACAGCCGCCTTAAAATTCAAGTCTGAAGAAGCAAGTGGTGTGCCTTCCAGTGAATAAAGTCCTATTCTGTCTCAGTGTGCTGTCTGGAACCGTGATATACATGTGTGAATCACTTGTGGCCTCTAGAACAAACTTGACTTCTATCAGGATATGCCTCCACTGAGAAATCCACAGAAGCATAAACGTCATTGATTTTGGTTGTAGAAGCAGCCACAGAATTTATTTAGACCTCCAGTGTCATCTTATAGAAGAGCAAACTAAGATCTTTTGGTGGTCAGGGTTCTTTTTCAAGGTCACAAAGCATGTTAATGGGACAGACTGAACTTGCACCCAGCCTGCTTCACTCACGGGTCCTGTTCTTTTCATTCATACGAGCTGCTTCTTCAAGATTGTGCTTTTTCTACAAGCAGCATCAATATCTTGAAAACAGTGGATGTAGTACTGTAATAAACAGCAGGAATTATTTTCTTTTTCTCTTCTCCCTTACCAAAACTCTAGGAAAGGTTAGAGTTGAGCTTACTTTGTAATGCTTCTTTTTCTAAAGTGTAAGGGTAAGCAGTGTGGAAGGTTTGGATTAGAGGTGCCCAAAATCTAATCCTGGTCTTCCACCGCACCCACTGAGCACCACATCCTGCTCAGACTCAAAGGGAAGTCAAGGTAGGTTTTTTTCTACAATGACACATGGAGAGTCCTCAGTGTTAAATAGAGTTTAAAAAGTAGAGAAGAGCGAAGGGATCTGTTTCTTTTTTCTTTCTCCCTTTTCTTTCTTTCTTTCTTTCTTTCTTTCTTTCTTTCTTTCTTTCTTTCTTTCTTTCTTTCTTTCTTTCTTTCTTTCTTTCTTTCTTTCTTTCTCTTTCTTTCTTTCTTCTCTTTCTTTCTCTCTCTCTCCTCTCTCCTCCCTCCCTCCCTCCTCCCTCCCTCCCTCCCCTCCTCCCTCTCCTCCCCCTCCCTCCTCCTCCTCCTCTCCTCTTTACAAATAGTTTATTGTCAAATTAGTTTCCACATAACACTCAGTGCTCATCCCCACAAGTGTCCTCCTCCATGCCCATCCTCCCCCACATCCATCAGTCCTCAGTTTTTGTCAGCATTCAAGAGTCTCTCATGGTTTGCCTCTCCCCTTTCCCCCACCATTTCCGCCCTTCTTCTCCCCCTTGGTCCTCTGTTAAGTTCCTCCTAATCCTCCTATACGTGCACATATGATATTTGTCCTTCTCTGCCTGACTTATTTCGCTCAGCATAACACCCTCAAGGTCCATCCATGTTGCTACACATGGCCAGATTTCATTGTTTCTCATTGCCATGTAGTATTCCATGGTATAGATAAACCACATCTTCTTGATCCATTCATCTGTTGATGGACACTGAGGCTCTTTCCATGCTTTAGCTACTGTGGAGAGTGCGGCTATGAACAATGGGGTGCATGTGCCCCTGTGCCTCAGCATTTCTGTACGAAGGGATCTGTTTCTTGACAAGGTTTACTAATGTGTCAGTACAAGTGAGGCAGTCCCAAAAGATTAACTCTGTGTGTGTGTGTGTGTGTGTGTGTGTGTGTGTGTGTGCACGCGCGCATGCATGAATATGTGCACACAAAGGTTGCAGTGGTGACCTGAGCTTCTCTAATGCAGTTGTAAATGTGTCTGGTAACTTATAAGCTATCCTGTAAATTATAACCATTTTCCAGTGGAAAGGGTGGAGCTGTGGTGTGCCACCTCTAGGGAAAAAAAAAGACCACTCTGATGGTTTAGAAGAGTTTAAAGTCTAGGATGAATGCACTTTTCAGAAAGGATTTTCCTTTCTTTTCTAGGGCCGTAGGGTCACTATGGGTTTAGGATCTCCTTAAATCAAGCTCAAGGGATCCCTCGAGGCAATGCTAACTGCTTATCGACTGCATCAGCTGGTTTCCCTGAGTTTAAGCCCTTCAAGTCCCAGTTTATTGTCAGATGAGTCTAGAATCTGCACTTTGGGTGGACCCTGAGCTTTGATATTTGGCTTTTGGATCCATTAGGCTGTCAATAGAAAGTTCAGTGCTAAAGCACTTTCTGCACTGGCTCATTTTCTTATATACTCTTTTGCCTACCATGATAATTCCTATCTTGTCTGCTTTCTGATGCTGTTAAGCAATTTTATAAATATATTTTATCCAGCATTTTAGATTGTTCTCAATGGGAGGGTTGATTCAAA
Source organism: Proteles cristata cristata (assembly GCA_017311185.1). Classification (NCBI taxonomy): domain Eukaryota; kingdom Metazoa; phylum Chordata; class Mammalia; order Carnivora; family Hyaenidae; genus Proteles; species Proteles cristata. Next base: position 259,982 of record JAESUZ010005395.1, read on the forward strand.
TCATCTAGCCTATTATTTTCAGAAGTTGGGTATTATGAGAGTAGCCTCCGTCTCTGTAGTTGAATTTTGTGAAAAGAGATTGAAGTTTCTATACAGTATTCCACCCATATTTTGGGGATTCGTGTGGTATTTGCAGCTCCAGGTCCATTTTGGTGGGAGACGGGAGCTGCAGAGCAATTTCGAATTTCATAAGGCTCAGTTTTACCCCACATCGTCTCACTATGACGTGGAATGTCCACATAATTTATCATCCCAACTGCGATACCTTTGAGAGTGGAAGGGGGCGCTATCACAAATACTGCCTGTGCCTCAAGTACAAAGGCGAAATTTTTCAGGAATACCAGGAATAGGGCAACTCTACTATCAGATCCAATGGAAATGCGCTCCTGATCTAATTCTCCTTCATATACATGTATTTACAAAACAACTGTTTATTGGCCAGGGAACTCAGTTCACAGTGTGGAAAGCCTGCTTGGTAAACCCAAAGTTGTCTAGCTGTCTGTTCTTCTGGGTCTCTCGTCAATAGCTTGTCTGAAGGGCTTCCTCCACGCTGATGCAAACACCTCACAGAGGTAGGATCTGTGAGCCTTAGAGTCTGCACCAGGCCTCTAGAAATCGAACCCGGCCAGGGTCTGGACCTGAGACCATTAAGAGACTAAGCCTCCGGCAGCATCCTTCAAGATCCAGACTATAGATTCCACTAAGTTTTCATGCTCTGCCTGTGGGCAGGGTGGAGTGGAGCATGTCTAAGGATGTTAGCTAACCTGCGTGTCTTACCTTCTTACAGTTTCACCAGTGAATGCCCGTTTCTGACATTAGAAGGTCAATTAGCAAAGCCTCTATATAGGGACAGCTGAAGAGCTTGTAATAAGTGACTCTGAATTATGGCCTTTCTTATGTAGTGCTGGCCTCCCATCCCTGAGGTACGGGTGTTAGCACCACCGACTGGTCCTCAAGGCGAAGCTTTAAGTGGCTCATATATATTATTACATCCATTCCGTATATATGTTTTCAAATAGATTAAAGATGGGGCATCTGGGTGGCTCACTCGGTTAAGCATCTGACTTTGGCTCAGGTACTGATCTTGTGGTTTGTGAGATTGAGCCCCACGTCATGCTTTGTTCTGACAGCTCGGAACCTGGAGCCTGCTTCAGATTCTCTGTCTTCCTCTCTCTCCTTCTCTCTCAAGAATAAACATAAAAACCCCTGCCTGTGTGTTTTTTTTTTAATGTTTTTTATTTATTTCTAGGAGAGAGAGAGACAGTGTGAGCAGGGGAGGGTCAGAGAGAGAGGGAGTCACAGACTGAAACAGGCTCCAGGCTCTGAGCTGGCAGTCAGCACAGAGCCCGACGCTGGGCTCGAACCCACGAACCGCGAGATCATGACCTAAGCGAAAGTCGGACGCTTAACCGACTAAGCCACCCAGGCTCCCCAACCCCTGCCTGTTTAAAAAATAGATTGAAGATACTGTAGCAAGGGATACCTAAGATGTATTTAATCATCCCACGCCTAGAAATAAGCTTCTCTAACCTTCCAGGACTGGGCAGCCCAAAGTATTAAGGTCCCTGGTTCCTTTCTTCCTTTTACTGTCTGTGCTATCTAAAGCCAACTGGCATTATGAGCCCACGGGCAATAAACACTAAATGATGTCCTTGTCCTCTTTAAATATGATTTGTCAAAATCATGTGTTTTGATACTAAATGCGATAATTATGCAAACTACCTGGCAAGTAAAATCATGTTTATTTTTATTCTTTGGTCTCTTAGCCTAATGACTGCTTTTTCAAACACTTTTGAAAAATGCAGTTAAGGATACCTTACAAGGACAATAACACCCTTTTAGGTTTAAATGAGAAATTCCAGGGAAGTCTGTCTGCTAATTTCTGATTCCTTATTGGAACCTGCTTCGTTCTGCTGTTCTTTTGATCTTCTGTCATTGTTCTCCTTCACGGGGGCTCAGAGTTGTTAGAAGCCTTATCCTGATAACTGTGTAGGAAGAAATCACCTAGGGTTGCAGGTACTTAAAAAGAGAATCGCTTTTAACAAATGAGATACTTAGTCTAGGCTCTTTTGCAATCAGATCTTTTTGTTAGTAACTGAGGAGATGGAATTAAAAATTGGCTTGATTTTTTACCTCTCTCCCACCCCACTTCCTTCTATTATTGCCAATAGAAGATTATCTCAGATATCTTGTGGGCTTGGTCCCAACACTGCAGTAAGCTAATATCGAAATAAGCTGAATCAAATGAATATTTGGTTTACAGTGCAAATAAAATTTACATTAACACCATAGTGTAGTCTATTAAACACACAGTAGTATTGCATTTAAAAATTATGTATACATCTTAATTAAAAAACACCTTATGGCTAAAAAATACTAACCCATCATCCGAGTGACCCGTTTCAGTGGGTCTTAATCACTGATCACAGATCGCCATAGTAAATCTAACAATAATGCAGAATCTGACAAGTTGTGAGACACCCACGTGTGACACAGTGACACAAAGTGACCAAATGCTGTTGGATAAATGGCACCGACGTACTTGCTCCAGCAATGTTGCCACAAACCTTTATTAAAAATCCACACTATCTGCTGAGCCAGTAAAGCCAAGTACAATAAAATGAGGCAAGCCTGTAGCTGTGCAAAGTGGTTCAGAGGAAGGGAGTTAATGTTCATTATGCAACGGAGGGAGTGGAGGCTGATAGATGAACCTTGCCTGAGGCTTCGCCTTAATGGGACCAAAATGGGGGTCCCATTCCTTTGGTTCCTACTTAAGTGCCCTCTGCAGTGGATTAGCTCGTTTCAGGATGAGGACCTGTGTTTCCTAATAAAATGAGAATATTCAAAAAGGGAACTGGCCTAAGGGCACTTTGGGCCCTCAGTTGTTTCTGAGTTACTAAAGTACTAGAGGACCTATTTGAGCGCATTTTGTTTATTCCTTTCATACAAATCCCCTGGTTTGTTTATTGACTCTCTTCCGTAGAGAATGAAGCAGATTTTTTTCACAGCTATGAATTAATGGAGGAAAAATATTTTAGAGGCAATTACTGATGGAGTTGCTTGTTCATGATTGAACCAAGCAAAGATAGACCAATTTCCTCTAGAAAAAAAGCAACCTGGGCCAAGCTTATCGATGAATGAAAGCAGGTTGTGATTACTTATAAGGAGCTTTGACACATGGGGCGTGGGAGCTTCCAGTTTACAGATGCTCGGAGAGTATATAGGGAAATACACTCTGTCAGCCTAGTTCGGCCCTTGGGGATGCTTGCTTTCATTTTGTACTCACACTGTACGCATATTTGTTTGTTCTTTGTGTCTGTATCTCCCTGGGTTTTTCCCTTTACTTTCACGTGTAGACTAGCATTGATTGAGAGCATAATTCTAGGGCTGAGCTGCTTGGATTTTATTTGGGGCAGAATGTGTTTCTCCCCCAAACCCCAATTCATATGTTCAAAGCCCTAATCCCCAGTGTGATTGTACTGACGGGGGGGGCTTTTGGGAGATAATCAGGTTAGGTGAGCTCATGAGGGTGGCTCCCATGATCGGATTAACATCCTTCAGAAGAAGAACAGTGGGGCGCCTGAGTGGCTCAGCCGGTTAACCGTCAGGTCATGATCTCACAGTTCCTGGGTTCGAGCCCTGCGTTGGGCTCTGTGCTGACAGCTCAGAGCCTGGAGCCTGCTTCCGATTCTGTGTCTCCCTCTCTCTCTGCCCCTCCCGCCTCAAGCTCTGTCTCTCTCTGTCTCAAAAGTAAACAAACATTTAAAAAAAATAAGAACAGAGGCCACAATCTCTGCAAACTAGGAAGAGGTTCCTTACCATTTCTAGCCTCCAGAACTGGGCAAACTGAACTCCTTTTTAAACCACTCATTCTGTGATGTTTGTTAGTGATACCAGCTGACAGATTTGGTAAAGATTCTGGGTAACAGATTTGAATCCCAGTGCTGCCACTGGTTAGCTGAGTAAACCAGGGTGATTTTCTTCAGATCTCTATGCCTCAGTTTCCTCATTTTAGAAAGGGCTGTTAAATGAATTATTTCCTGTAAACACACACACACACACACACACACACACACACACACACACACACACACACACACACACACACACTAAAAGGTCAATATTCTGTCCTCCCCTTTCTGCATTTCTTAGGAAAGGAGTTGCATTTATAGGCTTTGGAGATGTTTGAATTCAGAGACTGGCCAACCAGTGAGGAGGGAGAACGCAGAGATTTTGTTCCTCCTCCCGTTATTGAGAACATGTTCTGCTGTAAGCTTTTACCATGAGAGAACAGAGGTCGTGGAATACAGAAGCTGCACCTGATGACCTTTGAAAGCAAGATGGGAGGGGAGGAGTCGGGGTCTCAGTTCGAGGGGTGCATAACTAAGGCAGACATGATTCTTCTGGAGCTTAGGCTTTCCATCAGTATTACTAAAATATTGAATCAGTACTGGGCTGTGTCCACTTCTGTTTTCTGGATGGAAATAAATATAAGAATTATTTATATTAGCAGCTCCTAGAAGGTGAGCACAGACACATCTCTGGAGTGTAAGGGGAGAAATTTGTTTTGGAAATTTGAAAGGCAGGGGTCTTCCCTAACTGTGTGATTTCTTCATCACCGTCTCTGTGCAGTGTGCCAGCCATATTCCTCATGGGCCACTGTTGGCTCTGGGTGGCTTGTGTGGGTAGCAAGGGAAGGGAATTTGGCTTGGTTGCTACAGTGAGTTTTGGTGAGGAGCAGGGGTGGAATCTTAAGGGGAGACACAGACACTTCTGTTTCCTGTTCTGTTACTTACCTGACAGTGACGCTGGCTTCTAGCTATGAACATAAAGTGCACAAACCCTTCTTTAAAATCTGGAGACACCGTTTCTGAACTGTGAAAACTTCTGGTAACTCTTCCGGTGTATTTTGATAGCCTACACACGTAACAGCTCTTGCACCCTCTTGGGCTGCCACTGAATACTGTTTTTCTTACGAAATTTTCTACCAAACGAGTTGTAGATTACAAACCCCTGGTCTTTTTAGTAGAGTTTCTGGTTTCATTCTTGGAGACACAAGCCTTTTCACTTGCCTATTAATTACCATAAGAAAGTTTATCCATAATCATTTGTTTGTTTTTGTAATATTCTCAAAACTTGGGTTCAGTGTGGGCAATGTTATTTTTTCCCAGTAGGTTTTCCAGTGTCTGGTTTCTTTATGAAACTCAAGTTTATAAGGCTCACTTAGAAATTGCTTCATGCCCCCCTTTTTACCTTTATTTTAAATGTTTTCCTCACATAGGTTATAGAGTTTTGAGTCCCGTTTATTATATTTATTGAGACATTAAAAATCTAGTAAATGCTGTTGGGAAGTTTAGTGAATGGTCTTCATTGAAATGTGAAGTCAATTAGAATTAGAAATTTGAGAAGAAAGTGGGCTCCATCCAGTGAGCTGTGTAACCTTTTCATCAATTATAGCCTTGTCGCGGAGAAAAATACATGCGAGATAGGTCCACTTTCATTAAAACCTACTTTTAGAAATTTAATATCAGAATATGTTTTAATTTAGAATATAAATTCATTACCTGGAGTTTCTTATAAACCGAAAGACCTCCTAAATCATTTTAAGTCACACATAGATTATTAAATCAAGGAAAAATGAATTATAAGTTTTTATTACAGGCTCAGAAAAAACCTGGGTTGTACTTAGCTTATATTTTTTACGACATTGTTCCACAGTTGGGCTTTTTGATTATGCTTTTCTGGGAAGGAGAAGCACAATACTTGAGGCTATTCTGAAACTGTGAGCTTTGGATGTGCGTACTCTTTTCCTTCATTGGACTTATTATCTGATTATGTATCAATGTTGGTGTGTTTGTTTTTTCTGTCCCCCCATCCCCCCACCTCCTCCCAACCCTTCCTCCCACATAAGCTCTCTGAAGCCTGGAGACCTAGCCCCCCGCAGCTCAGCTCAGGATGTTTGCCCATATAATCCTGTATCTGTTATTCACAATCACTGGGTGATTGTTAAAGGAATTGCCCAGGACCAAGTGGGGCATGTGTGGAAGTAGAGTCCAAATTTACACACAGACACTTAGCGTGAGTGCATAATGAATCACACCAACTTTGACTCTTGACCCACTGTGTGTTAAAGGTGCAGTTTTTGCAAAAATATGCCTTTTGTGCAATCCTTGAGAGAAGTGGGGATTTGGACTATTATTTGGGGAAAGGGAAAACCCCTTTTGATAACTAGAATCCCTTGTGTGTTTTAAAATCGACTTACTTAAAATTCTTTGTATTTTGACACGTGCTTTTACAGCACCCCAAAGTGGCCATCCTCAAGATGCTTCCTGGTCTTTACCCTCTCAGATGAACTGAGCATCTGAGAGTACTAGAAATGAGGAGAGTAGAGAATCCCATACATGTCATAGGGAAGAGCATGGTTGCGAGAAGAAGCCGTCAACTGTAACTATCTTGTGGTGTTAATAACCTAATAACCTGGCACACTAAAGTACCATCAAGTTGCTGAGTGTTTCTGGAGAGAGTGACCAAGGGAGAGAGAAGTTTAGATAAATAATGATGTGTTTAGATAAACAATGGGGAGCACAGGGCAGGGAGGAATCAAGGGTGTGCACAGGAGGGCCAGAAGAAAGCTATCACAGTACAAAAGATGCAAGACGATGGTGGCTTGTATCAGAGTAATAGCAGTAGAGATGTGAGATGTAGTCAGTTTCAGAATATCTTTTGAAGGTAGAGACAACGGGATTTGCTTACAGATTAGATGTAGACTCCTGAGAAAGAGTGAGGAGTCTAGGATTTTTGGCCTTAGTTAATAAGAGGATATACTTGCTGTTTTCTGAGATGAGGAAAATGGCAGAAGGGGCAGTTTGATAAGGGAAGATCAGGGGTTCCACCGGAGACATGTTATGTTTAGGATTCCTGTTAGACATGTGAGTAGGGGTGCTGGACATTTAGCATCATGAGTTCAGATTAGAGAATTTTGGACTGGAGACACAGCATGGGATTCATCAGCATCCTGATGATGGTTGTAAGTGTAGATGGAGGAGAATGAAAATACAAGTATGAGCCTTGGAGTTCAGCAGTAAGAGGATGCAGAGAGAGGAGGAAGAACCAAGACCAAGAAGAAATTGCCTACTGAGGTAGAGGGAAGACCATAGTGTGTTTTGTCTTGAAACCAAACAAAGTAGTTCAAGGAAAAGAGAGCTCTGGTCCAATGTTGCTGATAGACCAAGTTAAGTAGTGGTAATTGGGGATCTTGACAACAGGTGGGCAGAATGGTGGAGGCAAGAGCCTTCCTTTTATGAGAGAATGGAAAGAGAGTGGTTTGGAGAAGGTTTGTATTAGAGACTTTGCTGAGTTGAGAGAAAGTATGACATGTTTGTTAGTCAGGTGAATGATCCTTTAGGAATGGAAGAGACCAATATGTAGGAAAGAAGTGGTCACTGCTAGACTGATGCCCCTGGGGAGGGGGAGGGAGGAAACCAGGGCCAAGTGCAAGGGTTGGCTTTTGTTGGACACTGACAGACTCGTCCATAGGAAGGGCAGAGGGGGAAAAGTACCCCACACAGATTCAGTAAGGCTCATAGTTTTGGGGTTTCTGGGAGTTCTCTCTTCACTGTCTTTATTTGCTCAGGGAAGTAAGAACAAGGTCATCAACCGAGAACCCGAAGGTTGAGGGTGGTGTTGGAGGTTTGAGGAGAATGAAGAAGGGTTCTTCACCACTGAGGAGAGTGACTGATTAGGAAACGATAGTCTGACCACAAGATAGCAGTAAAGGACCCATTTGAGGTTAGTGACCATAAATTTAAGGGTGGTTCATACTTCTTGCAGTCTTACTCATCTGTGAGGCACGCTCATGCACAGTGTGTTAAGAGTGGTTTTAACAAAGGTTGAGGTTTGGCTATTTTACTGGGACACCTCGGGGAGGCATAAGGGAGTTAGAGGGCATATGCATGCGAGGTTGGTTTATGACTTAAGGTGTGTGTTAGGACGTGAAGGAAGCAGGTAAGGGACAATATAAGGCGAGGGGGATCAATGGACCATGTGTCCTAGTAAGACTGACGAGAGAAAACTTTGAACTCACATTGGGGGGTTATATAAACTCATGGACTTCAGGTGACATAATCAATGGAAATTATCATGTGAACCCCTAGTTCTGTTCAGCAAACGGAAAATGAACAATTAGCATTGTTGGTGGAAGAGGCAAGTATTTTCTGAGGCAGGCCTCAGTGTTCATGTTGCTTCTCCAAACTACACATCACTTGCTGTCATGGTCTTCAGGTCATAGGCTGTACCGAGTTACTCAATTTCTCTCTCTCTTTTTTTTTTTTTTTTACAAATAGTTTAGATGTCATTACTACCTAAGGCACTCTACACATTCAATGCAATTCCAATCAAAATTGCACCAGCATACTTCTCAAAACTAGAACAAACTATCCAAAAATTTGTATGGAACCACAAAGACCCCGAATAGCCAAAGTAATCCTGATAAATAAAACCAAAACGGGAGGGATCACCATCCCAGACTTTAGCCTCTACTACAAAGCTGTCATCATCAAGACAGTATGGTATTGGCACAAAAACAGACCCATAGACCAATGGAACAGAATTGAGAACTCAGAAGTGGACCCAAAAGTATACAGCCAACTGATCTTTGACAAAGCAGGAAAGAATATCCAATGGAAAAAAGACAGCCTTTTTAACAGATGGTGTTGGGAGAATTGGACAGCAACATGCAGAAGAATGAAACTAGATGATTTTCTCACACCATGCACAAAAATAAACTCAAAATGGATAAAGGACCTGAACGTGAGACCGAGTTACTCAATTTCATGAAAATAAGTGAATTTTCACACCTTCAGGATTGTAGCCTACTTGAATCTACTGTGACATTGCTTAGAGCATTCTAGATGGGCTAGGAATTAGATCAATTGGAAAATGAAGAGCAAAGAGAAATATATTTATATTGAGGATATTATTTATTTTTATTGGTTTTGTCTAGAAATGGGGCAGAATGCCCAAGCTTTCTTCATTTTCCCTCATTCTTGCATCAAATTTGGTTCACCAAGAAAATGGACTTATGCAGTAGACCATTGAAAGTTGTTTTACAATCAGGTTGTGTTTTTACATTATTTCCACTGAGCAGTTGGCTGTAGTAATTATTCTTCCGTAAAGAGGAACATAAACAAGAAGAGCGTTGTTAATTTGCTGACACTCATGTGAAGATAAATTTGAAGTATTTGTCTCTAGACAAAATATTAGTAATTAAATACAAACAGAAATTTGATTACTCTTTAGTGGACTATTGGATAGCATTAAGAATTTGTGATAACAGCTATTTGGAAGAAAATACACGTTGAGTAATTTATGATCTCCATGTTGATATTAATTATTTCCTTTGGAAAGAAATTTTTGTTCTTAGCATTTTTTGTTTTAAAATTCAAAATTGTATAACCAGTCAGTTTTAGACCTGTTAGCTCCCATGCTTTTGGACTGCTATATTTTAATGCAGCCCATGTCACGTCTTTCTTCCTTTAAAAAGTTTTAATTAATGGAGACTGGAAATGTGTTTCATAAAGATTATGCCTCATTCAAAATTGTTTTACCCACTTGAAAATCTCTTTATGGTCCAGCCAGATTCTCCTATCTGCTTTTGCATTTATTCGGTTGTTCTATGTTATTTTGGATGAAATGTGTGAAGAAAATCTGTCTTCACACAGATATGCAGCTGGAAAGAGATAAGCATTTATTAGTCTTTCAGATTATGGTGGATAGGCTTGTTTTAAAGTTTATTTATTATTGAGAGAGAGAGAGAGACAGAGAGAATGCATATGGGTGGGGGGAGGGGGCAGAGAGCTTGAGGAAGAGAGAGAGAATCCCAAGCAGCCTTCTTGTTAACTGCACAGAGCACAATGCAAGACTTGCTCAGGAACTGTGAGATCATGACCTCAGCTGAAATCAAGAGTCTGATGCTTAATGGGCTGAGCCACCCAGGTGACCCTGGTAGATATTATTTTTAATACTACACCAAAACTCAACAAATAGTCGTTTCCTAATAGTTAGTTGCAATTTGGAATTTGGAAGCCATATCAATAAACTTTTCACATATTTAAAAAAAAAAAAAAAGGTTACATTTTACTCACCATTAAATACCTGGATCTGCTAACATTACCTTATTTAACTGAGTTAAGACATCTGAATTACTTAGATGTTTGGCAGAAAACAAATTTAAGAGTATTGGTTCACTTAAATGCAACCCAAATATTCATTTAAATTCCAACAGGCTCTGCTATGTTTTGAAGTGTTAGAAATGTTAGTAGTTCTTAAACTGCACACGTTGCCTTTTGAGAAAAATTGTGTATTTATTTCTAACTCAAATTCACTCATTAGCAGTCTTCTGAACCCTAATTCCAATTACAGTATGTGTAGACTCGCGGTGGTTGTCCAGTGCCCGTTTTTAAGTGTAACTTGCAAGTATGCAGACCGACATTTGGGGGTCCTGGCCTCACTGCAGCCGAACAGTGTAAACTAGCAGCGGCAGGTCAGTCGACCTTATCTCAGCCATAATCTCTGGAAGGAAATATTCCCATCGTCTGCTGCACGTAGCAAAAGGTCTGGGTGTCACAAGGAAATGACATCAGTGTTCTAGCATCTGTGATACCCGTGAGTAGTAATTTCAGAATACTTAGTAAAAGGCTTAAATTGTTGAAATATGACGTAGTCTGGGGAGTTCACTTCTAGTCTCCATCTTTAACTCTTTTATTCTGTGCCAGAAAGGAATTCTGCAAGACAAGATGAGTTTTCCTTTGTGGCAGCCTGGCCGATGAGGATGAATATACCTACTCCCCACTTCCCTTACTTAGAAGAGAGGAGGAGATGTGATATTCTCTGGGAAATCCAGGAATAGGAAATTGTTTTTCTTGAACAATAAGGTTCATGGTTTCAGCGGAGGGTATTTTTAAGTATTTTGGCAAAGTATCTTAGCCACCAGCAACCATTTCCCCTTCACAGATCCATTGAGATGGACTCTGTAGACCTTGAAAGTAAGGATCAGACAAAAATACAAAAGAAGCTTTATGTGCGGGAATTGTGAACTTTGCAGTCTGCATTTTTTTTTTAAATGGTTTAAAAAGTTTTCATGGGTGGGGCGCCTGGGTGGCTTAGTCGGTTAAGCATCTGACTTTCGCTTAGGTCATGATCTCGCGGTTCGTGGGTTCGAGCCCCGCGTCGGGCTCTGTGCTGACTGCCAGCTCAGAGCCTGGAGCCTGTTTCGGTCTGTGTCTCCCTCTCTCTCTGACCCTCCCCTGCTCACGCTGTCTCTCTCTCCTAGAAATAAATAAAACATTAAAAAAAAATTAAAAAAAAAAAGTTTTCATGGGAGTATTGATGTATAGGAAGAGCTAAGGGAAATGTGTTAGCAAAGCTTTGTGATGGCAGAAAAATGTTCTCCTGGTCAGTCAAAGCAATAGATATGAGGCTGTGGAGAAAGGGTCTAAGTATTAGTTCAGTTCTTTGGGTGGAATCTTAAAGAAACCCTTATTATTCGTACAGCACCCTCATTTTGAACTGTAATTTGTATCTAATTGTGAGGAAGAGATTTGCAACTTGCATTACATGATAGAGGAAAATTATAGTAAGAATTCATGGTGCCCAGGGTAGATTAAACCTCTTCTCCCACTAGTGGCCTCCACTGAAAGCTTTTGTAAATACCGACCCCCACCTCTGTTTTACTATTTCTGCATATTGGCAGTCATCAAGGGATGTCAGGAAGCTCTGGCTGTAAAAATAGCCTACTTTAATTAAAAAATTTCTTACAAGCCACGAGAAGAGAAGGATACATGCATCTTGCTCAAATCCAAATTTGTGAGGCATTGTAGTGGCAGAAATGCTAGAAGTCACTGCATATTTAAAATATTGAAGGAGGGGGGCACCTGGGTGGCTTAGTCGGTTGAGCATCCGACTTTCGCTTAGGTCATGATCTTGCAGTTCGTGGTTTCGAGCCCCGCATTGGGCTCTGCGCTGACTGCCAGCTCAGAGCCTGGAGCCTGTTTCAGAGTCTGTGACTCCCTCTCTCTCTGACCCTCCCCTGCTCACGCTGTCTCTCTCTCTCTCTCTCTCTCTCCTAGAAATAAATAAAACATAAAATAAAATAAAATAATGAAGGAGGAAAGGGAGGGTGGGAGAAACGAAAGTATGAGTCCCTTTTGTCAGGGTGGGATGCTGAGCGGTGAGTGGTCATTTCTGAACCCTAGGGAGTGGGCAGTATGATGACGGAATAGCAGATGGAAGGAGGAAAATTCCTCCAACAGTGGCCTCTCCATTCACCAGACAGCTATCAAAGTTTAATTAAGGCCCAGAAGTCTAAGGATATGAATTAGAACAGAAGTAGATCCATTTGAAAAGTTTCTGTTTGGGGCACCTGGGTGGCTCAGTCGGTTGAGCGTCCGACTTCAGCTCAGGTCATGATCTCACTCTTGGTGGGTTCGAGCCCCACGTCAGGCTCTGTGCTGACAGCTCAGAGCCTGGAGTCTGCTTCAGATTCTGTGTCTCCCTCTTTTTACTCTCCCCACTCATCCTCTGTCTCACTCCATCTCTCAAAAAATAAATGTAAAGAAATTAAAAACAAAAGTTTCTGTTTAACTTAGAAGTGACTTTTATTCATTAAAAGCGCATCAGAGAAATCAGAATATCTGGAACTCCTCCCCATATTTAACTGATCCCTCATTCCCAGCAATGAAAGTTTACGCTAATCCTCACACACAAATGTATACTTCAAGAGAGAAGAAAGAAAAACTTTCATTAACTGAACAAATGACAGGATATGACTGAACCCATGTATAAACTAGTGCATCACCTTTTTGCATGTATTAATTGCAAGTTGAGCCAAGCAAACCACAGATTATTCTTAAGGGACCGTACATATCACGTGGACTCTTTAGATTTTTCATATTCTTAAGTTTTTTTGGCAAAAATAGTCATGAGACAGAAGTTGTTAGTCATCTCTGAGGTACCATGAAAGGAATTACCATACCATGTCATATCTTGGATGCAAGCTCTCATATTCTCAGTCATACAAATTCACAACTCGGTTTTCCTTGTTTTTTGATAGATTTTCAGTTTTCAGTGGCTACACTTCTTGGTTTCTTTTCCTACCTCAACATGTCCGCCAATATATAAATGTTAATATATACTGAGGAAGTAGGTGCATGTTGAAGTAAATTGTTTTAAAAATGATTTTTAAACCAAAATTATAATCTTTTTGTTTGTAACTTCATGCTTTCTCTTCGGGGTTTCTTTCGAAGTCAGACATGTTGGCGAAGAATTACCCTGATAAAAAGTAGGGCTGTTATCTGTGTGAAAGTTATCTTGGCACAAGGCGTTTTAATTTTCTGACGGCTTGTGTAGTTCTGGAGCGATGTCTACGCATGCGTTCAAAACAGAATTTAGCAGTGTTCCGCCTTTACAGTATGTGTTAGGAAGCAGTGGCAAAATGTGATCAGAGTTAGGGATCCTATTTCCAGGGAGACTCACTAAGCTCTGTTTTACAAGAACATAAATGTTTACCTAAGCAAGAAGGTGAAGTCCGTTATGCCCAATAAAGGACATTGTGCAGTGCTGGTTTACGGAAAACATTCAACAGACAGACAGCAGATCTTTTACACAAAGTACGGTGCGTTGTTTGAAACTATGTATGCTCATCTATACACTGTGCTTAAAATAAACACTATCTGGGAATATGCTAGTCTTTTTTTTTTTTTTTTTCCTTCCTTTTTCATTCCACACCCTAGATTTTGTCACCTGCCAAAGTCAAATAAATCTTATCTAAACAGTTGAGATAAGTCTTGAGTTGTACCTAGTATGGTCAAATCAACAAACTTCTTCAAAAACAGAAATGAAATACAATATCACTAGATTAAACAGTCTACAATGGCAATCATGTTTGCATTTAAAGATTTTATTCCAAAAGGATTACAGTCTTGATATCCATTTTTCCCCCTGCCTAGACAAGAAGGCGACACACTGAGTCAAACAAAATGCATTTGCTCTCTAACAATTTAACTTGTGCGGCTCTTATAAACAAGGCCCATAGGTGTATGAAGCCTACTGACTTAATCAGTAACTCATGTCGTTAACCTTGTGTAAGCAAGTATGCTTGAGAGGTACCAGTGGTGGATTGGGTATCAGATTTGGTTTTTTTTTTTTTTTTCTTTCCAGCAGGAAAGCCTTTCTTATGTAGCCTGAGTACAAAAATCCATAGAATTCTGGCATTTTATTGTCTGTACCTTACACAAACCCCCACCAGGTTAAACCGCCTGAAAAGAAAAGGTAGTATAAATGGATATATATTCTAAATTAACAGGATATTATAAAAATGCAGTTTTCTTCCCTTCTAGGACATCTGTCATTTTAATTGCTAACGTACGCCCTACCAGGGCTGGAAGTGTGTCTGTCAGATTTACCACCGCCCTTTCCCCAGGGCTGAGGCTACCTGGCCTGGAGTTAGAACACGAATATTGAATAAATACATGAGGAATGAATACATGATGTTTTCAAGAAGATACTGTTTACTTTGCAGATAAATACAAATATAGTTATTTAATCAGTTGCTACAATTTGAAAGCCTGTTTCTGAACTGAATATATTTTGATATAGTTATAGTTAACCATAGTTAAAAGGTTCCCTTTCAATGTCACACTGTTTAATTGGCAATTTATTTGTAAGGGATAAGCAGTAAACATGTCATTATGTCGCTCAGTGTCGTTTTTAAAACTACCTCACAGACAGTATTGACATTTGTGCATTCCTTGAACATAGAGTAATTCTGCCTGCTGATTTGAGAATAACCCATGTCCCCACTGGTCTGTAAGTGCATCTTCACATACTTGCACTCAGCCTCTGGCACATCCGAGAATTAGCCCAACTGGATACAGAATTGGGATTCTGATGTGCTGCCTTTCTTTTATTTTTAAGACCCAAACAGTAATATAAAATAGATATCTTCATATTCTAATTTACATTGTTTTATAAGAGCATTTGTGTCTATAAAGGCATATATGATGTTTAGACCTTTAGGGAGAACTAAGCCTTCCTTTTTTTTTTTTTTTTAATATTTTTTATTTATTTCTAGGAGAGAGAGAGAGACAGTGTGAACAGGGGAGGATCAGAGAGAGAGGGAGACACAGACTCTGAAATAGGCTCCAGGCTCTCAGCTGACAGTCAGCACAGAGCCCGATGCGGGGCTCGAACCCACGAACTGCGAGATCATGACTTAAGCGAAAGTCAGACGCTTAACCGACTAAGCCACCCAGGCGCCCGAGAGCCTTCCATTTTTGAGTGCCCACTGTGACCCACCTCTTATCCTGACAGTAGCCTTTTGAGGGAGGCATTAACATCACTGTATACCCATTTCACATGTGAATACACTTAGACTCAACTTACCAACTCTCTCACAAGGGACACATACTAGCTAGTCACAGATCTATGTTTTTCATCCAGGTTTGTGTGAATCCAAAGGCCTGAAGTTTAAGGTTTCAAGAAATTTTAAAAAAAAATCAAGACTTCTGAGCTATTACTTGGGTAAATTAGAACTTCTCATTAAATATGTTAATATGTGTGTGTATATATATATACATATATATATATATGTATATATATATGTATATATATATGTATATATATGTGTTTAAATAGTTTATTGTCAAGTTGGTTTCCATAGAACAGCCAGTGCTCATCCCCACAAGTGCCCTTCTCCCTGCCCATCACCCCCCTTCCCCTCCCCCCCACCCCCATCAGTCCTGTTTGTTCTCAGCATTCAAGAGTCCCTCATGGTTTGCCTCCCTCCATCTCCCCAGCTATTTTTCCCCTTATTCTCCCCCATAACCAGGGACTTGGATGGAAGGAGCAATAATAAAATTTAGAATTCTTATAAATGTAAGGAACGGAGTATCACTGTTTTAATTTGGAATCTTTGAAACAATGCTATTGATATATTTGCCATTAAATTTATTACGGTCCTTAGATACTCCAGAATTGCTTAAAATATTATTCGAGAATGTGTGTGTTTTGCACGCACGTTAAAAATGTGTAGCAACATGCCTTGTGGCAAGTTTCCCACAGGGTGGGAATGTTCATGTGGGACAAGCCCACGGGCTCAAGCATGTTTGATGGTAGGATGTGTAAACAATACAAATGTTACATTATAATAATTATCATCTCATTATCCAGTGTGAAGTTTACATGAATATGGTACCAAATATCTTACTCTGAAAAATGTTCGGTTCTTAACTTGTCAGTTACGTTTGATTTTAACAAAGCCAAGCAAAACCAAACAAGATCTTTAAAACTGCTGGACTGCATCACTAGGAATTTTTTGCAAAGTGACATGTTTTGACAGTTTTTAAAGTAACTCCCCAGGTGTGAGGATTTTCAGTTGGGGATTAATGCATCGGTATTTCCTTATAAATGATTCTTGACTCCCTTGTCCAAGTCAGCACAGTGATGTGGATTTATCAGAGGTTTCTATGCTTTACTAAATTTCAAATAAAAATACAAGGATAATAATTCTAGGCATTTCTACCAAGTGTTTTTTTCCCTTTTGCTTTCCTTCTTGTATCTTCCTGGCAGGACAAATAACGCAGTACTAGAAATTACTGAATGAGTAAAAACTGACTGTTTACATTCACCACCGACTCTAGATAGAAGGATGAAGAGGAAGCTGCTTCCTCCTGAAGTATCTTTCTTTTCCTTTTTATGCTCAGTGTCTTCCTTCATTATGATGCAGATGGCTTTGCTTATATTAATGTTCGCAGCAGACGTCACTGCCTCTGCTGGGATTCGGCTTTCGCCTTCTCTGGTGTGGTTGCCTTCGGGGCTTGTAACACAGATATGTAGTTGATAGTGTCTCTTTCTTAAGGTGAGCCATGAGGGCTTCTTTCTGAAGGTTCAGTAATGATTTCGTTTCTCACATTATAAGCTTTGTAAGTGTTCTACTATATGTAGAACACTCTGGCACGAGTGTAGGATATAATTAAGGCAAGATCCTATCAGGCTATTTAAAAGTCTCCTTGGTGGAACAGAGCACAGAATTCTGTACAAAAGGAGTATCTGAAATGTATCAAGTGATTTGTATTTATGTTAAAGGGTTCAATCAAGAGGTCAGGCATAGGAGGATTAGGAGGAACTTAATGGAGGACCATGGGGGAGGGGAAGGGGGGAAAGAGTGGGGGAGAGGGAGGGAGGCAAACCATGAGAGACTCTTGAATGTTGAGAACAAACTGAGGACTGATGGGTTTGGGGGGGGAAGGGGGGTGATGGGCATGGAGGAGGGCACTTGTGGGGATGAGCACTGGGTGTTATATGGAAACCAACTTGACAATAAACTATTTATAAGAAAAGAATAATCAAACAGTACTTTATATACTTGTGTAGAGAGTGGGGAAAGACCTATTAAATATCTTTTAAATATGAAGAAAAAAAAAAAAAGAGGTCAGGGATGTCATGAGCCATGGTACTTAGGGAGTGTTTCAGAGGTTACTTAGGCTGCAGCTTGAAATTGCTATTTTGGCAGAGTTAGTGGTTTGTCCACACTGTCCACACTTTGTGACTTCCCCTCTGTTCGAGGTAGCCATTGGAAAGTGTTCTGGCCCGTGACACAGAAGTGGGAATTTGCTAAGGATTCATACTTAACAGGCATTGCACATACTTGTTGCTTTCCTTTTTTCTCCATTTTGTCTGGAATGTGAAAGTGATAGATGGAGGTATGGCAGCTGTTTTTCTACGTGAGGAATAGGTATTTAAAGACCATAAAAAACTATTTTTGATCTGTAAGCTTTTTAAAAACTTTCTGAATCAACGTTAACCTATCTCGATTTTGTGTAAGTCCTTATTTACTCAGATATTCTTCTTTTACAGTTGAAAACTTTTTCCCCCATGGAATTATTTTATTTTTAAAATTTTAATTTAATTGATTTTTAAATTTACACCCAAGTTAGTTAGCATATGGTGCAACAATGATTTCAGGAGTAGATTCCTTAACGCCCCCTCACCCACTTAGCCCTTCCCGCCCTCCCCCACACAACCCTCCAGTAATCCTCTGTTTGTTCTCCATATTTAGGAGTCTCTTATTTGTCCCTCTCCCTGTTTTTATATTATTTTTGCTTCCCTTCCCTTATGTTCATCTGTTTTGTATATTAAAGTCCTCATGTGAATGAAGTCATGATATTTGTCTTTCTCTGACTAATTTCGCTTAGCCTAATACCCGCTAGTTCCATCTACGTAGGGGCAAATGGCAAGATTTCATTCTTTTTGATTGCCGAGTAATGCTCCATCGTATATATACACCACATCCTCTTTATCCTTGCATCCATCGATGGGCATTTGGGCTCTTTCCATACTTTGGCTGTTGTCGTTAGTGCTGCTAGAAACATTGGGGTGCATGTGCCCCTTCGAAACAGCACACCTGTATCCCTTGCATAAATACCTAGTAGTGCAATTGTTGGATCGTAGGGTAGATCTATTTTTAATTGTTTGAGGAACCTCCATACTGAGTTGAAACCAATTTTTTTTAATGTTTTTATTTATTTCTAGGAGAGAGAGAGAGAGAGAGCAGCGTGAGCAGGGAGGGTCAGAGAGAGGGAGATACAGACTCTGAAATAGGCTCCAGGCTCCGGCTGGCAGTCAGCACAGAGCCCGACGGGCCCGAACCCACGAACCACGAGATCATGACCTAGCGAAAGTCAGACGCTCAACCGACTAAGCCACCCAGGCGCCCGAAACCAATTTTTAATGAGTGCGAATGTGTTTAGCACTTTTGCCATATTGTCAAAATGGCTGATTGTCAAGAGTATATTCATTTTCAGATGTCTTTGTTATACTCTAACTAAATGGCTGACGTTACTCCCTAGGATGGTCTAAAATGAGCCAAACTTTTAAGCTGGGGGTGAAGTTATAAACAAGTTATACAAAAACATGATGAATGACATTTCCCTCATTCAGGCCCTGCGTCTTCATTTTACTTCCTATCCAGCAGGGTTTGGAATTCAGCTATTATTTCTCTTTAATTCTGGATCCAGTTTACTCCTCTTAAAAATATCATTCCTTTCCTACTGTACTCAGTGTGTGTTAATCATGCTTGCACTTCTTCATCCACCGTAGAAATATTCCTCATATTGTTACCTAAAAACCTTAAATCTGGTTGGGTAAGAAGAGGGAAATATTTCTATTATGAGGCAAAGACCTACAAGAGAAAATAAGCTGAAAAACGTTTTTTTTAAAAATATTTTATTTATTTCTAGGAGAGAGACAGAGAAGAGAGAGAGACAGCGTGAGCAGGGAGGGTCAGAGAGAAGGGAATCAAACTACAGGCTCCAGGCTCTGAGCCGGCAGTCAGCACAGAGCCCGGCCGAGGCCGAACCCACGAACCGCGAGATCACCTAGCGAAAGACGGCGCTCATTCGAAGCCACCCAGGCGCCCTGAAAAGCATTTGGCACAGTGCAGGTCTCTCTTCTAGTTCAAGTAAAAGACCACATGAAATTTTTAAAAAGGCCATTTTGGTGGTAGTAGGGAGAGTGAGGCAGGAGCTTTCTGCTGTCACTCAGTCATAGGCAGCCACGTCTGCTATCTGGACAGAGTACGGTGCTGCATATGTGGCATCTATGTCTAAAACTGGTATGGCAAAACTAGTCTAAAAACTGGTCAAAACTTATTTTCTCCAAAACTCCTATTACTGGGACGTTGGCTTCCTGAACTGGTCTAATGTTCTTAATATTTTATCTTTAGGTCAGCCTTTAGAAACACTCTCGCATTTATTCCCCATACGTTCTATTGAATGTTTCTGCGTATCACCATGTTTTTATGTTTGAGAATACTCTCCTTCCCAATTGCAGGCTGCAGTATCTAGGCAGCAGCTGGGTGTCTGGGAGCAGGGTAGCAGCAGTGACAGCAGATGAAGTCATACCTGCGTGTATTTGGGACGTCGGTGTATGGGGTGTGAAACGTAAGCAAGAAAAGGGCTTATGGACGGCCCAACCCAGGTGGGTCTCCATCCTGTGAAGGAGGGGAGAGTGCGGGCAGAGTAGGTTAGGTCTCCGTTTCCAGTCCAGATGAGCAGGCTGTGTGACTGTTGGTTCTACGAGACGGGGTCAAGAAGGAGGTTGGAGGCTAGAGAGGAAAATGTTTCAAATCCACCATAAGACTGTTGGAGATCAGTAAGGATGGGAGTGTAGATGGAGGTGGGAAGAGGAAAAGGATCAACCCTAGGAGCCTTCAGTAATAAGGGGTTGGGAGAGAAGGAGCCAGATAAGAAGAGTGAGGCGTGGGGAGCACTATGAGCACGAGGAAGAAGGGAGTGGCATTCTGGAAGCAGATAACATGTGTATCTGTGTCAGATGCTGCTGAGGTTGGAGACGCGCATTTGGATTTCACAGGATTGAAATTACTGGTGACTCAGTAATCAGAGCAAAAACCTGAGCAGTGGGATTAAGAAGCTTTGAGCAGAGTAGAATGTGAGGACAGTGGTGTTGGCACACCTCAGGACGGTATGGAGTTCTGTGTGTGTGTGTGTGTGTGTGTGTGTGTGTGTGTGTGTGTGTGTGTGTTTCTCTCCCTGTTTGAGTCTCTAATATCTGTGTTAGAGGCATTCTGTAGATGACTTGGTCTTTGGCTCTCTGGCTTAGAAGTGGGAAGGCCAAACAGTGAGAAGCTGTGAGCCCTGTTATAACAGTTTTGGCTTTGAGTTGACTGTATTATTATCTGGGTACTTTATTTGTGGGGTGACCAGTGAAATCTATCTTTCTTTCTCTCTCTCTTTCTTTCTTTCTTTCTTTCTTTCTTTCTTTCTTTCTTTCTTTCTTTCTTTCTTTCTTTCTTTCCTTTCTCCTTCTCTCTCCTCTCTCTCTTCCTTCCCTTTCCTTTCCTTTCCTTTCCCCTTCCTTTTCTTTTCCCCCTTTCCTTTCCTTTCCTTTCCTTTCCTTTCCTTTCCTTTCCTTTCCCTTTTCCTTTCCTTTTTCTTTCCTTTCCTTTCCTTTCCTTTCTTTCCTTTCCTTTCCTTTTCCTTTCCTTTCCTTTCCTTTCCTTTCCTTTTCCTTTTTCCTTTTCCTTTCCTTTCCTTTCCTTTCCTTTCCTTTCCTTCCTTTCCTTCCTTCCCTTCCTTTTCCTTCCCTTCCCTCTCCCTCCCCCTCTCCCTTTCCCTCTCCCTTTCCCCCTCTTGGAGTGGTAAGATTCTCCAGAGACTTCTAGTTTCTGGCCTGGGAGAGCAAAGGTCTGTCTGGCAGTTTTCTGAGCCCCAGCTGGGGATGAGGGCTGGCTGGAGGCGTGGGGTAGGGGATTCTGTCTTCAACACGGCGGGCCTGACGCTGTGCCCATGTTTTCAGTGCGGTGCTGTGGTGCGGTTGTGCTTCCCTCTTCCCTCTTCCCAGAGACTTTTCTAATTTCTCAAGAAAAGAAACCTGAGAGACCTGGGGAGGCGTCTTTGGGATGGAGACGTAACTGACAGACGGACGCTATTCGCCCAGAGCCCCTTGTTTCTGGCGCCCTCCCCCGCCCCCCATGTACCCTCCGTGGACCACTGTCTGGTGCTGCTGTTTCCTTGGCCTTCTGAGTTGGTTCCCACAAACCGTTGGATTCATCATTTGCAGGTCTGCTAAATCAGGTGCAAGGACTTTCCCTGTTTTGTTGCTCTGCTTATGAGTTTATATGTTTAAAAATCTCTTTTCTATAGTTTTAGTGGAACTTTAGGTAAAAGCAGAGATGAGTGCACTTGTTTCCTCCGCCATCTGAGGCAGAGATGATTCTCATCGATATATGTGCCTCACAGTTCGAAGAACATGAAGCAATCTGAATGCTGTTAGGATTTATACTTATTATTATTCATTCACTATTATTCATTCACTTTCAGACTCGGCTACTTTGGGGATCTTTTCCATTATTTGTCTCCCCTTTGCACAAGTGCTGCCTTGCGTTTTCACTGCATTAGAATTAAGTGTCAGTGTCTTTGCACTTCACTAAATTGTGATCTCTCTAGACAGAGGAGTGTATAACCCCAGATCTCCAGTTTATAGTGTATTTACAAAAGAGATAATAAAAATTGTCAGATAAAGTGAATAGCAAGTACCTCTCCCCCAAAAAGGTGAATTTTTTTATTTCACTGAAATGTACAGTGAGGTAAAAATCATCTTCACATGTGTCCTTTTTCCTGATATTGAAGCGTAATGATAAGTTGCTTGCAGTTCCATAAAGAGATCTCAGGAAATTTTGGTCCCAGTGGCTGGGACATGATGGCAGGCTTGGAACTATTTTAAATGAGAGATGCTTCTGATCGCTGTTATTTAAGATGAGTTTCTACTTGAACAAAGGTCTTTGCTTCTCAGCAATTTGCGAGGCTAACTTCATCTTAGCTTTTCCTGTGGCTTCTGAATTCCAAATGGCGTAAAAAGATGGTTTCTCTAAGCTCTTATACTCTTTCTTACTATGTCAGTGAGAAGAGGGCATGAACTGTAAATACAGGCCGACTTGCACTTATTTTGTGTGTAAGCCTCTGCTGACTCTGCTCCCTTCCCATTTACGTTAACCCAAATCAGTGTTGATAGTTTCCCTGTGGGTGAGATGTGTTTAGTCTCCCATCCTACTAACTGTACGAGTGGAACTGTCATTTTTTT
Organism: Proteles cristata cristata; assembly: GCA_017311185.1. Taxonomy (NCBI): domain Eukaryota; kingdom Metazoa; phylum Chordata; class Mammalia; order Carnivora; family Hyaenidae; genus Proteles; species Proteles cristata. The sequence goes on from JAESUZ010005395.1 coordinate 282,635, forward strand.
CTTTCTGCTGAGACTGTTTTCAACCTACTTTGTCTAAAATCTCTCAATTGAAACACTGATTTGGAGAGATATTAGTAAACTATTTCTCATGTAGGATTGTTAAAGGGTCCATAATAACAATGAACACAACCAACATTTTCTGAGTGTTTGCTACAGGTATAGCACTGCTTCTAAGTGATTTACTTGAATAGAATCCTGCAAGAGTCCTATAGGGTGGGTGCTTTTATTTGGTCTCTTTTGCAAATTCCAAGCAGATTGAGATACCCATTGTTACACAGATGATAATAAGTGGTATATTCCACTGCTATTTGTCAAATCATGATATCACATCACATATTATTATCTTTGCATTTTATCTTCTTGCAGTTTGACATCATTAGAGTGAAGTTAGTTGTTTACAAAAGGGCAGCCAGGGTGAGCTCAAGGAATATTTAGTTTGTCCAGTCAAGTTAAAGGTACAGTTAATTTTCAGGAATTACTAACCTCAGCCTATTTCAACCTTTTGACCTTCAATGAGGATTTTTTTCCTAGTCTCATATATACTGGGTTTCTTCTATATATTGTGAAGTTCACAACGATAAATTAGGCACGATCATCTAATTGTAGAAGGAAATGCCTGTCAGTATACTCTGGTGTTTCTGTATATCTGTATATCATGCCTCATATAAACTGGTTACCAATGAGACTAGGAGGCTGAGCTGGGTTGACAAACTGCCTGTATGAGGAGTCAGCTTTCTTCTAGTGCATTTCTTCTTCCTGGTGAATCATGATGGCTCCACATTTCCTGTGTGCTCTTAGAAAGCCTGATGGAAAAACAAAAACACTGATATAATTAATACATGGCAGAGAATAATAGGGAACCATAAGATGACACCTGAAATCCAAGGAATGAAGAACCAGAATTCTCCATCTCCTGGTGTTCATGCTCTTGTGTAATCTCCATCCCTCGTGTGTGGGCTGGACCTAGAGACTCATAATGAATGGAATATAATGGAGATGATGGGATGCTACTCCTAAGATTAGGTTACAAAGAGCAGGTGGCCTTATCTTGCATGCCCCTTCTAGATCACTCTGAAGGAAGTGAACCCCCTTCACTCTGTCTTCTTGCAAGCTTCCCTATAGAGAAGCACATCTGGCAAGAAACAGGCCCACAGCCTCAGTTTCACCCAATGGCCAGTGAGGAGCTGAAGCCCTCAGTCTGAGGAACTGAATCCTGCCAGCAGCCATATGATCTTGGGAATGGATCTCCCTACAGAGTCTTCATAGATCTCAGCCCCAGCCAACACCGTGACTGAAGGTCTTAATGAGAAACCTTGAGGCAAAGGTGCCCAGCTCAGGTGCACCTGAATTTCTGATGCACAGACAATGTGTTTGTAGCTAATATGATAGTATGTTTTAACCCCCTGCTAAGCTTTAGTGAAATTTGCTATGCAGAAATGGATGACTAATAAAGCCGCTTGGTAATAAACACCATGAGGTTTTCGACGACTTTCGTGGGTCTCTACCTCCAGTTGAGCAGGTCATGTGGGAAGGAGGAATTGAGGCAGGAGACCACGAGGGGAGTGAGTGTTCAGGGCTGATGTGGGGGAGGGGCCCATCAAGAGCAGTCCTGAGGCTGTTCTAGTCCTATCGCAGTGAGGAGATCCCAGCTTAAAATACAGAGTGAAGTAAGGCAGGGCCTGACAGTGTTCCTGGCTTAAAATACTGCATTCGGCAGGAGTAATCAAATCACATTGAATTTCACCAAGAAATGAACTACTTTATCTGGCTGCTCAAAATATATGACATCTATACAAATTTGGCTAATAGGTAATGTTTTGTAAACTTTTGTTTTACATGAGTTTCTTTTAACAGAAACTCTTAAGGTATAGTACTTTCCCTTTTGTGTACTTTTTTGGTTAGAAGCACAGAGACGAGGTTCTTGTTAAGCAGAAATTCAGACATAGTTCTATTGCACTCTAGTCGGAGTGACTTAACACCATAGAAAGTTAGAAGAAGCAACATGTACCACATTTCTGGTGCTGAGGAAGGCAGATAGCTGTTAATAGCAGTGCCCAGGGAATGTGATATGGGCCTATGACCATCACTTGTTTTGTGTGTATGTGTGTACAATGTCTTGTGTCCAGCATATAGTCATTTCCCACGTTAGGTCTAGAATTCTTTTTATGTAATGCAGTATCTTAGAATCAAAAGGAAATAGATATTTTCTTAGCATAGTTTCTTTTGATACATTTTTAATGTTTATTTGTTTCTTTTGAGAGAGAGAGGGAGAGAGTGAAGGAGAGGGGGAGGGACAGAGAAAAAGGGAGAGAAAATACAAACCAGGCTCTGCAATGTCAGCTTAGAGTCCGTTGCGGGGCTTGAACTCATGAACTGTGAGATCATGACCTGCGCCAAAATCATGAGTCAGGTCTTGGGGCGCCTGGGTGGCTCAGTCGGTTGAGTGTCCGACTTCAACTCAGGTCATGATCTCGCAGTTCGTGGGTTCGAGCCCCACGTTGGGCTCTGTGCTGACAGCTCAGTGCCTGGAGCCTGCTTCTGTGTCTCCTTCTCTCTCTGCCCCTCCCCTATATTCTCCAACCCCCACCCCTCCAAAGTAAACATTAAAAAATTAAAAAAAAAAAAAGAGTTAGGTCTTAACTGACTGAGCCACCCAGGTGCCCCTGTTTTGATACATTTTTAGTATCTTATGTTAAATTGACTGAGACCTAAAATAGGCTATTTCACTCTTTGTTTTGTATCAGCATGTTTTAACGAGAAGTGCATTTGATCTCCGTGAATGTGTATCAGTGGAGTTCATTAAGAAAAGAGCTATGATGATGGGCCTGGGTGGCTTAGTCGGTTGAGCGTCCGACTTTCGCTTAGATCAAGATCTCGCGGTTCATGGGTTCGAGCCCCGCGTCGGGCTCTGTGCTGACTGCCAGCTCAGAGCCTGGAGCCTGTTTCAGTCTGTGACTCCCTCTCTCTCTGACCCTCCCCTGCTCACGCTGTCTCTCTCTCCTAGAATTAAATAAAACATAAAAAAAAAATTAAAAAAAAAAAGAAAAAGAAAAGAGCTATGATCTCAGCCTCTGATTACTGAAAGCAAAAATTTAATCCTGAAACTAATTTTAATCTAACACATTCCCATCTCAATCTCCAGTTTCTAACCAATGTGTTGACAGATAATACATTTTAAAATTAATTACATAAAGTATTCCATGGCTTCTTGAATTAGACTTTTTACTATAAAATTGCTTATATTCTCTACATAATAAACATATACTACAGACAAAAGTTATTATCCCACTTGATAAAACCTCAGAGAAGCTTAGTGTCTTGATCAACGATAACACAGCCTGTTGGTAGAGAAGCCAGAAATAGGACCAAGTTCTTCTACTTCATCACCACATCTTTGACATTTTATAAAAGTTTAGGCTTAAAAATTAAGATGCTACCCGTTTTGGTCTGGAATGATTATTAGCACATGGTCATTTATAGGTTTTTTAAAGAGAGTGTTAAAAACCTCCATATGTTCTAATCCTGGAAACCAGTGTACTTTACAAATAAATTAATAATCTTTTAATACACAAAAAAGGCCAGAGTGTCCACTCAACACCTTCTTAGCCTTCGCATCTTTCTACATAGAAGCAGAGCAGATGCTTCTTGGCTAAATTCAAAATAGCATTTATTTACATATGTTTTATGGGAAAGCCATTAAAAATGTTTGGTAGACCTGCAGGGGAATGCTGGGTGGGAAAGGCGATGAGTCCCGGACAGTGATGACTGTTCCTGAAAGTCTTACAGCAATTAGTTTATGGAATGAGTGTGAAATATTTGGCTTCTGATCTGAAGTGTCCTTATTTTAGCACCTGGTGGAATCTTAGAGAATAAAGGAATCTGAATTAAAGATTTGTCACTGAATATCCTTCCAAATTTGGGGTTTATTTACGTTCTGAACTCTTAGTCTTATGCCTGCAAATTTTCATGTCAAGTACCTAAGAGCATGGAGAGCAATACCGAGTAGCCGTGAGCCAGGCTGTCAAGTAGTTGTAATCGGTCCTCATTCAGGTGGGAGTGCAGCCCTTAATAGATGCAGGTGGAATTTTTATTATCGGTACATGAGGGCACAAAGCACATGTAGAAAAAAAAGAAAGTTGCTTACCTTTGGATTAGATAATAACACTTAATTAAAGCCAGAAGAGCTGAACTTTTGTGAAAGCTTGAAGAGAGAAATAACATTAACCAACAGCACGCCAGATTCTTTTACTTGTTTCCTCCTTCGGTCCCCGTGAGACCCAAGGCTTGCTAATAGTTTCTATTATTTTCTTTCCCCTCATCCTGTCCACCATTAAGAAGCTAAAATTTGTCAAGTTAAGTAACTTACTTGAAATAATGTAGCAGTGAAGAAATTTTTTAAAAAATATTTTTATTTATTTCTAGGAGAGAGAGAGAGAGAGAGAGAGAGAGGGAGAGAGAGCGTGAGCAGGGGAGGGTCAGAGAGAGAGGGAGACACAGACTCTGAAATAGGCTCCAGGCTCTGAGCTGGCAGTCAGCACAGAACCTGACGCGGGTCTCGAACACGAACTGCGAGATCATGACCTAAGCGAAAGTCGGAAGCTTAACCGACTAAGCGTCCCAAGAAAAATTTTAACTTATACCCAGTTAAGTTCTATGTTTTATGTTCCTTCCACAAACATAAACCATGCCGTAAAATTAGGCTTCCCTTTTGGGGGAATAGAAGAGCTATCACCTAGATACAATCTCAGAAAAGGTGTTTTCCTCTCAAAGAAGGCTGAAATTTTGCAAATGGAGTCAGGAGGTTTTGTGAGGCACTTTTTCCTGAATGTTTTGCAACCTTAAAACATGTATTTCTATTTCTATTTCCATTTCTATTTCTATTCTAGTTCTACTTGTGAGGCGCTTTTTCCTGAATGTTTTGCAACCTTAAAACATGTATTTCTATTTCTACTTCTACTTCTATTTCTATTCCTTAGCATGTCCATACCTAGAAATCCGATTACAGTGGTCTCTGTACATAACCAATTGTCTGCAGCCTTTTGAGGCTGAGTAATCAGTCATATTCAAAAAGCTGCAATTTCAAATCATTGTTACTGAAGTAACTGTTAACCAGTGTAATAAGGTGTTATGGTCCCTGAATGATAAGAACATTGTACTTTTATCGACTACCTGAGTAAATGCTTTGTTTTATTTCCTTGTTTTTAGAATTTTATCAGTTGAAAATGTACAATCTACCTCATCACAGATTTTAAGGTTTTGCTCTAGCACTAGAAGAAACCGCTAAACACTTAGTAAAATATGATTTTAGTTTGATTCTTGATTTCTGAAATGTTAAAATTTGATTTTTAGGATGAATTTTGTAAATGTTTAGTTATCTTTTGAAGAGAGAGAGAGAGAGAGGAGAGAGCGAGAAAGAGGGACTGTGAGTGAGGACTCAGAGCAGAGAGAGAGAGGGGGAGACACAGAATCCAAAGCAGGCTCCAGGCTCTGAGCTGTCAGCACAGAGCCCTATGTGGGGCTCAAACTCACAGACTGTGAGATCATGACCTGAGCCAAAGCCGAACACTTAACTGACTGAGCCAACCAGGCACCCCTAAAATTTGCTTTTTAAATTGAGTAAATATAGCGCCTTAAGTAACCTTAACCTTTCCCAAATTACATCTTTTGCCTTTATTTCCCATCTAGAACTTCTGTCATTGTATCCATTCATCTGCCGGTATCTAGTCTCTAATATCCAGCTGTACACACATGACCACATTGCTCCCTCAGAACTACAGTTCCCACCAGATTGTGTTATCATCTCTCAAGTGTAAAGCTAACTAAGAGAAAATTGTGTGGCAAAATAATAACAGTGTTTCCTTCCATGGTGATTTCCTGTGGATGACTAAAAAGTGAGGTTTCATGGATTAGGAACTTTTGAGGACTTGCTTAGGACCATACACCTATGGTTAGGTCCACATGGCATTTATTAAGATATTCTTCAGTGGCTGACATTGCATGAGATACACAGATGAGAAACGTCAACATGTATGTGAGTACAATTTCATATGGGGAACACTTGCAGGAACAACGTTTTAAAACAAGGATAAACTCAGAGGACAATTGTATCTTTTATGAATTTTGACTTGAGTATGAATGATTCTATTGTGTCTTTACGTCATTCCAAGAATTAAATCTTACACTAAATTGACCACTGGCATTTCTTTCATTGTTTTCTTATCGCTCTTTTGCTGTATCACCAGAGGAATGCAGAAATACTGGATTATTATCTAATGAATTCCAAAGTCAGAGGCCTTTGGATTCATTGTAAGACTTTCTTTAAAGGCTAGACTCTGCCCAAATCCAAAGGGGGTAATTCCATCCATGAATTAGCTATCTTTACTTGGATTTTACATATTTTGTTACGTTATAGCTGTATTACCTCCAGTAAAAATCAGTTGTTAATCCCTTTTAATTAATTTCTGAAATATAGTCAGAGTTAGTTGGGGTATGTTTTTACTACTTTGAGCCATTAAACAGATTGTGATATGTTTGTCTTATGTGGTCTAAGGAGTGAAAAGATTTTTCTGAGAATTTTAATCAAATTCTTAGGTTGATATTTGAGACATAATTTTTTGGAAATGGAGATAGTAGAATATTATTAGGGTGGAAGTATCATATTCTACTTACTATGATCTTTGTTGGTGAATCTGGGCTCTGTTCCCAGCTCCAAATAGAAATGCTAAATTGTCTTGGTTAGATTTCTCATCCATCATATGCTTCAATTTCCCACTTGTCTTTTTAAATTCTTTCTTGGGATTTTGCCAGAGTCAACTAGAAAATGTCTCATGTACTTTAGGCTTTGAGAGGAAAAGACACTGTAAAATGCCTCAATTATCAAAATAAATCTAACCAATTTGTGATTATCCACTTTGTGATTTTTCTCCCAGAAATCTTTAATCCCATAGGAGCTTCACTGGCTACTTGGCATAGATCTGATCAGGGCAAATTCACGTCATTTCTAGCTAATGTGTATGTAGGTAATGCAGAATGCTTTTGATTAACCTGAATTTGCCCAAACTGAGTTATAAAACATACTGACTCCAAAATCCAGCATGCTTCTCAGGCCAAAAGAAATGTATTTAGGAACATATTCCCAGTTTTTTATTATCCATTCCACTTCTTCCTTGTATAAACATGGGTAGTTTGTACATTAAGGATGGATTTTTAAGTGCACATCTGTGCTAATCTCAATACCATAATCAAAGAATTATCCTTTTATTATAACAGTTTAAAGTATTATAATAGGAAGTGCATTTATCATTTTTGTATTAAGTCTTTAAGTTTAGTGAGTAGATTTAGCTTTTGTCATAAGTCTAAGCAAGTTGGCAGATATGAGCATTTATCTCACAGAATAGGATGTGGCAGTAACAGGAGTGATTTTCCTGTTTTGCTGGTATTAAACAAATTTTTCAAACTCATGCAGATGGGCCTTGAGAGACAGACTTTGTCATATTCATGGGATTTTGTATTTGAGTGACAAGTGCAAACTTTAACACTTTAAGATGCACTGAAGTTAGACCACCGTGCTGGAGGTGGCCACTATTGTCCAGGATGATCAGATATCTTTTCACAGCTAGATTATGGCAATTTATAGTCTTTCTTTTGTCTTTTTTTCCTCACAGCTGTTGTGAACTTGGACAATTCTGTGGTTGATCTGGAGACCCTTCAAGCTCTCTATGAGAATGTGAGTAATAGAAGGAATTTTATGTGTGAGTATATAATACATACACAATACTTGCCAATATGCACATCTAGACTCATTGCTTTAATGTCCTTTAAGAAAATTATATCTGGGTGCACTAAATTCACTTAAGTATAAGTTTGTTAAATACTTTCTAGGGAACTTACCGGACAAATGGATGGCCTCATAATTTCAAAGATTGTGGTTCAAAGCACGCTGCATGTGAGGTCATTCGTATCCCCTCTTTTGAAATATAATAGTCAATACTCACATAGAGGTTAATTTGAGCTGAGCATTGCTCTGCACTAATTTAGTTAATCTTCACATGAAAACTCTAGGTAGGTATTATTATTATCCTCATTTTACATATGAGGAAATTTAGGGATAGCTGGTCAAATGACCTGCTCAAAATCCCATAGCTAATGTGGGATAGCTGAGGTATAATTCATTTGAGTCCACTTCTTCTAACTGCATGGTTTGCTTCACCAAGTGACGGAACATTCAAGATTTCCTCCAGTAGCACTTTTTCTTATGTTGGCAGGAAAAAAAACCCAGTAAGGAATCAGAGAAGTAGGACTATAGCATGATACGGTCTGTGCCTTTGGGAACTGCGTGGTGAAACATGAAATGGCTTTAGCTGGGGCACGGCATTAAATACACTGATTCACATAGTAAGAAAGTGATTTTCTTATCAGGGCCTTTAGAGTGCTTCTGAGGAACTATATATATTGATTATAAATATATTACTATATTCTATAGCAATAGAACTATATATAGTTCTTCAGAACTGTATGTGTTTTGGAGAGAGTCTCTGTGTGGCCCTATTTTATACCTGGTATCTTTGGGCTCTGTATTTTCATTTTGTTTCTGCTTTTGCCTATAATGTGCCTGGTATTAAGCCTCTGTGCTCTTTAGGGGCATGGCTTTAGTTGGCCCTTGACTTTTCAGCCCCAAGTCAAAGAATTCCTGGCTCTGGAAGATACACATAGTGAACAGGATGCAGACTTCTTCCCTGACCACCCCCTTAGGAATAGTGTTTTTGATCTATGTTCTAAACATATTTATATGTGGTTTCCCCTGTGAAATTTAGACCTTTGTAAGAGAAAATGTTTCTTATGGTACATTGCATAGAATCTATTGATCAAGTGTAGACTTGGTACCTGGTCACCACAATGACCATAGGTGCTCACTTAGAATGAGCCATTAATGAGGCCTGAGAGGGGAGGCTGGAATGGTTGATTATATGGGGCACCTGGGTGACTTAGTTAGTTAAGCATCCAACTCCTGATTTCAGCTCAGATCATGATCTTGTGATTATGGGATCAAGCCCCATTGAGCTCTGTGCTGAGCTGAGCGTGGAGCCTACTTGGGATTCTCGCTCTCTTTCTCTCTCTTTCTCTCCTTTCTCCCTCTGTCCCTCTCCCCTGTTTGTACACATACTCTCTCTCTCTAAAAAACAAAAAAAAAAAACAAAAAAGAAAATTTGAAATATTTTGTTGATCATATAGTTGTCTAAACTGGAAAAATAAATCACATATTTAATATATCAGTACATTAGTGTCCCAGTGAAATGGGTATGTAAAACATATCCATTTAGAGGTACAGAAAGTTTTCATTTCTCTTGAATCTTTGATACCAATCCTTTCCCAACCAGGAGAATCATATGGAAGAAATGAGGAAATACCAGAGATAGTAATTTCTTCGACAGGTCATAATGATGTATGATGTTGGTGTCTATTTAACTGTTTTTCTTATACCTACACTGCATATATGTATATATAAATGCTTACCTATATACATAATATATATGTGTATATTGTGTATGTGTCTTATATATTCTATGAAGACATATGAATGTCTTAACCTGATATATCCATGTGCAGAAATATATGCAGAAGAAGTACGGAAGTTGGGAACAATGATGTTTCTGAACAAAGTTTAATGTGCAGTGATTTAGAGTATTTTATTTGGGAGTTTTTAGCCTGTCAGAGCAAATTAATTTTTATGAAATAGAAATTTCTGACTCTGAACTAGATAGCCACCCAGAGTTTGTGTCTAGTTTCTCATTATTGTACTCATGAAGGTAGAAGGAGCTGGGACTTGTTAACTTCGTGGTTTTCTCTTTGTTGTTGTTATCAAACAATGGTTCAGGCTTCCATTGTGTCAGGAAAATGCAATGGTGGGGATGGTTTCTAGTAATACCAGTTCAAGTAGTAAAAGGCTGGATTTCTTTGCTAGCCATCGATGGTAGAGGAACTTAAAGAATCCATTATGAATAATAGAACTCATGCTAATTCCTAGCTGACTTTCACTAAAGTACAAAGAGGGAGAAATATTTGTTTTATCCATGGCAATATCCCTAGTATCTAGAATTAAGGAATATTGGCACATAGGAAGTATTCAGTAAATGTTAAATAAATGTTTATATGAATTAATGAATGGAAAAACCTCTTTGGGGCTGTCATGTGTTTTTCAAATCCTGTTTGCATATTCAAACTGATTGCTACCCACTGGAAACGAGGATCTGTATTGAACATACATTTGTGCCGTTTTCATTTCTTTAGTAACCTAAGAGGATTTCATGTGCAAAATAATTAGCAGTTCTTCCAGTGGGGTCCAGTAGCCCAGTCACAATTTATTGTAAACCTGCCAGATATAAAAAGTATGGTTGACACTTTGAAAAGGGTAAATGAAGATTTAAAATGTTTCTAGTGGAAGTATTCTGGGTCATTAAGGAGAGACTCCTGGAGATCTATTTATATATAAGGGTTTTCAGTTTTCTAGGGATAAGTGCTGAGGCAGAAATCTATGCTTTTTTGAGTAATACATAGCAGCAGTAGAGTTCTCCACATTTAGCGAATGAATATGCCTCTAACAAAGCAAAGGACTCCCCCGAATGTAAGAAATAATGCCTATTCCCTATACATGCAAACTGTATTTGTTCAAATCCCTTCTTTTCACTTGTTTAGGTTTCAAAATTCCCTGAATTTTTATAAATAGTGATAATTTAATATCGATTATGCACCAATGGTTGTTCGAAGTCCTTTACATATAGAAATTCATTTAATCCTCTAAATGCCTCACCTGTGACTTATGAAGAAGAAATACCGTTGTTGTCTAACGCTTTTTAGAAAATTGAGACACAGCAAGGTTCTCACAGCTCAGAGCTCTGGTGGCACCTGCTCACCTCTCCTAAGGAATGTGCGCTAAGCACAGAATTTCCTGATTCATGGTGATCTCTGAATAGAGCTTTCAGGAGGACTGGAGGCAGCCCTGTATGGTAAGAAAGAACATGGGATAAAAGAAGTCAAAGGAATTCTGTTCAGGATCCAGCACCACAATTACACTGATAGATGCCTTTGTTCTTTGGTTTCCATACTCTCATTTCTAAATGGGGTTCCTAATAATTCATATTAACAACATTAACTTTTTGACACCATGAAATGAATGGAGAAGAGTCTTTTAGACCACTCAGTATTATTATGCTTAAGAGGTTTTTTTTTTTCTTTAAATAAAAATAAATGTGGGCATAGAACCATGAATGTCAGATTGCAGAAGATTACTTCTCAGGCTGGTAAGATTGAGGGTAACAAAGGCTGAATGCCTTGTAAATTAAAGTAAAACTGGACCTTTTCATCGAGGGCCTCAAGATTTTGTCATGTGAAGCAGGATAGATACTTGTATCTGTACAGGGAACATGAATTTAAGAGAGAATACTTTGTCATAATTTTCAGAATCATACTACTTTACTCTCAATCAGTTTAAAGTTTGTTTTAGCCTTTAAAACAGTCTCAAAGATACAATAAAATTGCCAATGTGGTGTAGCAAGCTTTTTTTTTTTTTTTTTTTGCATCATTTGCAAATAAATTGCAATATTAGGCCCTATTATTCTTGAATTTTGGTGCATATTGCCTACAAATAAGTATGTCTTGAGCCATCAGGCAACCATCAACATTAGGAAATTAATGCTGATATATTGCTATCATCTAATCCTCAGATCCCAGTCAAATTTTGTCAGTTATTCCCATAATTTCCTTTATATTTAGGACATCTGTCTTTGAAATCTTGTAGTGCTTTTTATCTTCCTTTCCTTGGGCACTGGCTTCTTTTTTTTTTTCTTTATATGTGCATATGTCTTATCTTTCAACAGAACTAGAAGTTACTATTAGGATTTTTATATTATATCTGAAGCTTAATGGTTTATATATAATATTAATAATAATTACTAATTAATTAAAGAATGACTTGTTTTTGTTCTTAGTATGGTTTTTATAATTGAGAGACATGAAAATTATTTATGTCATTGTATTTCAAATGTACTTTTTTGAAAGAACAGTGTAAAAATTAATGCAGCTTTCTTAAAAATATGATTTTTGGGGCACCTGGGTGGCTTAGTCGGTTGAGCGTCCAACTTTCGCTTAGGTCATGATCTCGCGGTTTGTGGGTTCGAGCCCCGCGTCGGGCTCTGTGCTGACTTCCAGCTCAGAGCCTGGAGCCTGTTTCAGTCTGTGACTCCCTCTCTCTCTGACCCTCCCCTGCTCACGCTGTCTCTCTCTCTCTCTCCTATAAATAAATAAAGAACATTAAAAAATTTTTTTAAAAAGATGATTTTAGAAATATTTCTACAAAGATTCAGAATTACTGCATAGGGGCGCCTGCGTGGCTCAGTCTGTTAAGCGTCTGACTTCAGCTCAGTTCATGATCTCACGGTTCACGGGTTCGAGCCCCTCATTGGGCTCTGTGCTGACAGGTCAGAGCTTGGAGCCTGTCTTCGGATTCTGTGTCTCCCTCTCTCTCTAATCCTCCCCTGCTCAGGCTGTCTCTATCTCTCTATCAAAAAATAAAGTATTAAAAAAACAGAATTACTGCATAAATAAGGTTAACCTTTACTACACCAGAAATATTTCATTAGATTATGTGTAATTTTTCAAATAATAGTTTGAATTAAAATAGTGACATTCTGGGGCACCTGGGTGGCTCACTTGGTTAAGCATCTCACCTGCTCGGATCATAATCTCACAGTCCATGGGTTCGAGTCCTGCATCGGGCTCTGTGCTTAAAGCTCAGAGCCTGGAGCCTGCTTCAGGTTCTGTGTCTCCCTCTCTCAGCCCCTCCCCTGCTCGCTCTCTGTCTCTGTCTCTCAAAATAAAATAAAGACATAAAAAAAAATAAAATAAAATAGTGGCATTCTGTTGTGGGGCAAATGGAGCGTGTTTGTTGATGTAAGTTTGGAGATTATTGCCTCAAGAGCACCTTGAAGCCGCTGGAGACACTCTTGCCTTTTCTCAGTTTACCCTGAGCCTTTGCCTGTCCAGGGGACTGACGAGAAGCTTGAGCTTTCTCTTCCCAGCTGATACTAAATAATACATACTTCAGTGAACCCAAGATGAACCCAAGACCACAGAATCAATTACAGTTTGTTTTTTATAAATTTTTAAAAGTTTATTTATTTGTTGGAGAGAAACAGAGACAGCACGAGTGGGGGAAGGGCAGAGAGAGAGGAGGGTGAGGGAGAGAGGTTCCCAGGTAAGCTCCATGTTGCCAACGCAGAGCCCGACATGGGGCTTGAACTCACAAAACCACGAGATCGTGACCTGAGCCAAAACCAAAAGTTGGACACAAAACCGACCGAGCCACCCAGGAACCCTTATAGTTTATTTTTCAGTACACAGTGCAGAACGTTTTTTTCGTGTTTTTTAGTTGCTAGTAGCCTGTATGTTTACAGGTGACTGTTAAAAATAAGGCCGCGTAATGAACATCTCCAGGGTACCTTGGTGGGAGTCCTTCCTACGTCCTACAAACTCTCCTCAACTGTTTCATAGCTAGATTAAAATATGCATCCGTTTTAATGAGCATGACATGATATGAACATGCTTTTAATATCGTGTCCCTCCTCTCCTATCCTAAATCTCACAAGGGCACATCCAGAAGCACTACGTGAAACCAATTAATTTACTATTCCCAGGGGGCCTAGGATTCTACCTATTTTTGTGTACACTGTACCAGATGGGGACAGCCCAGCAACCCATGTAACTGTAGTAGAAGTTGTATATCTTCTCTGTGGTCTGTAATGGGGTGGAATGAATGAGGAGTGAATCAACTCTTTGAAATAGTACAGTAAACCATTCAGGCTGTGTGTGATTCCAGTCCTTCCCCCTGCATGCGCCCATCTTCCTACCTCACATGTATTTGGACATTAAGCCACCTGATTCATATGCGCCAGTCTTTCTTCATTTGTCACTATCACCTTATCTAGGAATATCTATGACCATCTTTGTACCACCTTATGCTCCCATCAGGGAGCCGTTCTCATTCCCTGCTTGCAGCAGCTTTCCCCAGCTCTCCCTTGTCAAAGCATGCTCGGTGTACCCTTCCCATTTAAAAGAAAGAATGATAAAGAAGCAAATGACATATTCCCTTTTCTTCTTTGTTTCTTTGATTTAAAAATATTTACGGAATGCTAACTAAATGTCGGGCACCGTGCTACGACCCATGCTCAGTGGCTTCGGTGCTCTGACTCCTCCAGTTTTAATGGATGAAGTCTTCCTCTCGTTCACGTACACGCACCGCACATACCCAGGAAGAGAGCGAGGAGAGTTAGCGACGTGCAGCTGCAGATGGGCTCTGAAAACCCATCCTCAGTGGCGAAAGCATCTCTGAGGACGGGACGTTTGGAAAGTAGGAGTCACCCAAGAAGGAAATGAAATGAAAGTGTTCTCTCTCTCTCTCTCTCTTTAGATCATTTCTTTATTTGTTATTTATTTATTTAATTCAAGTTCATTAACATACAGTGTAGTCTTGGGTTCAGGAGCAGAGTGCAGTGATTCGTCACTTACGTATGACACCCAGGGCTCATCCCAACAAGTGCCCGAAAGTGTTCTAAGTAGAGACAACGGTATGTGCCAAGGTTTGGGAACATGGAAGAGGGGTCAGCCCGCTGGGGAGAAGAAGGTGCCTGTGAGTAAAGAGTTCTGGAAGGAATGGACAAGAGGGGAGATGTGGGAGCAGGCAGTGGCTACGGTTAGCCAGGGATTTTAGGACATTTTAAGAGAATTGCATAATCTTTAATTTTTCTTTTGAATTCTGTCAAGTTTTACACCCTGTATGTGGAGGCTTCCTCATCAGACCCGAACACATTTAGAATTGTATCTTCCCGTTGCCTTTATCTCCCACATACTCACGGTGCACGATCATTTGAGTATTCCGTTGAATTTAGTTTGCTAATATTTTGTTGAGGATTTTTGCATCTAATGTTCATCAGAGACTTTGGCCTGTAGTTCTCCTTTCTGGTGCTACCTTTTCTGGTTTTGGTTTTAAGGTAATGCTGTCCTCATGCAATGTTAGGAAATGTTCCTTCCTCCAGGTTTCAGAAAGAATTTGAGAAATTATTGAAGAATTGGCATTATTTCTGCTTTAAATATTTGATAGAATTTGCCAGTGAAGTCATCTGGTCCTGGGCTTTTATTGGTTGGAAATTTTTTGATGACTGATTCGTTTTCCTTAGTTATTATAAGTCTGTTCAGACTTTCTTTTTCTTCTTTAAAAAATTGTTTTTAATATTTAGTTTTCAGAAGCAGAGAAACAGTGAGTGGGGGAGGAGCAGAGAAAGAGAGAGAGAGACACAGAATCTGAAGCAGCTCCAGGTTCTGAGCTGTGAGCACAGGGCCTGACGCGGGGCTCAAACCTGCAAACCTTGAGATCATGACCTTAGTCAAAGTTGGACATCCAACCAACTGAGCCACCGAGGTGCCCAGTGTTTTAAAAAAATTTTTAATGTTTATTTATTTTTGAGAGGTATGTAGAAAAGACACAAAGCATGAGCGAAGGAGGGGTAGAGAGAGAGAGAGAGGAGACACAATCTGAAGCAGGCTCCAGGCTCTGTGATGTTAGCACAGAGTCTGATGTGGGACTCAGACTCTTAAGCCAGGAGATCATGACCTGAGCCAAGTTGGACACTCAACTGACTGAGCCACCCAAGTGCCCCTAGACTTTTTTTTTTTTATTCAGTCTTAGTGTGAGTATGTTCTTGGGAACTTACTATTTGTTGGCTTAAAATTTTTCCTGGTTGTCTCATGATCCTTTTATTTTTGTGGCATTAGTTGTGATTTCTTCTTTTTCATTTCTGGTTGTATTTATTTGAGTCTTCCCTTTTCTCTTAGTTATTCTATCTAAAGTTTTGTTAGCTTGGCTAGCTTTAAAAAATGTCTTAGTTTCATTGATTTTTTTTCTATTGATTTTCTATTCTTTATTTTATTTCTGTTGTACTTTTTATTATTTCTCTTTTTCTGCTAACTTTGGATGTCATTTATTCTTTTGTAGTTTGTTCCTTGAGGTGTAAAGTTGGGTTGTTTATTTCTTCTTTTTTAATATAGATGTTTATTGCTATAAGCTTCCCTCTCAGTACTGCTTTTGATATGTTGTGCATTCATTTTCATTTGTCTCAAGATGTTTTCCAATTTCTCCTTTGATTTCATATTTGAACCATTAGTCAAAAGTCTCTTGTTTAATTTACACCTATTCATGAATTTTCCTGTTTCCCTTCTGCTACTGATTTCTAGTTTCATTCCATTGTGATCAGAAAAGATACTTGGTATGAATTCAGTCTTCTTATATTTCTCTTTTTAAAAATTTTTTTTTTTTTTACAAATAGTTTATTGTCAAATTAATTTCCACATAACACTCAGTGCTCATCCCCGTAAGCGTCTCTTTTTTAAAATTTTTAAACGTTTATTTTTGAGAGAGAGAGACACACAGAGACAGAGAGAGACAGAGAGAGACAGAGCATGAGTGGGGGAGGGGCAAAAAGAGAGGGAGACAGAATCCCTCTAGGGATTCTAGCAGGTTCTAGGCTTTGAGCCGTCAGCACAGAGCAGGGCATGGGTCTTGAACTCATGAACCGTGAGATCATGACCTGAGCCGAAGTTGGACGTGTAACCAGCTGTGCCACTCAGGCGCCCTAGTCTTCTTATATTTCTAAGCACTTGTTTTTATGAATTCTGACATGCGACCTGTCCTGGAGAATGCTCTGTGTGTGCTTGACATCACAACGTATATTCCACTGTTGTTGGTTAAAAATTACGTATGTGTTCGTTTGGTCCATTTGGTCAGTGGTGTTAATCATTTCCAGTGATTCTTTATTGATTTTCTGCCTATTTATCTGTTTGTCATTGATAGTGGGATGTTGAAGTTTCCTGCTCTTAATTGTATTTCTCTCTTCAAATCTATCAGTGTCTGCCTTATATATTTAGGTGCTCTGATGTTGGGGGCATATATATTTATAATGTATTATCTTCCTAATTGACCCTTTTATCATTATATAATGATCTTCTTTGTCTCTTTTAATAGTTTTTGACTTAAAGTCTATTTTGTCTGATGTAAGTTATAACCTCCTTTGCTGGTTACTATTTGCATGGAACATCTTTTTCCATCCACTTAACTCTCAGTCTGTGCATGTCCCTAAATCTAAAGGTGAGATCTGTTATAGATAGCACATATTTTCATCTTGATTTTTAATTCATTCAGCCACTCTGTGTTTTTTTATTGGTAAGTTTAATCCATTTGCATTTGAAGTAATTATAGGTAAGAAAGTATTTGTTACCCAATTAGTCAAGGGTCTTCTGTTTGCTTTGACTGACTTTTGTCAGTCTTTTCTCTTTCTCTCTTCTTTAGTGTTTTATTGTTGTGTTTTGTTTGTTTCTTATTCATATGCTGCAATTCTCTCTGTTTCATTTGTGTAACTTCTTTTTGTGTAAGTATTTTCTTGTGGTTACATGGGTTGCATAAAATATACTTACTACAGTTGATTTTATGCTGATAATAATTTAACTTCAGTTGCATATAAAAACCCTACGCTTTTGCTTTGTATGTTATTGATTTCACAGCTATTGTATATTTAGTATATTTTTATTTATAGTTATTTTTAATACGTTTGTCTTTCAACTTTTTTTTTTTTACATTTATTTATTTTTGAGAGACAGAGTGAGACAGAGCATGAGCAGGGGAGGGTCAGAGAGAGAGGGAGATACAGAATCTGAAGCAGACTCCAGGCTCTGAGGAAGCGTTCAGCACAGAGCCTGACGTGGGGCTCAAACCCACAAATTGTGAGATCATGACCTGAGCAGAAGTTGGACGCTTAACTGACTGAGCCCCCCAGGTGCCCCTGTATGGTACTCTTTACTGGCAATTTTTTTTCTTTCAGCACTTTGAAAATATAATCTCACTCTCTTGCTCAGAAATCTGATGATTGCCCTATGGAGATTTTTCTTATTTGTGACAAGTCAGTTTTTTCTCACTGCTTTCAAAATTCTCTCTTTGTTTTTGACTTTTGGCATTTTGATTATAATGTGTCTTAGGGTAAACTTATTTGTATTGATCTTGTGGGGGATCCTTTGAGCCTCATGAAAGTGGATATCTCTGTCTTTTCGAAGATTTGGAAATTTTCAGTTATTATTTCTTTAAGTAAGTTTTCCGTCCCTTTTACTTTCTTGTCTAACAACTGGCATTCCCATAATGTGTATACCAGTCTGCTTACATTGTCTCATAAGTCCCTTAAGTTATCTTCACTCTTTTTCAGTTTTTATTTCTTTTTGCTTCTTTCTCCTAGTGAATTAATTCCAATGACCTGTATTTGAGTTTACTGATACTTTCTTCTGCTTGACTTAGTGTGTTATTAATCCTTTATCTGATTTTTTTTTAGTTCATTTGTTGTATTCATTAGCTCTATTTGTGCTTGGTCCTTTTTAATAGTTCCTATCTCTTTGTTGAAATTCTCATTTTGTTCATGTTTTGCCCTCCTGACCTCGATAAGCATCTTTAAGACAGTCATTTTGAATTCTCTATCAGGTAAACCATATATATCCATTTCATTAGAGTTAATTTTCTGGGCATTTATTCTTTTATTTGGAAATTAGTTCCCAATTTCTCCATTTTCCTTGACCCTCTGAGTTAGGGTTTGTGCATTTGACAAAACAGCCTGACCTTGTATGGAAGACCCTTACCAATCACCTGTCCAAGAATCTGAGTGCCTCTTAAATCTTCATGCTAGTCCAAACTGCTATTTTTTAAATTTATTTCTAGGAGAGAGAGAGAGAGAGACAGCGTGAGCAGGGGAGGGTCAGAGAGAGAGGGAGACACAGACTCTGAAACAGACTCCAGGCTCTGAGCTGGCAGTCAGCACAGAGCCCGACGCGGGGCTCAAATCCATGAACCGCAAGATCTTGACCTAAGCGAAAGTCGGACGCTTAACCGACTAAGCCACCCAGGCGCCCCCAAACTGCTATTTTTTTTTTAATGTTTAATTTTTGAGAGAGAGAGGGAGACAGAGCACAAGAAGGGGAGGGGCAGAGAGAGAGAGGGCGATAGAATCTGAAGCAGGCTTCCAGCTCTGAGCTGTCAGCATAGAGCCTGATGTAGGGCTTGAACCCATGGACCATGATATCATGGCCTGAGCCGAGACCAGACACCCGACTGACTGAGTCACCCAGGCTCCCCAAACTGCTATTTATGTAGAAGCCTCCAGGTATCTAGAATATGCCAGAACTCATTAGTCCCCTGAGATAGGCAAGATGGAAGCCAATGTTTTGAGAAGCTCCTCTAAAATTTGTGATGCTGTATGTATGATCCAAGTCCATTAAGACATGCTGGGAGGTAGAGTGTATTGCCTGCTTGTTCTGTTCTGAACTATGGGAAGTGGCTGTGTGGCAAGTGTCGGCATGCTTTTCAAACTGCTACGTGTTCCCTGGACCCCCCACAGGACTGTCAGAGACAAGTGAGTTAGAAGTCAATCTCTTTGGTTATAGCCAAAAAAGTTGTAATGGTAGATGTCTAGTCCGACTTCTTTACTTCCTAGAGAGAAGCTGGGAGCTGGAGTTTGCTTCCCACTGTGCACTGGGCCAGAAGGAGGATGTGTGGCAAGTGCCTGTAACTCTCATTCAAACTGCAGCTCTGTTCTTTGTAGACCCTGTTGGACCAATGAATGCTGGGCTTTATCAGTTCTCAGAGACAAGTGAGTTAGAACCCAGACCCTTGGGTAGTAGCCAGAAAAATTGGAGTATTATCCGTGTAGACCAAAATCTTTGCTCCTTAGGGAGACGAGAGATGCTGGGAGTTGTCTCCCAACTGTATGGTACTCTACCAGTGGTGGAGATTATGATGAGAGTGTGTCTCAACTTTCCTACCAATTTCGATATGGCTTGCTTCATACATGCCCATGGTAAAGGAGCCTCTCATCTAGTTTCTGAATTTCTCACAAAGTGAATTGATAAGTGTATTGTTGTTGCTGAATCTCTGTGTCCATATGGGGAAGAAGAGTCCACAGCCTGTTAGTCCAGCATCTTGCTAACATTACTTCTTCTTCCTTTTATCTTGAAGGTCAGGTTTCCCTCTGGGATAATTTCCTTTCAGTCCAACTAAGTATGTTTAATATTCTTCGGATGCAGATCTTTCCATAGTGAGATCTCCTTATTTCCTTTTATCTTGGGATGTTTTTTCTTTTGTTTTCATTTCTGAATGGCATTTTCTTTGGATATAGAAATCTGAGTTGACCATTTCTTTCCTTGTGCATATGAGACATTACATTTGCCCCTGGGCTCCACTGTTCCTTATGGTAACAGTAAGACAAGTCTAGACAGTGTTTTCTTTGTATTTATTCTGATTGATTTTGATGACTATCTTGATTCTATGTATTTGTTTTTCATCACATTTGGAAAATGTTCAACCTTCCATCGTTCAATTTTCAAATATTCTTTCTATCCTAGTCTCTCTCAATCCTCTCCTTTTGAGTTTCCAGGTAGATGTATATTAGACCTTTTGATACTTTCACAATCATCCCTGCAGCTCTGTTCATCTGGTTTTCAATATTTTCTTCTCTCTGTTCATTATATTGGATACTTTCACTGATTTTTTTCCTCTGTCGTCGTTACTTCTTTACTTCAGCCCATTTAGTAAAACAGGTAAAAAATTAAAAGAAAGGATTATTGCATGAAAATATCATTTTGGTATGTTAGGATACTTATAATAATTGGATATAAATAGTCATTAAAAGAAGTAAGTGTAATTATTTTAAGACCTCAAATGTGGGGTTTTCTAGAATAGATACCTGTACAGTGTTTAAAGTATTTTGTGCTATGGAGAAAAAAATTAATTTGAGGAGAATGGAGATTGCTCTGAGTGGGGGGTACAATTTAAAATGTTGTTAGGCAGAGGACAGATACCATATGTTTTCACTCATAAGTGGAACAGGAGAAACTTAACAGAGGACGATGGGGGAGGGGAAGGGGAAAAATAGTGGGGGAGGGGGAGGGAGGCAAACCGTAAGAGACTCTTGAAGGCTGAGAACAAACTGAGGGCTGATGGACATGGGGGAGAGGGGAAGGGGGGTGATGGGCATGGGGGAGGGCACTTGTGGGGATGAGCACGGGGTGTTCTATGGAAACCAACTTGACAACAAACTACAAAAGGAAAAAAAATGAAATAAAATATGGAAGAAAAATAAAAAATAAAAAATGTAAAATGTTGTTGTTATTTAAAGGTAATATTTTAAGTAGGAATTGCAGGAGATGAGGAAGAGAAACCATGGGGATGTCCTGGGGATGGTATCTGCCTAACGCGTGAGCAAGTGTGATGTATTCAAGTAACAGTGGGAAGGCCCGAATAAAATGGCGCAGGGGATGGAAGTATAGAGGTGATCAAAGGTGAACTGAGGGAAACAGCTCCTCTAAGGCCCTGCAGGCCTTTGTAAGATTTTGACTTCACTCTGAGTAAAATGGGAATATAATGCACATGGAGTTTTATTTAGAGGAGTCACATTTTAGAAGGAAGCCTTTGACTATTGAAGAATAGATATGGGGAGACAAGATGAAATGTCAGAGACCGTTAGGAGGGAGGTAAGAGACGATAATGACTTGGACCATCGTAGAAGCAATGCAGCTGGTGAGAAGTGGTCAGACTCTGGAAATACTTTGAAGAGTAGGTCAATAGAATTTGCTGACTGATTGGATACAAACTACTCAGGAAATATGGCCGAAGCAATAGAAGCGATAGGGTTGCCATAATTGATATGTACAAGAGCTTTGGTACAGGATAGGAAATAAGAATTCTGTTTTGGTCCTGTGAGGCTTCAGTTGTCTATTCATTCATACAAGTGGACGTATGTAGTAATCCTGCCTCATAGTCTCAAGCCAGAAAGTAGGGGTGGGGTGGTCTCTCATTCTGGGTCCAATCAAAGACTAGAAACCATGGAGTAAGGTGCCTGGAGGTTTGTTATTATGAATGATCAGCCTGTGGTAGGAGAGAACAAAGATGTCAAGAGAACCCTAAGTGCTACCCCAGGGCTGAGAGAGAGTACCCAGTGAGGGGGAAACTTGAAAGGAGAGCTCTCTCAGGAAAGCTGGGGTACAGACCTGCCTGGAGGAGGTGTGGCTGCAGCCCGCTGGTTTGCTGGGCCGCTGCTGGTCCCAGTCTCTGAGCCTAGCAGGAAGCAAGCTTCTGGTGGTATGTGAGCCACAGCTGGTGAGCAGACACGCAGGAGTCAGGATGCTGCCCGGAGAATGACGCTCACGTGTGTACAGTGTCCTTGTGTAGAGAGGCCAGGAAAGAAACCTCAGGTCACAGGTAAGTCATGGCTGGTGCACGTGCATAGCGCACAGTGTCCGCATCAGGTGTGGAAAGGACACCAGGCCTAGTTTGCCATAAGGTTTGCACTCTGGATGTGCTCCTGCGGCGTGCGCAGAGGACACCCACGTGTCCTTACACACCCGTACTCCGATCACCTACGCAGCAGAAGGAAGAGGCAAATGCCTGATGCCACAATCAGGAAAAGGAGCCCCTTCTTCCTGCAGAGTCCATCCGGTGCTTCCTACTGGTAAAGGTTAACATTGTGTTCACTGTAAAGGAGGAACTTTTAAAAGCTCTGTTATCTGAGAGTGGGTTCAGTGGGGGTAAATTGAAGGCTGAGAGGCAGTAACTGTCATGGATGATAGGGAGAGAGAGACTCGCGGAGGTTTGCTCTTATTTGGTAACTTGTCACTGGATATGACATGAGTCTTGCTCATATGAAGGTGTCTCCTGAAGGAAAAAGCGGTGTGTTTGTACTTGTACTTGGCTTGAGTTCTCCTTGTAAATCTTTCAGACTTTATTGTGTAAATAACTAATTATTAACTTTAGATCCAAAGCGGTGTTCAAAAGTTACGGGATAGAGTTTTTAATTGTGCCTTAATAGTTTCAAAATATTTGAAGGGACATTATCTATAAAAATAAAGTATGTTTAAACTTATTTTTTGTTATTAAATATGAGGAGTAATCTTATTTACCATTCCACTATTTTTCCTTGAGGAAAAAAACATAACTATCCTGAATCCTTTCCCATAAATACATGCTTTTTTTTTTTTTTTTTTTTTACCAGATGCTTAAATGTCATCGGACTGTTTTAAAGTAGTTCTATTTGATCTCTGTGGAACAGATGGAAGTATTTGTTATACAAACCTTATTTAGAATGTAATCTTTTTTTCCTCCCCTCATTGCATATGTTTGGCAGTCAGCTTTCTCTTCTAGATGTGAATGAATTTTGGGCAGTCTCCAAATCTAAACACACCCTAATTTCAAAAACCACAATCCTGAGGGCCCAATTCCTGTTTACTGAGGAATTAAGACCTAGTGAAACCACATAGTTACTAAATATGGTGCACCCTACTGAGTTTTTTTTTTTTTAAACAAAAATCTTTATAGTTTATTTAGGGTTAGTGACTATCCTTGAGTTCAGAGAGTAAGGTCTCTTCATAAGCAGTATATAATATTTACAATTGGTTAAAAATATCCGTTGCTCCTGATTCTTAATACATCCTCCGTATGTGGCCAGGTGAGTTTGCAAGTAGGTGGGGAGTGACGGACTGTGGAGAGGTGATGGAGGAATAATTGATGCACAGTCGTTATTTTTTTCTTTAGTGTTTTGAATGATTAACATCAAATGAAAAATGTGTCTGTAAAAATGTCCACGTGTAACTATCAGTTGCACTGTTTTTTCCCCCAGATAATGGTTCAATTTTTCCTTTATTTTATGTTCAAGAAACAATACTGTTAAATAGTCGAACCAAACCAGACCCTGAAGTGAATCCTCTTAGAAGTTCAGTTGAAGAAAAAATATATAAAATATGGGAGGAAAAAAATCCTACACCCCTTTGTAATTAAACAGTTCTAATCCAATTAGAAGGAGCGGGCGGAAAGCAAGTACGGTAGAAAGAATTAGAGGTTTAACTTTACACTTCTCAGGATTGGATTTCAACAGGCATGCTTTATAGTTTTAGTAATCTTTACTTAGGGTGGTAGTTGACATGCCATAAACTTTAATCTGGAAGAAGGATATAGCACATGTCACATGATATAGCATCCTCAAAAACGTATACCGTATTACATTAATGAAAATGAATTGGATTAACCATCTGTGTTCCCATAACTTCCTAGAGCTATTTAACTCATGTTTTAAGCAACATTTAATCATTATTTCTTCAAACAAATGTGAGAGGAGTATTGACTTTCTCCACATAGCCGTTTTAAAACCATACTCTCATATTTCCTTGTTTTATTGAGCTGGTTCATGGAATCCCTGTAAGTGTGCTCATTTTCAACTAAAAATGTGCTTCAGGTGAATTTCAGAATTAAAAAAAAAGCTTTAGATCTTGAATCACTTACAGATTAACTCTGTAGACTTAATAAAACCCAGAAATTCCATTTCTTTTTTGTTCATCTAAGATATGATAATGCCTGCCAATTCATAACATTATTGATTGACTTTTTGATAGCTGTGTTTCCTTTAGATGAAGTAACTATCTGAGTGAATTCCTTGGAAAATGAGAGTCAAAATGATTAACACTGGTGCATTGGAAAGAAATGACATGGGATTGTTCATGTACATTTTCACCTTATTTTAATATGAGATTTTAATTTGATTGGTGATATGTAAAATGCTGACTTATTGGAGAACATGTAGTGTTTTCATGTTCACTATTGGCTTCTGGAGTTTGTGGCTACTTGCTATCGCAGGTAAGTTCTCTGAGCACTTCTCTTCCCTTTCACCTTCTTTGCAGTGTCCAGCTGTTCACCCTGCAGCCACCTGGCCTCTCCATTTCTTAGAAGCCCCTGGTTATTCTAGTGAATAACAGCATGGACAAAACTGTTCTTTCAGACGGAAAATTCCTACTACCATCTCCTCCTAGTGAATGTTTTTGAATCTTCAATTCTTATTCCTTTCTTCCTTAAGCCTTCTTCCCTGTCAGAAATCATCCTATTTTGCCAAATGTCTTATAGCAACACATACCTCCTCTGTGGAGCACATGGTCTAGATATTCTACAACCATACACTGATTATCTTTACCCGGAAAGTTCTATGTCTGTTTTCCCCCCTTAATATTGTATTCCCGGGGCGCCTGGGTGGCTTAGTCAGTTAAGCATCCAACTTTCGCTTAGGCCATGATCTCACGGTTCATGGGTTCGAGCCCCGCGTCGGGCTCTGTGCTGACTGCCAGCTCAGAGCCTGGAGCCTGTTTCAGTCTGTGACTCCCTCTCTCTCTGACCCTCCCTGCTCATGCTGTCTCTCTCTCTCTCTCTCTAGAAATAAATAAAACATTTAAAAATATTGTATTTCCTTGACAGTGAATACTACAAAAATTATTTTTTGTAAATAAATGCAAATGCAAATTACAACACTAGCCTTGACAAGTTTTCTTAAGATTTTTTTGAATATTTGCTTTTGAAAAAGAGAGAGAGAGACAGATAGGAGCAGGGAAGGGCAGAGAGAGAGGGAGACAAAGAATCTGCAGCAGGCTCTAGGCTCTGAGCCTCACACGGACTCAGACTCACCAACCATGGGATCATTACCTCAGCCTAAGTTGGACACTTAACCAACTGAGCTGCCCAAGTGCCCCAAGGTTTTTTTTTTTTTTTTTTTTTTTTAATAAATAGACTACAGTTGACTAGAACAACATGGTTTGAACTGTATGGGTCCACTTGTATGTACAATTTTTTTTTTCCAATAAATTTTGCATTTGGAAAATGTAAATTTTACATTTTCCAACACTTTTACATTGGAAAAGTATTTTGGAGACTTGCAACAATTTGAAAAACCCTGCAGATGAACTGTGTAGCCTAGAAATATTGAAAAATACAAGAAAAAGTGAGATATTAAAATAATATAGTATGTATAATACATGTGACACACAAAATACGTGTTAATTGATTTTATGTTGGGGATAAGGCTTCCAGTCAACAGTAGGCTATTATTATTGGGTTTTGATGAGTTAAAGGTGAGTTTTTGACTATGTGGGAAATTAGCCCCCCCAAGCCCCTTGTTGTTCAGGGGTCAACTGTATCTTTTAAAATGTTGAGGTTTTCATAATTATTTTAATGATGGCATATATTTTAAGGAAGAAAGAGCAACTGCGATCAGATATTCTACAAAGTTAATTTGAGGAACGGTGTTTACTTTTACATAGGAAATATTTCTGCTTTCCTGTCACTATGAAAGAAAGCCATCTCTAATGGTGTGTTACAGAATCTATTACCCCAGGTGAAATGTAGTTGTTGACCGCTTGGATTGATGTTTCCCCAGTGCTTACCTATTTTCACATCAAGATGGTTGTTTTCCGTGCATGCCAAGAAAGGATGAAAGAGAGATATTAGAATCAGAACTCAGTGGCATTTCTTCCTGATCCTGATCATTTCTCCCCCTCAACTTGCTTTAAGTTACTAGACTCAGGGCAGAAACTAGTCCCTTAAAATTTGCTGTGTCACTTCACAATTCAGTATTTGCTCTCGAGGTTACCAGTGTTACCACTTACCCTTTCCTTTTTGACTCTCCTTCCTAAGTGAGCTGCTTGTGGAAGGATGAGTCATCCTGAAGGGGCACCTGTTAGACAAGGCTATTCACTTTCCAGCCCATCCATCCAATGCTTCTTTATTCTAACAAAAAGTTTCTTTCATCAACCTGCAAAGAAGTTGATGAATAATACAATCTATTTATATATATAACCTTCAATCATCTAATGTCTACCCTGTAATATAAAATAGAAGTAAAAAAAGCATCCGTAATATTATATGATTCATTTAATTAGATAAAAGCTTGAAAATTATTGAACCAGAAGATATTATTATGATATAGACAGGTATTTGTCCTTTTATTTATAATGACCTTAAATGGAGCAGCTAAAAATGGCTTTGTCAGTCCTTTTAGAATTTGATAAAATCACAAACACTTGGTAAATTTGAAGTATGTTTTTTCTTAAAAATGCCTGGTGGCTCCATCAGAAGAAAATTCCTTATATAATGTGTATTAAGGTATAATATTGAATATTTAAATATTTCAAATAGTGTATATAAAAGTAATAATGTTTAATACTTTGAAAAGCACTTTATACCTAAATGTTTTATTTTATAACTTACGTTTTTGTATATGGTATGCTTCTCCAAAATACACTGGTCACCTGTTACCCCCTTTGCAAGGAGAATATACTTTCGTGGGGCAGATAAAATATGCATGAGAATTTAACTATCATATAAGAGTTCTAGTGCTAACATTCAATGAAATAATAGCTAAACATAAAATATAATGCACTTTATGGGGCACCTGGGTGGCTCAGTTGGTCAAGCGTCCGACTTTAACTCAGGTCATGATCTCACAGTTTGTGAGTTCGAGCCCCTCGTCAGGCTCCGTGCTGACAGCTTGGAGCCTGGAGCTGCTTCAGATTCTGTGTCTCCCTCTCTCTGCCCCTTACCTGCTCATTCTCTGTCTGTCTGTCTCTCTCAAAAATAATAAATAAACATTAAAATTTTTAAAAAATCTATAAGCACTTTAAGTCCTTTTCCCTAAAAAGGGAGGTAGGTCATAAAGGCTGTGGTATTTGGGGGATGGGAGATGTGGTGTCCCTATGTAGTTAGGAGCACAAAGATTAAATGGGAAAAAATAGAGGAAGGATTGTTGTATTCTATATGCCAGATTTCACAGTTCCCTCAGAAATTCTGGTTCAGCTACTGACCTGTTATAAGTCATAAGCCTGTCTTCTTTAGGTACTGACTGACACTAGAAGATGTCCAAGTTTTCTACTACCTGAAAAGAGAAGACGGGGGAAGAAAAAAAGATCTGCTGTCCTCAAATTCTTTATAAAAGTAGATAAAGAGGGGCGCCTGGGTGGCTCAGCTGGTTAAGCATCTGATTTCAGCTCAGGTCATGATCTCACGGCTTGTGAGTTTGAGCCCTGCATCAGGCTCTGTGCTGACAGTTCAGAGTCTGGAGCCTGCTTTAGATTTTGTGTCTCCATCTCTCTCTGCCCCTCCCCTGCTAGGACTCGGTCCATCTCTCTCTCTCTCTCTCTCTCTCAAAAATAAACAAACATTTAAAACTATTAAAGAAAAGTAAATGGAGAATAAATCCTTAATAAATAAATAACAATTTTTTGCAATCTCTTGTATGTTGGCTTAACACTAGCTTTGATCCCTGCTGCTTTTATTGCTTACGTTTTATTCTAAAGGTAAACCTCGTTTGATAGAAGACACTTATTTGCTTCTCCTTTACTGCAACTTGTTTTGGTCTCTTAGGAAGTCTTCCCTCAGAACATGAATGGTCTCTCTTGTGTGTGGTGTCAAATTGTTTATAAGCATCCTGTCTATCCACCAGGCGTTGTTTTTTATATAAATTCCATTCCTCTGTGAGCTACCTCTCGTTTCTCTCTTTGAGAACATTAACACATCTTTGAGCTTGGTAGGGTACAGAAAGTATTTTTGCACATTTGCTTTCTAATAACTGTTCAGCTCTCCTGAGGGGACAGTCTTTTCTGACACACATATACTAAACACCTTCCGGCATTTTTCCATGGTGGCAGGCAGTCATTAGAAAAATAGTGCAGCGGGCTGGCAACATTTTCCCAACCTAGTGCCATAAGTGTTCGTATCCCTTCCTTGAATTCCTTTATTTTGCTGATGTTACAAGAATGTACTTATTAGTGGGAATATTATAGTTTATGTAGAAGACTTTCAGTTTGGCCTGTGCATGGTCATATAAGGTAGAAAGCTTTCAGTGGTAGTAAACACTGATTGTTTTAAGTATCTGCTAAGAGCTTCGGTTAACTAAAGCTGGGCTGTGACTTGAAATTATGCGTGACAGGAATAACATTTGATGGTTTTGATGTATTAGCTGGAGAGGGTCATCAGCCTTCCCTGCTTATTGCATACGAGTACGACAACTAAAGCGTAACTGGGCAATAAATTTAGTAAGGGAGTAAATAGGCAACTCTCTTAATAAAACTCCTATCATGTATTCCTTCACTAAACTCATTTAGGAAGCTGAATGATTCCAGATGGCATTTCATGTGTATTTGGCTCTGAATTTCTTGTTTACTCACACATATGCCAATATATGGTTAAGTGTTCAAGGTTTTCAGGTCTCTGAGGGGCCGTTCAGCCTTTAGACATACAACTTCTAGATTGCTATGTGTATATGGCAGCTGTTTTTGCAAATTGCTCTCAGCCTGTGGTATTTAAAGACATCCCAGTTGTTTATTGTACCTGAGAAAGAAAGACCTGTGGGCCTGACGTACGTGTCCGTCGCCTCTAGAAAGTACATCTCTTAAGAAGCTAGTGTTGAAGCTTAGAGGAAATAGGAGTCAATGAATGCATATAGGCCGCCTATAAACTCTTGAATGTATAATGTGCAAAAGTATATTTTAAGTGGTCCTTTAATAGTGCAGAAGCATTTCCCCTTACAATTGTTGAGAAGTCCTCAGCCCAGTGCAGAAAGATTATTTTATTCGCAGTGCCCATAACATATAGACTTTTTAAATTGAAGTAAAATGAGGAGTGCAGTCTTAGCACTCCTGCATGTGGATGTGTGTGTGTGTGTGTGTGTGTGTGTGTGCACGCGCGCATATAGCTAGACATGGTCCTATGCGGTTTTATCATACATTGATCCATGTAGCCATCACTATAATCAAGATGTAGAATTACTCTACCTTTACAAAGATCCCAGAAGCTATCCGTTTATAATTATACCACCCAGCTTCCCTTTTCCTTTCCTAACCTTGGCAGTCATTAATCTGTTTTCCAACTCTGTAGTTTCATCCTTTTGAGAAAGGTATGTAAATGGAATCATATGATAGACAAAAATTAGCTTTTTTCACTCCTTATAATTTCGTTCAAGTCTGTCCAAGTGTTGAGTGTATCAAAAGCTCATTTCTTTCCTTTGCTGAGTAGTATTCTATTGTATGAGTGTCCCAATATGTGTGTCATACACTGAAGGACATTTAGGTTGTTTTGAGTTTTTGGCTAATACAAATAAAACTGTTATGAACATTCATGTACATTAAGTTCTTTTGTGTGTAGATTTAAGTTTCTTTTCTTTGTAATTAATGCCCAGCAACATGATTACTTTTTTGTATGTTTAGTGTGTGTTTAGGGGTTTTTTTTGAATGTTTATTTTCTGAGAAAGAGAGAGAGAGAGCGCGCTTGAGCAGGGGAGGAGCAGAGAGAGGGAGACACAGAATCTGAAGCAGGCTCCAGGTTCTGAGCCATCAGGACAGAGCCCCATGCGGGTCTCGAACTCACAAACTGTGTGAGATCATGACCTGAGCCGAAGTTGGATGCTTAACTGCCTGAGCCACCCAGGCGCCCCTGTTTAGTTTTTTTACATTTTTTTTAATGCTTTATTTATTTTTGAGAGAGAGAAGGAGGGAGGGAAGGAGGGAGGAAGGAGCAGAGAGAGAGGGAGACACAGAATCCGAAGCAAGCTCCAGGCTCTGAGCTGTCAGCACAGAGCCCAACACGGGGCTTGAATACATGTGAGATCATGACCTGAGCCAAAGTCAAATGCTTAATTGACTGAGCCATTTAGGCACCCAGTTTCGTTTTTAAGAAACCGCTAAACTATTTTCAAGAATGGTTATTCCAGTTTCTATTCTCAACAGCAGTAGATGAAAGATCCAATTTTGATGCATCCTTGCTTGGTGCAGTCACTGTTTGTTTACATCCACAGCACGTTTGAAAGAGGAATGGTGGTCTATTTGAGGAATTGCAGAAAAACCTTGGAGAACAGAATGTCTGCAGCACGTGGGAACGTGGCATGAGATAGGATGCAGAGGGAGGTGAGGTGTGTGGGGGTGAATCATGTGGCTTCGTAGGCACTTCCAGGTCTATGGTATTATTCCAAGAATAACAGTTAGCCTTCAAAGAGTTGAAAGTAGCATCTTTAAAAAACTGGGCACTGTGTAGAACACGTGATAGAGCCAGAGATGATTATGGAGAGACCAGGCCGGGTGTCATGGTAGCTGAGTGGAGAGGTGGTGGTCTAGGAAAGGAGGAAAGCACCTGGAATGGAGACAGGCCTTGGTGATTCATAGGATGTAAGAGTGAATTAGAGACAGACGTCCAGCATGCCACCCAGCTGTCTGACCGGTGACTTAGTCTCCTAGTTTACTGGAATCAGGATTACTGAGTGTTTGGGGGAAGGATACATGAGTTTATTTGCAGACTTTTGTTTGTTTGTTTTGTCTGAGACGCTTGTGAGATATCCATAAATGTTAAGATTTAACATTTATGTTGAGAAAGTCATTTAATGTAATGTTAATATGTTGAGAAAGTCATTGCCTGTCTGGATATAAGGGAAAACATGAGCTAAAGGTAGTTGCCACATTGTGGTTGGATAGTGGATGCAGGCCTGAAAGTGGAGACCGAGAAGGTTAAGCAGAGGGGTAGGAAGAAGTCTAGGAAAAGATGATGTGATATAATCAAAGGGAACAATATTAGGAGGCAAAAATCACCTAGGAAACATAAAAGTTACAGAGGTGGTTCGAGGAAAAAAGTCAAGATTTGAAGATTAGCGTTAGCTTCACTATGAATATTGGAAGAAACCGAATAAAGGAAATGGTGGTTTGGCTGGGACGGTGTTTCCGCTTTCTAGACTTTAGAACACCGGCCCTTTGGGAGTGTGTCTGTCATTTTCTGTCTGTCTGTCTGTCTGTCTGTCTCTCACACACGTGTGCACACATTTTGTGATCAATTAAGTACGAGGATCACTACTGACACAATTTTTCAACAATATAACTTCTAAGAGTAGGTAGTATGTGAATCTGAAAAATGGGCATAGTGTACAACAATTCCTAGTGAGTCTCAGGAATCTAAGTTTGTGTTTTCTGGAACACTGAGAAACAGCAGGCAGTGGACGGAAGTACCTACGGTGGAAATGCGCACCAGCTGATCTCAGTGTTCCTGCCTCCCTCCCCATCCCTTGCTCCTCAAGGTCTTCCTCTCTGTAGAAGTTGAAATAGGAGGTTTCAGTTTAAGGGGGTGTCTGGGTCAGGGGTTCTGGAGGTCAGTATATATGGTGAAATCAGTGATGATAGCCTGTCATCTGGGTGCATTTTGGCTGGTGGTTGCATGAAGAATTGTTTCTGGGTTTTAAGTGTGATGAATCTTTGGTAACTGATAAAACCATCCAGCTTAGCAGCAGCTGCGGTCCATTTCCGTATTGGCAAACACAGTGACTCTTGAGAAAAGGATGTTCTGGTACAAATCTGCAGGTAACTGGGTGGCTGTGGGAAGCAGTGTGCAAAGAAAGACTTAAGCGATTTAATCATGGAAGTGAGTGGGACTGGAAGAGGTAAGTTTTCTGATTCGAACGTCAGGAGCTTGACAATTCCTTCATGTTATTAACTGATGTGTAGAGGTTTGGCCGTGTTGCCCATGGCTTTGGCCATAATGAGGAATGAACATACTTCAGGAAATCACCATTGGTATGGTAGTGGACCAGTGGCATCCTCTTCATATATGATGAGTCATATATAGTTTTAAAAAGCAGTGGAAGAGATCACTACAGAAGGGTTAACAATTAAGAGTGATGTGATGAGCAACGTGGTGCATGATATAGGATTTTGCTTGAATCTGAAGCCTAACATATATACCTTTTCGTTCCCTGTGCCTGCTATAATGCTGGTAAACACTAGGCCTTTAAGTGAATGGATGAATGAATCCCTAAAATTCATTTCTTTAAAAAATTTGACCTTGATGATTACCTCATACTAGTGGACCAGAGAAGAACACTTGATGCTAAATTTAGTTTGAAAGCCAAACAAAGCCAAAAGTGTCCAGATGACCTGTGGATTAATCTGGTACAAATTTATACCCGCTAGTTTGACATCAGTTGTGTGGTTGCTATTAAGAACAATAATTTGGGGGCTTAGCAGATAGAGGATAACAGACTTTTGCTCGGTCCTTCATGTTTTGCAAGAGCAAGGCAAGATGGTAGGAAACAGTTGGTTATAGTATGTTAGTGAATGGCAGAGTCTTGCTGAGTTGATTTAACATTGCTTAAAAACCTGTTATGTTTTAGTCCTGCTTCTTGCACCTTTACACACTTAAGTACCTCTGCTTATAGGTACACAAGAGAATTGTGTTGGGTGAATGTATGGATGGGTGAATTCATATGTACTCTATCCAGGCATAGCGTTATTTTTATTTTTTTATTTACCTTTTTGTGCACTAGCATTTGAAATGACTAATTCTGTTTCATGCGTGCACAGTATCGATTTTGAAGTTCAAATGACCGCATAGGAGCCCTCATTATACTCTTACAATGACGATAAACAGCTGGAATCATCTGCATATCATTATGTCCTCAATAGTTCTTATATTGTTCTGTCAATATCCTCTCTTTTTTCCTGTCTCTTCTCCATGACTCAGAGGGCTTCTTTTGTCATGTTCAATTACTGTCATAATTTTTCAGTGTTTAAAAAGTATTATTGACTGTTAACTATATACCGTAAACCATACTAGTTACTAGGACCATAGAGATACCTAAGACATGGCCCTTTTCCTCAAAAAACTCTAGTCAATAGAAGGTGTAGGCATATATTTATATCACCGGTAAGATGGTGTGATAAGCATAGCATAAAATAAAGCAAATATAAGATTTTGTGTTATCACTTGGGAAAGAGATAATTGTAATAGAGATCAAGGTGATTGAGGCAGGCTTTCCAGAGGAGGTCATTTCTAACCAAGTCAAGCAGCAAGCCAAAGTGAATGATGTATATTCCAGGTAGACGATCTGGTGTGGTGGTGTAAGTGATTGGGTAGATGCCTGTGCCTTCGACAGCGACTGCGAGTACAAGAAGCAGAGCAAATTTAGAGGCAAATCAATGAGATTAGCTCTCCATCTATCTAGAGCCAGCGTATTCTTCAAAACAGGGGTCTTTTTTCTGAAGTTCATGCTACCCTAGCCCAAAGTGGTTTTTGCTCCATAGGATGACAAAATTGTGACCTCAAGCTATAAAATCTTAGAATAGTTGATTGTTTATAAGAAAAAAAAACCTCCAAAAAAGCAAATGTGTTGTTATGCCTGAGTCCAAAATAATCAATTTCACCAATACAGAACAAGAGAGACAGAGAGCCTATAAACATGAAACAATATTAGGCTACTGATAACTTAAAGGATATAGGGCTCCTCCAAATATTGTTCTTAATTTCAAGCTGTATTAACAGCATTGGTCTTTCTGGAATGATGGACTTGAGACTCAGACTATACCATGCGAGAGTGGCATGATGCTCCATTGTGTGTCATTTGTAAGTCATCAGAAACATAAACAGCAACTATGATCATGGTAGGCTCACATTTATATCATATAAATTGTAAATAACCAAAGTACTTAGCATAGAAGACAAAGGAAGAAAAATGTAGCTTTCCCAAATATTTGAAAGACATTTGCAATTGACCCCAGAGAGTAGACCAAGAATTAATGTCTGAAAGTGGAGGAAATATTTTTGTTTAATATAATGAAGCAATGCTTTTGTTTTGGTTTGGTTTTGGACAGTGTTTTTTAAAGATAAAATGATCAGTTAGTTGAAAGAGACCATGGATTTTTGTTTCTGGAGGTGTTTGAGTCTTGTGAATGCCGACGATAATTTAATCATCAGTTTCATAGGAAAGTTTTACCAAACGTCAGTTCCCAAAGTCTGCCCCATGGGTGTCCAGGGCTTCTGCATATTTTCCAAGGGGGTCTACAATATAAAAATGACTTTCATAATAACACTAAGATTTTTTTTTTGACAAATGTTTGTACTGATGGGTCAAAAGCAATGAAGGGTAAACATTCTGACACCTCCACTTGAATCAGTTTGTCATTGTAATTCTTCACTGCCGTGCACTTGCATGGGGGAACAAAAGCTAGCTTTATTTGGAGTGTCCTTAATGAACAGTGAACATTTATTAAAACTCAACTCTTGAGTATATGTGTTTTTAATACTCCGTGTGACAAACAGAAAGTACACAGAAAGCATTTCTGCTGGGCTGCAAAGTACAACAGTTCCTTTGGTTAAAAGTACTTATTGTGAATTAAGGTAGCCCTTGTTCATTGGATGCCATCTCTGTTTGAAGATCCAGATGGCAAACTGTGATTATTAATACATTGGCATTTGGTAGACATTTTCCTGAAAATGAACACAGTTAAGCGATTCTTTAAGGATAACATTGGTGTTTGTTGCCAACGATAACATTCAAGCTCTGAAGTAACATTGGAATTTTGGAAATTTTATGTCTGCCTCCATAAGTTTGGTGGCTTTGCTCTAATTAAGACTTTTTTGATAAGATGGGCAGTGATTTTTTTTTTTTTTAATTATCTTTTTTTAAATACCAGAAAGTAACATATGCCGGCATTTGGAAGTTCTGTGTTGCTTAACATGGGGGAGAAGAAGGGAGTTTTGGTGGGGGTGGATGTGAGACAGAGCAAAGACTGTTCTCCGGTCCCCTCAGCCCTGACTGCAGAATCCAGCGTTCCTTGGCTGCCTCCATAAGAAAAAAATGCTGAAACTTAGTCTCTTGAGTAGCAGCACGTCTTGCAGGAATGTGGAGGGAGGGTGCTCACCACAGAGACTGGGCAAGAGCAGACCAAAGCAGTGTGTGGCAAGATAGACCCCTGCACTGACTATTCACTAACTTTTTCCTTGATTATAACACTAAAAATCATGCCCAGGGGTGGAGACTTAACAGGGTAACTAGATACATGATGCATGAAGAAGCATGACCTTTAATTGCACAGGTGCTAATAAGTTCCCACCTCTGAGTGGTTAGATGTCACCCTTTTCCTGCCTGAGTTTCTTTAAAATGTTCTCGCTGACCTCTCCTCCAGGAATTGGCAGGAGGACACTCTTCTTTGGTGCTGTCTTCCTTTCGTCCCGAGCATAAGCCCCAATAAAGCCTTGCCTGAAACTCCTGTTTGGCCTCTGATCAATATCTATTGTTTAGAGAGCCCAGGGGCCTGGTATGGTATGGAATAGAGTGGCATTATTTCCTTTTATCATCCATAAAGCAGCACTGTCACAACCCCAGGCAACTTTTATTTCTGAAGTCAGCAGAAATGGTCTAAGAGAGTATTAAGTATAAAGGACTATGCCATTTGTAATCCATGTGTACTGAATAATTTGGGGAATAACTATAGTTTTGCCACAAACTCACTTTATTCTCAAGATGTTGGGGAATTCTATCCTTCTCTTCAATATTTAATTATTATCATGGTTTACCTTAGCCATCTTTTCCTCTTATAGTTGTTTGTTGAGATTTTATGTGTTTTTATTTAAAGGCCACAGAAATTTACAGAGTCCATGGAGTCAGCTTCTAATCATTCACCTCTTCATACCAGCACTCAACTGGGTTGAGCCTATGTCAGGTTACCTAAGGTTCTAAAAACAAAAATTAAACCAACAAACAATAATTACTTCGTCAGATTGTAGCAAGATGAATCACCCCCCTCCCACCCCCGTTGAAGTTTGGGTATTGAATGTGATTGAGTTTGAAGACAGCAGACTAATTTTCTGCTCTGCTAAGCGAAATAAGTCAATCAGAGACAGACAAATATCATATGATTTCACTCATATGTGGAATTAAAGAAACAAAACCGATGAACATATGGGAAGGGAGGAAAAAGAGAAGAGATAGAAACAAACCCTAGGAAACTCCAAATGATAGAGAACAAGCTGAGGGTTGGCAGAGGGAGGTGGATAGGAGGTGGGCTAGATGGGTGGTGGGCATTAAGGAAAGCACTTGCTTGATGAGCACTGGGTGCTGCATGTAAGTGATGAATCACAGAATTCTACTCCTGAAACCAATACTGCAATGTATATTAACTAAAATTTAAATTAAAAAAAAAAGAATAGAGAGATTATAGGGACTGGAACCCTTTCTAGGGTGTATTTTGGTGCAGACCTCCATGTCTTAAAAGAGCCCTGTTCTGTCAGTATTCTGAATTTTAATATTCTTTTATAATAGTGCCCTGGGCAATAAGTATAGTTATTTGCCAGAAAGATGAGCATGGTCATTATTAAAAGCCATCTTGTTACTTGGTTTTAAGTGGTATGGGATCAGTGGGGCTGACTTCTGGGCAGTAATTACGGTAAGTGGTATTTACTTCCCTAAAATTCTTGGGCCAGATCACAATAAACTGGTGGAAAAAAGCAGTTGAAACTACTATGCAGTTGAAATTCTAGAAGCAGGTTCTAAAACTTTGGAGTAGCTTTGGATATTTGCATTAAATGCATGCCTTTTACTTCTTTGGATCTTTTGTTGCATTGGATTTCGAAAGCAAAATTTATTTTCAATACAAACCCTCAGAAGATCTACTGATCTGTCATCAAATCCTCTTCCCCTGTTTAAAGAAGCTTCATGTGAGGGCACCTGGCTGGCTGAGTCGGTAGAACATGTGACTCTTGATCTCTGGGTTGTAAGTTCAGGCCCCACATTGGGCATAGAACTTAATTAAAAATAAGTAACTAAAATAAGAAATGAACTGTTTTAAAAAATAAAAAATGAAGCTTCCTTTGAGGAACTAGTCTTTGCTAGTTAATACCATCACCTGAAAACCTGCATTTCAAAACAATCAGTGAATAAAAAAAGAATATAGCTGGGTTTCAGATGAAATCTTTAGTTTCTACAGACCTATCAGATTCTGTCTCATACAGTAGTTCTTGGCTAAACTGCTTTAATATTTAAACAAAAAATAATAATTAAAATAATTATTTTAAGATCTGAGGATTAGACTCAAATTCAGGATATGGGAGTCTACTCACACTTCTTAATGCAATGAAATACTGTATTTGGCTGTCTCGAAACATCTTTATGAGCTATAAAATAAAGATAAGACCACAAATATAAAGCATCCAAAATTTTCATAAAGAAGAATAGATGCATATTTCTCCATCTGTAAAATCTTCTACCATATATGAAAAATGCAGAAGAAACTTTCCTACAAAGAAACAAATTTAGGATGACCAAATTTTAGCTTGTAATTATAAATGATAAAAGAAGATATTTTGGAAGAAAAGAAGCCAAAAGCCACATTTTGTGTCAAAAAGAAAATTCAGCAGAAAAATCAACCTTTTATTTTTGTTCCAGAACTTAATAATTCAATTGTATTTTTCCCCTAAAAAAAGCCATAAACAAGGATTGCAGTGGTTGAATATGTACTTTTTTTCTTTAGAAGTCTTATAACATTATGACCAAATTACTTCCAAATTTATCTTGATTGACTTCTAAATAAGACATACCCACTTTAAAATGAAATTCTTGTATTCTAAAGAGTATTACCAAACATCCAAAAACAAGAGAGGAAAACTGTATTATTTTAAAGCATGCTTAAGTACATAAATGTTTTGCAGATCACTAATAGCCAGTAACATTATTTGGAAGGTTTGGAGGCGATCTGGTTTGCATTAAACATATTTACACTTTAAAATGCCTTCATGAATTAAGTCAAGCTTTACTGCAAACAGATGCTAAGAAATATGGAAATATATAGAGTTTTGCTGTGTTAAGATTATCATAATCTAAGGGATTCATTTCATAAGGTTTTCAATAACTGCCTGGCATTCTTTTTTCCAGAGAGCACAGTCAGATGAACTGGAAAAAATTGAGAAACATGGCCGATCCTCTAAAGACAAGGAAAATGCCAAGTCTCTGGACAAACCTGAACAGTAAGAACACCTCGGGACCTTGCTGGGGGCAGCGGGGATGTGGCAGCCTCTGTCCGTTTGGAAAATGTACTTCTGTACAGAATTGTCATGAGGATAAACATCTGTTTATATGACTTACATCTCTCTTCTTCACTTGGGTTTATTCCCTTAGGTTCCTTTATGAACTGTCACTGATCCCCAACTTTTCAGAGCGAGTCTTTTGTATCCTGTTCCAGTCTACGTTTTCAGAAAGCATTTGCTCAATTCGTCGCAAACTGGAGTTGCTACAGAAGTTGTGTGAGGTGGGTTGCAGTCCATAGAGAGTGACGATCAGGTCCTGATATTTAATTGTGTTCAGTCATACACCGTTTTCTTTTATTTACTTTCTTTTATTTACAAATAAGTTTGCAGGATAGCAGTTCCACAAAAGAGAACACACCATGATTGGCTTCAAGATCAAAGAAAAACTTGGAGACGGTGTGCTCATTGTGCCTCACGTCTGGGAATTGCTGTCCCTTCTGCTTTTGCCAAAACAAAATCACTTTCCCTGGTCCTTTCCTTCATTAGACTTCAGATTAAATGTGATCCGAAGGCATTTTATTTATTTTCCTTTTGTTTTAGAAGGGGCCTTCTACAGATTGTTAATGATTCCATCCAAATGATTTAGGAACAATTGTATGACTCAACAGAAGACGAATAGTCTTCAGAAAACAAAGAATAAATGTTTGGCAGAAATGACCAATATTAGCATTTAAAACAATTTGTCAAAAATCAATAGTACCATTCATTCTGGTAAATCATTTTGAAAAGTAGTAAGATGTTATTAAAGACACATTTTCAGAGGAAAGAATACGTGCAAATTCCAGCTAAGCTTCATGTTTTGGAAGAAGTGAGTGTGAGCTTTTCAGGGCTAAATCTAAATTTGGAAATTAACCTATAAAACTGTGTTTTGGTTTCCCACAATTTATGCCAAACATTTGAATGGTAGGTACAATTAGGGTGATGGCAATGCCATTCTTTTCTGGTAGTTCTCATATTACAGCCTTATGTTTTCCATGCAGTTGCATCATAGAAATGGCTCCGAATGGTACCTCTCAGTTTACACATGTGTACCTGAATCTCGTAGGTGGTACAACTTCTTAAAGTTAACTTTGAGTAAACTGAAAATAAAACTATCCTACAATCCAGCATTTGCACTGTTAAGTATTTACCCAAAAATACAGATTTGAAGAGGTACTAAAGATAGCCAAACTATGGAGGAGTACAAATGTCCGTCGACTGATGAATGGATAAAGATTATATATACATATGTATATATGTATACATATGTATATATAATGAATAAAGAATGGATAAAGAAGATTATATATACATATGTAGATATGTATATATATATGTATATATAATGAATAAAGAATGGATGATGAATGGATAAAGAAGATTTTATATATATATATATGTATATATGTATATATATAATGGAATAATACTCAGGCATCAAAAAGAATGAAATCTTACCATTTGTGATGAAGTGGATGGAGCTAGAATGCATTATGCTAAGTGAGATAAGTCAATCAGAAAAAGACAAGTACCATATGGTTTTACTCATATATAGAATTTAAGAAACAAAATGGAGGACCAGATGGGAAGGGGTGCGGGGTGAGGAGAAGAGAGGGAAACAAGCTACAAGAGGCTCTCAATGATAGAGACCAAACTATGGGTTGAAGGAGGGAAATGGGTGGGGGATGGGCTAGATAAGGTGATGGGTAGTAAGGAGGACACTTGTGATGAGCACTGGATATTACACGTAAGCAATGAATCACTGAATTCTACTCCTGAAACTAATATTGTGCTGTATGTTAACTAAAATTTAAATTAAAAAAACATAGTTAACTTTGGAGACACTACTCTTAAAATATCCTGATAATGTGCAATGATACAGTTTAGATGTGACCCAGAATTATTATTTTGATATGAATATCTGCCACTGACATAAGATAATTCAAAGAAGACTCTGTCTAAGAGATAAACCGTTCTCTACCCTATTTTACAGACATTAAAAAATGGCCCAGGGGTTATGCAAATTCTGGGTTTGGTTCTTGCTTTTGGGAACTACATGAATGGTGGAAATAAGACTCGAGGACAGGCAGATGGCTTTGGATTAGACATTCTTCCGAAGCTGAAAGATGTCAAAAGCAGTGTAAGTATTTGCTATGAATGAATGTAGGCAAATTGAGGATTAGAAGGTTTGTTTAGTAATAAGTTTGACTGTAAACATGTTGTAATAGATGTTTATGTTCCGAGATCAAAAATGTCTTTATGTTGTGAGCGAGGTAAAAGTATACGGCCATCATATGTTTATGATTTTGTGAATGTTTCCTCAAGTGAGTGATTGGGAATCCTATGTTTAATGAATAATTGAGTAGAGAATGAAAATAATTATTTTTTCACTCTATCATTACCATGTCTACTAAAATTTATCCTTTTGAAGTCTGAGGACTAATTAATTTTCATAAATTAGACAGTGCTATTCTTCTCTTCTGTGTTAAGTAATGGAGGCCAATAGGCTTGTATTTTAAAAACAAAACAAAGATGAGTGAAAGAAGACTTTAAATAAAATGTAAGAGATGATTTTGTTTTTCTACATATCACATTCCCCTTGATACTGGCATATGTGGGAATGCCTAAGCCCTTTTGCAGGACTAATTACTTTTTGATCCTACTTCTATACTTGTATTTGTTTAACATTAACCACTAAGAGATTATGACAGTGCCAGTAAAAATATAAGATTAGGGAAACAACTTAGAGTTAATGTTTGAGAATGCAAACTTAGAAAATAACAGAATTCTAGTTCTCTGATAGAATCTCTCTACAGAACATAAAGGAAATTATGGACATGTTTTTATTTTATTTTATTTTAAAATTTTTAACACTTCTTTATTTTTGAGAGACAGAGAGACAGAGCGTGAGCAGGGGAGGGGCAGAGAGAGGGAGACACAGAGTCTGACTGAGCCACCCAGGCGCCCCAGACATGTTTTAAAAATACTAAGTTTAAGGGGTGGCTGAGTGGCTTAGTCCGTTAAGAGTCTGCCTTCGGCTCAAATCATGTCTCAAAGTTTGTGAGTTCGAGCCCATCACTGGGCTCTGTGCTGACAGCTCAGAGCCTGGAGCTTCAGATTCTGTGTGTCTCTCTCTTTGTCCCTCCCCCACTCACACTCTGCCTCTTTCTCTCTTAAAAATAAATAAACATTGAAAATATTTTAAAATATTAAGTTTAAATAAATAGTTGGCTCATAGGAATGGAAATAGTAGAATTGTTCTTCCTAGATAGTGAATATAGTTGAAACTTGAATGATGTGGAGCTTAGGGCACTGACCTTCTG
Source organism: Proteles cristata cristata (assembly GCA_017311185.1). NCBI lineage: Eukaryota > Metazoa > Chordata > Mammalia > Carnivora > Hyaenidae > Proteles > Proteles cristata. The sequence goes on from JAESUZ010005395.1 coordinate 324,707, forward strand.
CTCAGTTGAAAAGCCACACATAACTTGCGACTCTCCCAAGACTTGACTACTAACAGCCCACAACATTCACCGATTGATACCTATTTCATATGTTATAGGTAACATATACTGTATTCTTTTTTTTTTTTAATTTTTAATTTTTAATTTTTTATTTCTAGGAGAGAGAGAGAGACAGCATGAGCAGGGGAGGGTCAGAGAGAGAGGGAGACACAGACTCTGAAATAGGCTCCAGGCTCTGAGCTGGCAGTCAGCAGAGAGCCCGACATGGGGCTCGAACCCACGAACTGCGAGATCATGCCCTAAGCGAAAGTCGGACGCTTAACCGACTAAGCCACCCAGGCGCCCCGCATATACTGTATTCTTACATTAAAGTGAGCTAGAGAAAATATTATTAAGAAAATCAGAAGGAAGAGAAACTACATTTCCAGTATTATACTGTACTTGTTGACAAAAATCTCTGTGTAAGTGGCCCACACAGTTCAAACCCATGTTGTTCAAAGCTCAACTTGTGTCTTCCTCATAAGAAATACTTTGTTGTTGTTGTTTCGGCTGGTCAACAACTCATCTGATCATTCATTCATACGTACACTCATATATTCATGTAACATTCTTTCACTGAGTTCTGTGAAATATCGGTTATTACTTTTCCAGAATTGAATAAAGCATAGCCCTTTCTTGGAATACCAGCAACGTATAATTTTTGTGGTTTTTATGGGTATATTTGTTCAGAAGCTAGTATATTAGGATGGCACAAGTTTTCATAGGAACCTCCAATATGTCAACCTGATAAATCACATTCGTTCAAAAGCAAAAGCTCTCTTCGAAGCATTGACTAGTTCTTAACAACTGATTGTTGAATTGAAACAAGTAACTTTTGCAAATAATACTGGAATATAAATTTCATCAATATAATATTTAACTTATAAAAATTGATCTGAAATAGATTCTGATTTTCATAATTACATATGAGTAAAGGATTTTCTGTTTCTTTATTGGTTGGTATATCTTATTCAATCCCCCTGTAAGTATAATGTTATTAATTTAAATAATTAAGGACTAACCTAGATAAAAATTACGTAATAAAATCAAGAAGCGAGATTTTTTTTTATAATTTCATTTGCATTCTCATAAGAGTTACACAAGTCTTCCTGATTTGGTTCTTGCTCTATAAAATGAATATAACTGTGTCTATTTCTTAGTACTGTTTGTGGACCTGCATGGACAGAGCTACTACTCAGATCACTCAGAATTTTCCCTCAGCTTGCCTATAGCAGGCAGTTAATAAATGTTTTGTTAATTCATTCAAGAACTGCTAACCATTTCTTTGAAATATGTTAGGAAAGAGAAAGGAAAGTTGCTTAAATTATTAGCAAGCAAATGGTGTTCCTAAAAAATACATTGCTTTTACTATTGCAATATATTACTGTACAATATATTATTATTATATTATGATTACTGTATATTACAATGAAGTCTCTAAACACTGTATTATCTATCATATGTCAAACTAAATTATTAAGGCCTATTGCTTTTTATAATAGAGGGAAAATAATGGGTTAGATTGAAGATTTCAGGGAATGTAGTTTGTCATATTTTAAAGTATATATAAAATACATATTTTTAAAAAATATAAAGACATCATGAACTGGATGCCTTTAAATGTGCCAGAAAGAAGGTAAAAAGCTATTCTTTGAAGACTGTTAGAATAGAAACAATTCTACATTATTCTATGGAAATATACAAATTACATTGTTTATAGCTGCCTGTATATTAATCCCACAATCTCAGGTGCTTACATAGCCATTTATAATATGTATTTGCACTTTTAGACACAGACATAGACACAGAGCACAAGCAAGGGAAGGGTAGAGAGAGAGGCAGACGCAGAATCTGAAACAGGCTCCAGGCTCTGAGCTCGCTGTCAGCACAGAGCCTGATGTGGGGCTTGAACTCAAGAACTATGAGATCATGACCTGAGCCGAAGTCAGTTGCTTAACCAACTGAGCCACCCAGGCGCCCCTTGAATTTGCACTTTTAAAGCTCCTGCTTACTTGAAATAATACTTAACTTTATTTTCTTAATCTCCCTACTAACAAACCTCAGTCAAATGTACTGTTGCAGTGATACCTGCTGGTCCAGAAGAGGTAGGGAAATGCGGGCAAAATGTTTAATTGTTTCAGTGAAGGTAGTAGTTATACCTTTTAAAAATAAAGCACGAGAATGAATGAATGAAAGTTCTGATCAGAGAGGGTAAGACAGGAGAGTATTCACCACTGAGACCCCGTCCTTAAACAGTGAGCTTCCACTTGGTGCTTAGATCAGAACCCTGGGGAAAAGCAGATCTTCTTGCCGTTGAATTCCTTGGATGTAGTGGCTGCGGTGCTTTGAAATACAGGATGTCACATCTTATTCTAAACGTTCGTGTCCGTATATTGGTTTCCTGGAATCTAATTTATTTGATGCTCTGATATTTAAAAACTATCATTTTACTTACTTTTGTCTTTCTGCCTAGGACAACAGCAGAAGCCTCTTGTCGTACATTGTTTCCTACTATCTTCGAAATTTTGACGAGGTAAGACAGCGTTTGCAGAGGTGTTTTGTTTTACCGTTGAGTGATTTGGCAGTGTTTTTTTTTTTTTTTGTCGTTGCCATTATTATATTGCTCTTATTTATACTGACCCTGATTTGCTTTACAATTTTGTGTTTTTTGCTAATCAGGATGCTGGAAAAGAGCAGTGTGTTTTTCCACTGCCAGAACCCCAGGACTTGTTTCAGGCCTCGCAGATGAAGTTTGAAGATTTTCAAAAAGATCTCAGAAAACTAAAGAAAGACTTGAAAGGTAACATACACCTAAGGAATCATTTCTGTATTATTCATGCTTTTTTTTTTTTAATTTTTAATTTTTAATTAATTAATTAATTAATTAATTTTTTTATTTCTAGGAGAGAGAGAGAGACAGTGTGAGCAGGGGAGGGTCAGAGAGAGAGGGAGTCACAGACTGAAACAGGCTCCGGGCTCCGAGCTGGCAGTCAGCACAGAGCCCGACGCGGGGCTCGAACCCACGAACCGCAAGATCATGACCTAAGTGAAAGTCGGACGCTTAACCGACTAAGCCACCCAAGCGCCCCTACTCATGCTTTATTAATGAGAAAAAAGTCTGACTTTCCAATTTTTTTAAGACAGTAAATCTTTCACAGCTTTGTAAAACTACATTTCTTTTAGTGTGGCAAAACAAAAATATTACCCATAGGCTAGTTCTTTTGTGTTTTAAAAAGTTACATATATTTGACATTTAGATATTGAATAATATATTGGTTATTTGAATAGCTATCTCTTTCATCAGAAGCCAATTTGATCATCTTGTGTACACTTACACTTTATAGCCAGGAACATTTGTTCATTCATCATTATATTGTTAAAAGACAAATAGTTCCTCCCTGTCCTCCGTGGTATACTCGCACAAGATGTTGTGTTGTTGTGAACTTTCCTGGGAACAAAAATGTTCTTTCACATGTTTGCTCAAAAACACGTGCATGCATAACATCTTATTATCAGTCACAAAGCCTCGCATCAAATCATTTCAAAGAGAGTCTAAAATTCTTCAGATTTCTAAATTAAAAGTAACATTTTAAAATAAAAACCATCCAAATTGGAAAGGAAGAAAAGCTGTCATCATTTGCTGAGGACATTTTATATACAAAAAACCCTAAAGACCACCAAAAACTATGATTAGTAATAAACTAAGGTGCAGGGTACATAATCAATATACAAAAATCTGTTGCATTTTTATACACCAATAACAGACTCTCCAAAAGAGAAATTAAAGAAATAGTCTCATTACAACTGCATCAAAAATAAAATACCTGGGGATAAATTCAACCCAGAATGTGCAACATCTGTACACTAGAACCTATAAGACATTGATGAAAGAAACTGAAAAATCTACAAATAGAAGGGTATTCTGTATTCATTGTTTGTAAGATTTAATATTGTTAAAAATGTCCATATTACCCAAAGAAATCTCCAGATTCAATGTAATCCCTGTCAAAATTCCAGTGGCCTTTTTCACAGAATTAGCACAAATGATCCTAAAAGTTGTAAAGAACCACAAAAGATTCTGAATAGCCAAAGCAATTTTGAGAAGGAATAAAGCTGGAAGCATTATACTTACCTCCTGATTTCAAGCTATATTACAAAGCTAGAGTAATCAGAACAGTATAGTATTGGCATAGGTCACCTGAACAGAATTGAAAGCCCAGAAATAAGCGCATACATATATGGTTGATTAATTTATGACAAAGGAGGCAAGAATACTCAATGGGGAAAGGATAGTCTCTGCAATGAATGGAATTTTGGAAAACTGGACATCCAAATGCAAAAAAGGAATGAAAAAGCGAGAGGAAGGAAGGAAGGAAGGAAGGAAGGAAGGAAAGAAGAAAGAGAGAGAGAAAGAAAGAACGAAAGAAAGAAGGAAGGAAGGAAGGAAAACTGGACAGTATCTTACACCATACCCCCAAATTAGCTCAAAATAGGTTAAAGACCTGAATGTAAGACCAGAAACCATAGGCAGTAACCTCCTTGATGTTGGTCTCGGTGATACTTTTTTTTGGATCAGACTCCAAAGGCAATGACAACAAAAGCAAAATAAAGAAATGGATGACATCAAGCTAAAAAGCTTCTGCATAGAGAAGGAAACCATCAACAAAATGACAAGGCATCTTACCAAATGGGAGAAGATATTTGCAAATGATAAAGCCAATAAGGGGTTAATATTGAAAATGTATAAAGAACTCAAACATGGGGCGCCTGGGTGGCTTAGTCGGTTAAGCGTCCGACTTTCGCTCAGGTCATGATCTCGCGGTTCGTGGGTTCGAGCCCCGCGCCGGGCTCTGTGCTGACTGCCAGCTCGGAGCCTGGAGCCTGTTTCAGTCTGTGACTCCCTCTCTCTCTGACCCTCCCTGCTCACGCTCTCTCGCGCTCTCTCTCTCTCTCTCCTATAAATAAATAAAAATATTAAAAAAAAAAACTCAAACAAGTTAACAACAAAAACACAAATGATCCAATTAAAAATGGGCAGAGGATCTGAACAGGCATTTTTCCAAAGATATACAGATAGCCAAGAGGCGCACGAAAAGATGCTGAACATCACTCATCGTCAGGGGAATGTAAATTAAAGCCACAGTGAGATATCACTTCACACCTCTCAGAATGGCTAGTGTCAAGGGGCGCCTGGGTGGCTTAGTCGGTTAAGTGTCCGACTTTCGCTTAGGTCATGATCTCGCGGTTCGTGGGTTCGAGCCCCGCTTCGGGCTCTGTGCTGACTGCCAGCTCAGAGCCTGGAGCCTGTTTCGGAGTCTGTGACTCTCTCTCTCTCTGACCCTCCCCTGCTCATGCTGTCTCCTCTCTCTCCTAGAAACAAATAAAAAAAAATATTTAAAAAAAAAAAAAAAAAGAATGGCTAGTGTCAAAAGGGCAAGAAACAGCGAGTGTTGGTGAGGATGTGGAAAACAAGGAATCTGCCTGCACTGTTACAGTGTAAATTGGTGTAGCTACTGAGGAAACAGTATGGAGTTTCCTAAAAAAATTTAAAATAGAACTGTCATCAAATATAGCAATTCTACCTCTGGGTATTTATCAGAAGAAAATGAAAACACTAATTTGAAAAGCTATACGTGCCCCTCTATCCATCGCAGCACTACTGACAATAGCCAAGGTATGCAAGTAACCTAAGTGTCCATCTAGATGAATAGATAAAGATGTAGCATGTATGTGTGTATATATAAGTATATACACACACACAGAGGAATATTAGTGAACCATCAAAAAGAAGGAAATCTTATCATTTGCAATAGCATGGATAGATCTTGAGTGTATTTTGTTGAATGAAATAATTCTGACAGAAAAAGACAGATCCTGTATGATTTCACCTACATGTAGACTCTAAAAAGAACAAAATAAGAAAACAAAGCAAAGTTCATAGACACAGAGAACAGATGGGTAGTTGCTAGAGGGAGGGGTTTTGGTGGTAGAGAAAATGGGGGAAAGGATCAGGGTGTACAACCTTCCAATTATGAGTAAATATGTCACCGGGGCGTAGTATACAGTATGTGACTTTAGTCCGTAATATTGTATTAACAATTTGAAAGATGCCAAGAAAGGAAATCTTAAGAGTTCCCATCACAAGGGGAAAAAATTTATGTTTGTTGATAGATGTTCACTAGACTTTTGTGGTAATCATTTCATAATGTAGACAAGTGTTGAATCATTATATTGTTTTCCTAAAACTAATATAATCTTATGTGTCAATTATACTTCACTGATAATTTTTAGGATAAAGAGATTTTATGTGAGAAAAGGCAATGTTTATACAGAAACAGATAATTTATACCCATATTTTTTGTTTTGTATGTAAAATGCCTTTATTCCCTTTATGATCATGAGGATTCTTCTGGAAGAGCTGAGATAGCGTCAAGGTGTCTGTGTAAGCCTCCTGCTACATGTGTTAAGCACAGACAGGGAATAAATAAATTTATGTGAGATTATCATTCGATGTTGTATTACTAGATAAAGAGGCTTGATTACCTCTGTCCTTAAATCAAATGTGATATCACATTTTAAGAGCCTGTATCCCAATTTTGAAATATTTATACAAAAATTGGATCGATAATCAAATTTATGAAGTTGTTATATTTTCATCACGGATGCTTTTAAATGGATTTAAATCCACAGAGCAACATTATATAGTTTACTTATATTTTCTAAACACTCAATAGCATTCATTTATAGTCCTGGTGAATGTTAGGCATTTGCTAGTTGCCATGGATACCCGAAGATACAAGTATCACAGCCAAGGAGGGGTGAAATTATGTCTCTTAGATGTTCTCCTTTAGAGCCTCAAATCTGGGTGCTCATTGATTCAACCCAAGAATGACTGCCTCATTTTAAAAAATACATAAAACTATGTTACATTTGTAGAGTACTCTGTTACTATGTTTTTAAGAATGATTTCTGAAAACAACAGGAAACCCAACCATTTCTGTGTAGTATGTCTTATACTTCATAGTTTGCCAGGTATCTTGGTTTGCTTATGAAATTATGCTTCCTGTTTCTCTCTCTCTCTCTCTCTCTCATATGGTGCTGGGGGCATTTCTGGAATATCTGGAAAATACTTCACACTTTGATCAACAATTCAGTCTTGCGAAGTAGGATTTTGTAGTTTACCAGTGATTTAATAAATGAGTGGAATGGTAGTCTTTTTTTAAAAAGTGTTTATTTATTTTTGAGAGAGAGAGAGAAGCAGACTACAAGTAGGGGAGGGGCAGAGAGAGAGAGAGGAAGGCACAGAATCCCAGGCAGGCTCCAGGCTTTGAGCTGTCAGCACAGAGCGCAACGTGGGGCTTGAACCCACGAACCGTGAGATCATGTCCTGAGCCAAAGCTGGACGCGTAACCGCCTGAGCCCCCCACGCACCCCAGAATGGTAGTCTTAATACCAGGGAATTTCCGGTTTGGTTGGTTGATCACTGTGGAATGTTACCTCATTTATTTTTCCATCTACATAGTTTCTTACTGTAGTTATTAAATATACACGTAAGTCATGAAAATGCCAAGTTCTCACAAGTCTTAGGGTTAAAACAAGGGAACTAGCACACACCAGAGAGTGGTTTCTTGTTCATCCGTCTTCTTAACCAACGTGGTTCACTACACAGATTAAACATCACGGCAGCATTTGAGCCGTTTTCAGTACTTTAGAGAGTTGGGAAGGTGATGATTTTAAGCCCTACAGTTTATACTTTCAACTGGGGTAAGATCAAGTTCTCTAAAAAAGCCTATTCCCTCAACTATCACCGATAGTATTTGCTAAAACAGTATTTCCTCATTTGTCTATGGACTGTTACAATTTGCTGCTCAGGCAGTGGGAAGGGTCATGACCAAATGAATGTAAGAATTGCTGGGTACGATGAAGAGAACTTAAGGAGTTCCCTGAAAGGAGGGTTGGCAGCAGTTCCCTGATTTATTTGACCACGGAGTACTTTTTTTCACAAGTATTTGGTAGTTTCTCTAGTCGGTGGAACACTTTATTTATTTATTTATTTATTTATTTTTATTTTTTATTTTTTATTTTTTATTTTTATTTTTTTTTGTTTTGTTTTTTGTTTTTTACAAATAGTTTATTGTCAGCTTGGTTTCCATATAACACCCAGTGCTCATCCCCACAAGTGCCCTCCTCCATGCCCATCTCCCCCTCCCCCCCACACCCATCAGTTCTCAGTTTGTTGTCAGCATTCAAGAGTCTCATGGTTTGCCTCTCTCCCTCTCCCCCACCATTTCCCCCTTCTTCTCCCCCTTGTCCTCCGTCAAGTTCCTCCTAATCCTCCTATACGTGCAACATATGATATTTGTCCTTCTCTGCCTGACTTATTTCGCTCAGCATAACACCCTCAAGGTCCATCCATGTTGCTACACAGGCCAGATTTCATTGTTTCTCATTGCCATGTAGTATTCCATGGTATAGATAAACCACATCTTCTTGATCCATTCATCTGTTGATGGACACTTAGGCTCTTTCCATGTTTTAGCTATTGTGGAGAGTGCGGCTATGAACATTGGGGTGCATGTGCCCCTATGCCTCAGCATTTCTGTATCCCTTGGGTAAATTCCTAGCAGTGCTACTGCTGGGTCATAGGGGAGTTCTATTGTTAATTTTTTGAGGAACCTCCACACTGTTTTCCAGAGGGGCTGCTTGGTGGAACAGATTTTAAGAAATACAAACGTAGTACCATGTTAGTAACAGAAGTATGGTATTTTCCAGTGAGGAGCTCACAGTGAAAGTGGAGAAATGAAACTATAGTTTATGAACTAATGTAATTATATATTAGTATTCTTATAAAATGAGATTAGTTGAAGAGCTATTTAAACAGGCTGTCAAACTGTGAGGTATCCTTTAGATATTGACCAAAATCATAATTTAATCATACCTCTTATGTTTTACTTTTCCAAAATGTGAGTTTTCCCATTTGGGGAATAAAAGATATTTTGTGACACAATAAAGGAAATATTAAGAGCTGAAATTTAAATTCATTTTCTGGGAAAGTTTTAGCATGAATGTGGCATTTCATGTTAACAAGGCATAAAATAAAATTGCCTTGTGTCCCTGTTGGAAATGAAATGGGTATAAATCGATATGTACATTGATTTGACTAGATGGGTGTCAAATGGGAGATTTTTGGATTATGTTATTTTTGATATTATTTAAAATAATGTCTACTTTGATAAATAGACCATTAAAATGATTCCTTCTAAGTGACCAAATTAGGTAATTCATTTAGGAAAATTCAAAAATTCAAATAGCCTGTTCACTTCAATTCATTCTTTTTCAGAAGGCAGTTGTTTTAAGAAGGTTTAGAAACTGAGCTGATGTGTATACAGAGCTTATCCCAATGCTTTCCACACAATAAATATTGAGTATTAATAAGGAAAACATAGAATAAACAATGTGATTAGTTTGATAAAAAGGAAGACTGAGAAATAATGTGTTATGGCTCAGGCATTTTAATAAAACAACTGAATCTCATTTTAGCATTTTATAAGAACATCCGCTAAGCTTGGTTTCTATGCTTGTTCCCAGGATTTCCATAGCTCCTCGGGGTGCTCCCCGGGCTTTCTGAGCTCAGTGACATGTAGTTTGTTAAGCAACCTGATCTGCTTTTGATCTCTTCTGGCCGTCAGCAGCTTTTCTCGATGCAGTCATGCCAAATGATGACTTCTGTTCCAGTGCTTTTCTTAGTTAGAAATTGTAGCACTTGCCACATGACCTAAATCAACTCAGCGTGTACAAGGCATTGAGTAATTAAGTTACCGGAACTGGGCAAGAATGTTCTCAGGCAAATTATTTCTGTATCCTCCACCCCTCCTTCAATACCTTCAATACCTTCAAGGCCTTCAATACCAGCCTTTAAAATGTTTAAAATTAATGAAGTATATCTTCAAATTGAAGCTATATCTCTGTTCAGAGATATACAGGAAAATCCAGTCTTTAAAATTGTATTGATTCACCTTTGTTTGTAACAATTTTATTTACAATTGTTTATTTCTGATTTTTTTGTTTAAGGAAAGAATGATATAAACTCAATTCAAATGCAACCAATAGCTTTTCAAAAAATAACATTTTGTTATAATTTTAAAATGAGTATCAGTGCAGCTTAGGAATAATAGACAATATTGAAAAGTGTGGAGAAGAGAGTATGTTTATCTGTGGTTCTACAGTCTGATGATAAACAATGTTCATATTTGGTATATTTTTATCTGGTATACTGCGTGCATATACCATTTGAGCCATGATACATATAATTTTTATCCTTTTTATATCCCTTACTTTATATTGGGTCATTTAATTCACTCTTACATTCTCTTTTTCTGGTTCTCTGTTGCTTTGACTAATTTTTCAGTGTTCTCCCTATGAATCTTCTAATACATTTTGGAAGTCATAGGTAGTATTTCTATTAATTTCGGTAAATTAATTATTGAACTTAAATATTTAACATATTTTCTTAGTTTATATAGCTTTTTAGCATACCATAAATTGTACTTATCTTCCCAAATAAGGTGAGAGTTTTAGAATATTCTATCTAATAATTAAACTCCCATCTTTCTTCTAGTGTTTTTTTCAGACTTCTAGTCCAAACATTTTTCTTCTAAAAATTACTAATGTTTTGGGGCGCCTGGGTGGCTTAGTCGATTAAGCGTCCGACTTTCGCTTAGGTCATGATCTCGCGGTTTGTGGGTTCGAGCCCCGCATTGGGCTCTGTGCTGACTGCCAGCTCGGAGCCTGGAGCCTGTTTCAGTCTGTGACTCCCTCTCTCTGACTCTCCCCTGCTCACGCTGTCTCTCTCTCTCTCCTGGAAATAAATAAAAAAACATTAAAAAAAAAAAATAAAAATTACTAATGTTTTATAAGCCTTACATAATAGTATTTATCAATATTAAATCAACCACTATGCTACCATTTTTAGTTCCATTTTACTCCATCTTATTTGGTTGGTCTCTCACTGAGTGCTTGTGGGTCTGAAAGACTTAGTCCAAAAAATGCTATAGTCTTCATACATTCCTCAACATTGTCTTCTAGTTCATCAAGTCTCTCTTTAACTCTGTCCAATCTGATGTTTGTAATAGCAGTGCAACTAATCGTGATCTATTTGTTTCCAGGCTTTCTAATATGATTTTTATTACATCTACTTTTATTTTTGAAGTAATTTCTAGTTCTTATTTTGGATATTATCATTCCTTTATCTCTTTGATGTTTAAAAAATATCTTGAAGACCTTTTTGGATTTTCTATAGTTTTTGTTTCATCTGAAATTAATCCAGCCTTCATTTGTCAATAGTTGTAAGCTGTTTTTCTACACGTTAGTTTCATTTTGGTATTGGAATGTTGACTTAAAACACATGTCAGAAACTTACAGCCTTTGTAAGTAAGGTTCAGTTGGGACATAATCATACACACCCAATTATGTATGTGTTGTTTATGATTGCTTTTGTGTAACAAGTTGAGGATTTGATTATAACTGTCTATTAATCAACCTGTCTCTTGCTCTCTCCCTTCTCCTGAGCCCCCAAATCTTGCATTCTCTCAATTTTTTAAATTGTTTTGACCTGGTCTATTTTTGGCTCCCAGGCCAGAACCAAAGCTTGTATTAGCAGCCTGGGGCTCCTGCCCTTTGCCCACATAACGTACATATACATGCATATTAGGCTTATTGCACATTCAGTATCAAGCTAGTTAATGACTTAGCTGAGGTTTTGCCCGGAAAGCTGTGCCTGCCTCTGCTTGCTGCCCAGGCACACAGCTACATGTGGACTGTGGCTGGTTTCATCCTCCTTTCATGATTTGGGGAGCTCGTTCACAGCTCTGGGCTTTCCTTTGGGAGACTGGTTCCATTTCTGGCTGTGTGAATTCTCCCTTCACCAGTCTCTACATAAGCCAGGATCTGTACCTTTTTCTCTCCGTGCACATTCCAGTGACCTCTCACTTCAACCCTGCTTATTAACTTGGGCAACTCTAGTATTTCTGGTCCAAGGAGATACTAACATTTTTCAAAACATACTGTGTTGTTTGGTTTTCTCTTTTTATGTTTTCATTTATTGCTATGTGTTTTCAGCAGAAGGGAGGCTCAGCCTATGAATTCATCATTCTATTTGACTAGACATCTGTATTCACTTTTATAGCTTACATGTTTTTCCCACTGAAAATTATAACATGAGCATTTTCCCAAGCCATTTAATACAATTCAAAAACCATTTCAGATGATTTCATAATAATCCTTCTTCTTATGAGTGTGCCATAATTTAGTGAGTAATTTGATTCTTGTAAAAAATTAGACTTTTACCAGTTTTCCCTACTCTTAAGAAATATGTTGAACATCTTTATTCACAGTGCTTTTATTATGTCTCTGATTATTTCCTTAATATAGTATTCTTAGAATCATAATTACTAGATCAAAACCAATGAACTTTTTTTTCAGATTCTTGATGACTTAGTAGATTTAGATTGTAAGGAATCTTAGAGATATTATAGTCTAATACCATAACTTTCATTCAACAAGTTTTCATTAAATAGAAAGCACAAATAAAAGAGACCCTGTGTGGTATAATAAATATTTTTTAGTGATGTAAATAACATACGACATAACAAGTTTTCATTAAATAGAAAGCACAAATAAAAGACACCCTGTGTGGTATAATAAATATTTTTTAGTGATATAAATAACATTCGACAGAAACACAGAAAAGGTCATGATTCAATAGATTAAAATTCAATATATTAAAATTATATTTAATTTGGGCTTTGAAAGATCAGTAAAATTCTGTCCAGGAGAAAGAAAAATACAATTTCAAGCATGGGAAAGAGCATGAACAAAATCACCAGAGTTGCAATGATTTCAGCTTCGATTGTCTATTGATCTCTGAGGCCAGGTATTTTTTAATTCTTATCAAGTTTACATCTGAGGGTAAAGAGTATTCACACCTGAACTGGCTCATTACAGCAGAATTCATAAGTAGGGTCAGAATTGTGCATAGATATGGTTTGAAAAAGCCCAAAGCCGGTAATTTAGGTACACCTTTCAAGGTAGTTGCCTACCCCATGCCAGTGTTTTAGATGCATTAACTCAATTTAATTTATGTGATGTTGATATTATCGTTAATCCTCCTTTAGTGATTAGGTAACTAATCACTATAACAAGTTACAGATATTAAATACCCTGCAAAGGGGAGCTGGATTTGAACCTGGGGAGCCCAATCCAGAGCTCATCCTCTTAACATCAACACTAATATTGGCCCTTGTTAAGGTTTACCGAATGGGACCCTTCAGGAGAAATTTGACATTGTCTTTAGCTCTTAACAACATACCTGACATGATCCGAACTTAGTAAGTAAGTAAGTGAACCAATAAAGAAATGGATAGTGAAATTTGATAAAACTAGAGCATAAGGTGTTCAGGGTGTGTAACTGGAGGAAGTCTAGGCATACTTGGGAAAGGTCTTGAGGACTGACAGCCGAGTTTGGACTTGATTGTGTAATCATTGCTTAAACATGGGAATGCTTTCAGGCAAGAATGCAACACACTCAGACATGACTCTCCGAAAGCCCATCATAAGGATTTTGTGAATGATGGTTTAGAGGGGAGACTAGAAGGAGGAGACCTAGCTAGTCTTAGATGTCGAGTGCATAAGCTAAGTTCTTTGTGGCTGCAGTGAAGAGAAGGAAATGTTACAGGAGTTTTCCAAGGTTTTGGAACAGAACTCTGTAACTGCACTGACATATACAAGGCAAAGAACAAAGAGGTTCAAGGAGGCTTTATGTTTCTAGCTTGTATACCTGGACGGATGCAGAACTATCACAGAAGGGAACACGGGAGCAGTTGATCGGGATGACAAGTAGTCTCTGACTCATTTTAGACATTGTGAAGGTCCTTCAGAACTTGAGGAAGTTACGTCAAGAGTGAAGTAAAAAAAATATGCAAGGGGCATGAGAAGCCCACGAGCCTGTTGTGACTTGGCTAAGATCAGAGTTCCAAGCTGAGTTAGCATCAGACACCCAAGTTCACACATTCCTTTCAGCGGGCTTTCCACCGCCCACCTAGATTTTGGTCCAGCGTACCTCACCCACATACAGGGAGTTCTATAGCCCACTTGCTATTACATCTAGAATTGTCATCCCTACTAAAAATCAAGAGCACTCAGTATTAGAATGATACAATTAAAAATACCTATCCTAAGGTCTAATTTAGTTAGAAATAGGTGAGAACCTGAATCTTTTAAATTAGAGTGTGCTTTAGCATGGCAAATGAAAGAGTGGAAGGGATACTAATAGAATCACACATTAGTTGCTGGGTCTGTTATTTTCTTTGTTTTTTGGTTTTATATTATTTTTTATAAGGCATTTCTGTGTGCTCTTATCTTCTGTTGCATCATGTGTATCTATCTCATATAATGTAACTTTTTTACAAGTAAGCTATCAAAGTTTCACTTTCCTTATTTTTCTCTGAAATTGTGGGGCTATATTTTTACTGCATGTAGTTTTCCTTTTTGGAATTTAGTATGTATCAGACGTGTCTATAAAGTACTAAGCCTGGTCTGTTTAAGTCAGCAAAGTTTATTCAAATATGTGTTCTCCTCAAAGGCAGCTAGATTCAGAACTGGCATTTATTGAGCACCTTTACTCAAGATACTTTGCTCAGTTCCTAGGAGGAAAAGATGAAACATAAATTGATCATTGTACTTCAGAATGTATCATGTAGTAATTACAAACAGGTAATTACGCTATAGCATCGTAACGATGTTGACAGAAAGCAGAATGGAAGGGGAGCCTGACGCTGACTAATTGGTTAAGGAAGGCTTGAGTTAGGAATTGCTGTTACAATGGAGTCATGATTTATGAATACTTTACAGGTGAAAAACTTGCGGAGGGAAATTTGAACAGGCAAATCACCAAGTTCCATGGCATGAGATGAATATGTTCTTGGAATTGTGAACAATCCTACATGAATCAATTACAGGCTGAGTGCAGGGAAGTAGAAAGTGATAAAACCATAGAGCTCTGTGGCGACCAGATCACCAAAACCAGCATAGGCAGGCTGGGCAGGAAGACTGGAAATGGAGGAGTGTATGTGGGCCTAGAATAAGTCGGAAGGAGAATGGGGGGGGGCGGAGGGCAGAGAAGCATTTCAGGTAGAGGAAAGGTCCAGAAACCCTGTATACTCGGAACGCAGTGAGCATGACATAAGAGAGAAAGTTTTCTGACCATGTAGGGTGTACACACTTTATGACTTTACATTGTATCCTAAGTGTAATATCCAGCCCCTCGAAGATTCTGCTTCTGGAACTGGAGGAACATGGGGTATGTTGTGGAAATCTTGCTCCAGCAGGCATAGAACTGGGGAGAGACCAGTTATGAAGGAACTCAAGTAAAAGACGATAGTGGTTTTGACCCAGGCAGGTACTGAGAAGATGCAAAGAAACTGACAAATCTTTCTTTCTTTCTTTTTCTTTTTTTTTTTTTTTAATTTCTAGGAGAGAGAGAGAGACAGCGTGAGCAGGGGAGGGTCAGAGAGAGAGGGAGTCACAGACTGAAACAGGCTCCAGGCTCTGAGCTGGCAGTCAGCACAGAGCCCGACGCGGGGCTCGAACCCACGAACCGCGAGATCATGACCTAAGCGAAAGTCGGACGCCTAACCGACTAAGCCACCCAGGCGCCCCCAGACTTCTTTATTCTTTCTGAAGAAATTATATAGCTTACCAAATTCAAGAGTAAAAACAACTAAAGAACACATAAAACTTAGTTAAAAGGACAAGCTATGTTAAATAACTTAAAATATATGTTCGCCGATGAATTGTACTCATATAAAACCTTTTGGGGGGAAACATTAATCTAAAAAACTGGCATATCTTCTGGTGAACAAATAACCAGACTTTATATACAAGCAATTAATAAAAGTACATTAAGTACTTAGTGTCAGAAAGCTGCTGAGTACCTTAGGAAAAGATAATCTGTTCATTTTGGTTTATTGCTTCTACTAGTGACGTCAGAAAAGCAGAAACCATGCTTATTATTTTAATAGAATTAATAGAGAGAATTAGGTTAGCACATTTTGGAGGACAGAAAAGTCAAAAAGGGAATGCTCAGGTAAATATTGGTAGCGCCTATCATCCTAGGGCTAGGGGAGCCAAGTGAAGAGGTTGGGGTTATCAAAGAACTTAGGAATTCCCGGAGAGTGTTCTGTGGGACTGGAGAGTCCTCTGTGGAAAGACAGTGTGACTTGGGCAAAGAGGACCTGAGCAGGTTGAATGGAGGCCCCTGCAGACCTGGGACCGAGGACTCAGAGGAGGAATCCCACGAAGCTGGATTAAAGAAGGCAGGGAGAAAGACCCTCAGAGCTGGAATCGGGGAGCTCAGTGCTTCCTGCAGAGCCAGAACTGAGGAGTTTGGAGAGAAGGGGCTCCACACAGCTGGGATTGGGGAGATGAGAGGCGAAGGTCCACACAGCTGGGACTGGGGTCCTTAGCCAGTCCTGCCTGGCTGCATTGGTGCTTTCATGGGGTACAATGATGCTATATTGGGGCCTGTGAAGACAAGTCAGGACCTGGAACCACCTACTCATATTGGGGGAGGAGAAGGGTCTGGAGATGGAGCTCAAGGGAGCAGCGCATTTCGTCAGCTGCTCCCCTGCCCTCCGCCAGCCCCTCCCTTCCTTCTTGGGGAAACCAGTCAGGAAGCCCACTGGCAAAGGTAAAAGGTAGTTTGCTGAGTCCCACTGTCCCAGACCTCAGTATAATGTGTAATTTGTGGGCTGAGAGACAACAATTTAATAACAGACATACTGTTTACTTATTTTATTATTTAACTTTAATTTATTTATTCGCATTATTATTCTAAGGTGATCCTACATGTTTCTCTTATGGGCCTCAGAGCTGAAAATAACTAGAAGAGATTTACATACAGTTTTTGGAGATCCTTAGGCCATCCTGTTCCCTTCTCTTCTCCAGCTAATATTTCTTGATGCCGTCTTCCCACTTTACAGAGCTCTGCTGCTTTGTAGACACTCTCACACGTGATTGCATCCAGTTCCAAAACTGAGAGAATAAAAAATCAGAATGAAAGATGGATGGGCGATTCTGACCAATATGTAGTGCCGTAGAAAGTGCTGTGCCTGTCTGAATAGCGCACCCCGGTTAATACTATTCCACGCCTTGTTTGGTTCGAATCGTAGTTGGCTCGTCAACTCAGTTATCCCTGTGATTTGTGGGTCATTCTCCATAAACCTCTGCCACCTGTGCTATGTATGTATGTTCCTTGATTCTGTGTCACAAAGTGTAGGATTTTGTATGTGTGTCTTTTAAAACTCATGGCCTCTGATAAGCCCTACGGTTTATCAAGAACGTCTCAAATTCTTGTACTGTGTTCTAAGACTTGAAACTTCACTGAAGTTTCAAGTTAATTTTCTAATTAATAAAAGTAAAAACAGAAGGACAAGTTAATGTATATTGAGACACTAGTACAGGCACTGGGCACCTCACGTACATTAACCCTTGCACTAAACTGCCTCATGTGACAGTTTCCATTTCCATGTGGCAGATGAGAAAATTAAGGTTAGCAAGATTCAGGAACTTTTCTGAGATCTCTCAGGTAATGGGTAGTGAATGAACAGTTAGAATCTATTCCCACTTCTGAAGCCTGGGTTCATGTTCTTGTGTGTTGCTTCTTTATTTTATAAAAATACTTTCAATTTCTCCATTTACATTACTAGAATTTTAAAGGGTATCTGGAAACACTGGCTTTCAATCCATAAGATTGGTAAGAGTCCTAAGTATAACTTTCCATTCAGTTTCCCTCTTAACTACCGGGGAATGTGGAAATGATTGCAACTATATTGACAAATTGTTTTGAGTTCCCAAAATAGTTTATTTTTTTTCTTAAATAGTTTATTGTCAAGTTGGTTTCCATATAACACCCAGTGCTCATCCCCACAAGTGCCCTCCTCCCTGCCTATCACCCCCCTTCCCCTCTCCCCTACCCCCATCAGCCCTCAGTTTGTTCTCAGCATTCAAGAGTCTCTCATGGTTTGCCTCCCTCCCTAAATAGTTTAAAATACTAAGTTGGAGTTAGTTCTCTCTCTCTCTTTCTTTTTAGATATGTTTAGGAGACTTTAACAATTGCCCAAACTTAAAACCTATAAATTCCCTAATAAGTTGTTGACTTCATTCCATTTCTTTCTAACACTTACTGTTCCTTTGAATGATCGACTAGCTTGTGCATCCTGAAGTATTTTAATAACTAACTCTACATCTCAAAGACTTCATAGTCTCAGGATTTCTTCTGATTGTTCTCCTTTCTCACTGCTTATATGCTTCTCTTCTTTTTTTATGGCTATTTACATACCTCCTCTTCCTTTCATTATATGAATTTAGGAAATTCAATACTGATAAAACTTTGGAGCCCTACCACTTTACTTTGCTTTAAATATCTTTTGCTGATTCTGTGTTCATAGGCCTAAGCTAGAAAACATTTCTGCTTGGAGATGGCCTGTCTTGAATTTTGGCTTCTTAAGCACTAGAAAACATTGCTTTACATCTTGAAAACAGACACATCAGTTAAGAGTTTTACTCCTCAGGGACGATATGCTTTATTTTTGAAATTATAAACTACTTCTGTACTACAATGGAGCCCACTAGCAAGACCCCTTTCCTGTGGCAAACAACACCCTAATGGCATCAGTTTCAGTTGATGGATGTTACTCATTGCAGCTTGAGTGCAGGGGACGTTTACTAAACTCCTCGATGTCAGTGAGCACCTGCCATGTCAGTTACCGACTCCAGTTCCAATGTCAGAATTGGAAAATATTGGCAACCATAGTAACGACACTGCTCCCGAGACTCTCAGGTACTGAGATTTCTAGGCCAGTCGTAGATACCTGCAGTTATACCTCAAGTCATCATCTAACAATGGCGGGGGGCAGCCAATATGGAGCCAGGCACCTGGCCAGGCCAGTATTGTTAAGATCATGTATAAGCTTCTCTGACAGTCACTTAACGCCCTTAATAAATATTATCACCTAGTCCCACGATTTAACTGTATCCTTAGAAAATGTCAGAGGCTTTGCTTCATATAAGTTCATATATGCAGTACATTAGCGTACATTATATAATACTTTCAGTTGTGTGTAAATCACTTTGATACTCAAGACATAACATTTTATTTGTAGTATTTAATGTTAAAGAATTCATTTCCACAATTCCAAAATATTTGAGCAACTTGATAAATTCTTGACAATATTATGGTTAAAGATGTACATATTTGAAGA
Organism: Proteles cristata cristata; assembly: GCA_017311185.1. Lineage (NCBI taxonomy): Eukaryota > Metazoa > Chordata > Mammalia > Carnivora > Hyaenidae > Proteles > Proteles cristata. The sequence continues at coordinate 344,062 of JAESUZ010005395.1, forward strand.
GTTCTAGAGCCATGTGTCAAATATTATAAGCAGGTCAGTTTGTGGTGAGGGTGCTTTTATTGTTTCATTATAAGTTGCTGCATCTGTCATCTTAAATATGGTTTAAAGCTATGAAGTAATAACCTTTTACAACCATCTTAGGAAAGTTGAATATTTCTACTTATTTGGAAGAGTAGAGCTCGTAAGTCATCTTGAGAAATCTGCCTGGTAACCATTACCAGTGTGTTACTGTCACCCTGAAGTGCCAGTCAGGCCATCAGCTAAAGAGACACTTCTATCTGCAGCTGTACAGCCTTCAGACTCTTAAACTGAAGCCAGATGTCTAAGAAAACCAAGTTTTACAGTCTCTGCGAAGCACGCTTGACCATTCTTACCCTTCTAAACAAGAATTGCCCTGGAGACACGAGCCCCGGGTCCTTTGGTTAGAAGTCTTAAAAGTCCAAGTTAGGTAGCTGGGACATGTTATCCTTTGTTGTTGTTTGTTTATAATTTTTATTTGATATAAATCAAACTTGCAGACAAGTCGCAAGATAGTATGCGAATTCCTGTATATTCCTGTCCTAGACGGTCAGCTGTTTATCTTTTTCCCATTTGCTCCATCATTCCCTCCCTCCTGTTCTTTACGCACAGACATGTGTATATGCTTGCTTGTGTGTACACATATGGGTGTGCATGGTTTTATTTTTCTGAACCATACACCAGCAAGCCAGGGATAACATGCCCCTTTACCTCTCAGTATTTTAGTTATATATTCTAAGAACCTGGGCATCCTTTTATGTATACACAGTATAATGATCAAATGCAGGAAATTTAACATTGATAAATACTATTATAATCTACAGACCATATTCAGAAGGATTTTTTTATAGCTATGTTGTGCAATCGCTATTTCACAAACTGCTAGATGCAGTTTAAAACTAAATGTTTTAATGTCTCCTTAGGCTTCTTTAATTTAGTGCAGTTCCTTAGCCTGTCTTTTTTGACCCTACCATACTTAAAGACTGCTTATTTTATTTTATTTTAAAATTTTTTAACATTTATTCATTTTTGAGACAGAGAGAGAGAGAGAGAGAGAGAGCGAGCAGGGGAGGAGCAGAGAGAGAGGGAGACACAGAATCCGAAGCAGCTCCAGGCTCTCAGCTGTCAGCACAGAGCCCGGCGCGGGGCTCGAACCCATGAGCAGTGAGATCTTGACCTGAGCTGAAGCTGGACCCTTAACTGACTGAGCCCCCTAGGCTTTTTTTTTTTTTTTTTATAGATGTTTCCTCCATTGGCTTTGTTTGCAGAAATGGTCTGTGTCATTTCTGCAGGCCCATGGCGTCAGCTTCTCTCATTACTGCGAAAGATGATGTGTCTGTCACCTTGGCCATTCCTGTCACTGCGTTTAGGCAGTTCCTGTACAGTGAAGTTGTCTGAGGTTTCTTTGGTTTGTTTTGTTTTCATTTTGTTTGCTTTTTTTAATAATTAGTAAGTAATTTGTTACTTGACTCTTTGAGAGTATGTAAATATCTTATTTCTCAGCAGACTTTCACCCACGAGTTCTAGTGCCTATTAGGGTTTCTGGCCTCATTGTTTCATCAATATTTAGGAGTTAAAGCCCGCCATTCTTGTGCACATATATCTTTCAACCAAATTTTGGCACATCTTTAATTCCATTTTGAGTAAATTCGGTCTTGAATATTTTATGAGAGATTTATCAGTATAAACTGAGGAGAGGTTATAGGAGAACTTGGTATGCCTGTTCCTAAAGAGTCTCAGTGTTAGCTCAGAATTCCTGCAAATTTCTATAATTTGCTTCATTTTTCTGTGAAAAGTTCTGAGCTAGTAGTAATGTTCATTTTCAGAAATAAAAAATTGTCCCTGTGAAATATGATATGATTTGGAAAAGGAGAATAGCTAGAAATAGTCAAGTTTATTTTTCTTTGGTAGAAAATAGTCTTCAGTAATGTCATTATGACCTTATGTCATCATTTATCATATTACTGTGTTCCAAGAGAAGTTTGATTTTAAAAGCTTATGCTTGATTTATGTGTAGATTTGTTTTTGGAGGCTTATTGTTGAATATTAACATTCTATAAGACCTTTCCTTTGGCTAGTTTGCTGATGGTTCAGGAATTCAGAAGAAGCACAATGATCTGGTAATAAACATATCATTCTTCACTACATAGATAGCCTTTTTACTTTTTTTCTGATAGTGTAAGTAATGTGTGATCTATTTTAATGGAAGAAGTGTGGTGAAGGTCTTGTGTATTTAACCTTTAAAGGAAACTCTGTGGAAAAATATATTGTTTTAAAAGAGCATGTTACCTCCTGAAGTTAAATAAGAGCAAACCTCTAACTCCAGAAAGTGTTGTGATTCATAATGTTGTTACTTTTTGTTTGCATTGTTGATGTTGTTTAGAAAGAAATATATTCAGGGGCGCCTGGGTGGGTTAGTCGGTTAAGCGTCCGACTTTCGCTTCGTTCATGATCTCGCGGTTCGTGGGTTCGAGCCCCGCGTCGGGCTCTGTGCTGACTGCCAGCTCAGAGCCTGGAGCCTATTTCAGAGTCTGTGTCTCCCTCTCTCTTTGACCCTCCCCTGCTCACGCTCTCTCTCTCTCTCTCTCTCTCCTAGAAATAAATAAAAATATATTAAAAAAAAAGAAAGAAATATATTCAGACAATGGGAATACAGATATATGTAGATATATGTGTGTATATATATGTATATATAACATTGATTCACTTTTGGGAGATGGAGAGAGACAGAACATGAGTGGGAGTAGGGCAGAGAGAGAGGGAGACACAGAATCAGATGCAGGCTCCAGGCTCTACGCTGACAGCACAGAGCTGGATAAGGGGCTCAAACCCACAGACTGCGAGACCATGACCTGAGCCGAAATCAGACACTTTACTGACTGAGCCACCCAGGCATTCCTGGGAGAATAGATTTTTAAAACATCAAACCCTCACCCAAATAAAAGGCACTCTAATTATTTTGGAAAAATCATGACAGAAAAATTCAATCATTTGTTTTAGCCCTAAGAGATATAGGTGGGTCTGTATTTTATGTGGGATGTTGTTAGGACATCCTTCTTTGAAATTTTTTGTGCACGTGTCTACAATAGCATTGGTTACCATATCATTGTAAGGCATCACCGTTCCATAGTCTTTAGAGTTGTTTTGACAGTGTTTGCAATATTGATTATATGTGTTCTTGCTCCTCACCCAAACAGACTCTCTGACTGTCTGAGTGGACACCAGTTATTTTAGAATTCTAGATCAGTCTGTTTTTTTTTTCAGCCCATGGGAGTAAAGTAGAGGGTGTGATATTTTAAAGTTGAAATGAAAGTAGACAGAGTCATTTTCAAATACATGAAAAGCTATCCTAACTACTTCATTTGAGTGAGTGACAAACGTCTATTTAAAGGTGTCTTTTCTGTTGAATTGGGGAGTGACTCTTCAAAATCCTGTTGAAGAACATGCTCAGGTACCTACCCTTATGTGATCAGAATTGAGATTTGAAATGAAACCTGCTACCCCAAAATTAGACTCCTTGCATGTTACACCAGCAGACAAGACTAAGGTCAGTATGTGAAGATAAAGGCCGGCAAAACGCTCTCTGTGAAGGACTGTTTACAGAGGAGAGCTGAGGCAGTGGAAGGGCTAACGTTAAAAGCAGGGAACCTCTAGACACCAGAAATGTTCACATGCAGACCTGGAAACTCAGAATAACTACATGGTATATGATTTTCATAACTTCATCTCTTGCAAATGTTATGACACTTTGGTATCATTCAGTACGTTCAAGGCTGAAGCTGAGAGAATCAACACCCGTGTCTCCCCACAAAGCCTACAGAATAAACGTATGGAGTTTTATTATATAAAATTACACTGTTTACATATATGCCACATAAGTCACATAAGTAATTTAGAATTATTTTAATTTGACTTTGAATCCCCTTACTAATAGAGTGGATCCATTTAAATGATCTAAATGACCACTGTGGTATTGCTTATGATAATAAGAAAACATTTACTTTTCATGTTTTCCAAGGCCAAATGTGAAAGAAAAACATATTGCCAACAGTGTACACCCAAGATTTGTCAAGTGTTTATGCTTAGACCTACCAGTAACCAGTGTTGAGTACTTGTTCATATCAGGTGGAGACTTAACGCAAATGGAGACTAACTGATGAAGTTATGGTCCCTCCTCTTAACTTAACACATAGATAAACTGAAGAGCATAAAACAAGTGGTGTCAAAGGGACCCAGGGGGTCATTAATTCCAGCCTGTGTCATGCACAGTATTAACAAGGGTGCGTCATCAATGATTTTTAGGTGTCTCAATCAAGTGTGAGATAGACTAGTGATTAGTGACAACCAATGAAAGATAAATATAAATATATACATATACATATATATGGCCACCAGTAAAAGATATAAATATATATAATTCTATTTTATACATAATATAATATATACTTTCTATAATATGTATAAAATAGAAGAATAAAACTCATTATATAAATGAATATATATACAGTGAATATAAAACTTCACTGTAGCCCAGTGAAGAACAGTGAAGGCATTTGTCCCAGCAGAAAGCAGGAATGGAGAGGATACAGACTTCAGAAGTATTTAGGCGGTAAACAAACAGGGTGTGGGGATAAGGAGAGAGAGGAAAGAATAACTCTCCTGCTTTGGTGGGCGTTATTTAGGTCAGAGGGTGGTACCACCAGCAGGAGAACAAAATAAGGGAGGTAGCAAGTCTAGAGACGGCTGTGATGAGTTCTTTCTGAAAATACTAATGTGTGGAAGTTTAGTGTATGAGCCTGAAGATACAAGATACTGGGCTAGCGATGTGGGTCGGACAGTCAAAAGCTTACAGAGCCTGCTCTCCGAGAGTGAGGAGTCCTGCGGCATGTGGGCAGCGAGAACCCAGCGTATGTCTAAGTGGTCTTAAATCTTACTGGATATAATTGTCTTTTACATTTGATGGGGAGAATAGGAGCCAACAGTGGAGCCCCCTGTACCCTGCTGCGTAGACAAACTAACAACCTGGAGGAGAGAGGAAACCCTGTTTTAATAAGAGAAAAAATATTTTTAAGAGTGAAATTTCAAAGTCTCCTTGAAGAATTAATTGGCAACCGTGTCTTAAGAATTGTAGTGAGAAGCATGTTTTCCTGATTCAGATATTTATATGTCCTCTAAGTTTTGTCTTTGAAATATGTGCTTTTTAATTTTGAATTCTTTCTCACTATCACCAAAGTTTCTTCAGAAATTTTCTTAGAAGTAATTCTTAATTAACCTTTGTGGGATCTATAGGCTTCTAAGGCATTTATGATGGCATGGGCATAGAAACAAAATAAACTCTCGAGTCAGATCAGGATTTCATTTATGTATCTGATACTTACTATTTGTGGGCCTATCAACAAATAAGCGCCCTCTTTGAGCCTAACTTTCCTCAACTATAAAATGGGTAATGTCAACTTTTATTAACTTATTCTAAAGATTAACTTAAATAGTAGGTGGTAAGTATCTGGCATGTAATATATGCTCCTTAATTATTGAATTCCATACTAACATGAGCTCCAAAGTGGTTATTTGTCATTTATTTTTAGAAATATGGACTTCAGTTTGGGAGAAACTTGTATTAGAAATCAGTTAATAACATGAAAGATGATCGCAAATACTGACATACTGCTTTATGGTCTGCCAGACGTTATTTGAACACTTTATATCTGTTGGCTAATTTGATCCTCATGACAGCCCTGAGAGGTGTACACCGGTGATATGACAATTACATAGATGAGGTTGAGGCTTGGAGCTTAAGGGAGCAGCCTAAGTTTGCACGGTTTGGCAGTGACCAGACTTGGATTGTAGATTCTTAAGAACCTGTTTTTACAATCCCCCAAAGCGAAGCCTTGATCAGAGACTTCTTCTGTCAGTTTTTGGATGTTTCCAAAATATGTGTAGAACATATATCAATTAGCATGTTATCAGGGTTTTGTTTTTTTTTTTTTTTAATGTTATATTTATTTCTAGGAGAGAGAGAGAGACAGCGTGAGCAGGGGAGGGTCAGGGAGAGAGGGAGTCACAGACTGAAACAGGCTCCAGGCTCTGAGCCGGCAGTCAGCACAGAGCCCGACGCGGGGCTCGAACCCACGAACCGCGAGATCATGACCTAAGCGAAAGTCGGACGCTTAACCGACTAAGCCACCCAGCCGCCCCTGTCAGGGGTTTTTAACATCAGCTAAAATGTTTTAAAAATTGATGGATCACCTGGTGTATTACTTGGTTAAGAGTCTGACTCTTGATTTCAGCTTAGATCATGGTTCTGGGTTGTGTGATCAAGCCCTACATCAGGCTCCGTCCTGGGCGTGGAGCCAGCTTAAGATCTCTCCCTCTACTACTTGTGCTCTCTGTCTCTCTCTAAATGCTGCACATGCTCTATTAACACTGTGACGTTCTAAACAGTCTCTCTCTCTAATTTCAGCCTGTGAAGTTGAGGCGGGGAAAGTATACCAGGTATCCTCACAAGAGCACATCCAGCCTTTCAAAGAAAACATGGAACAGTTTATTATTCAAGGTAAATTCGAAAGAGACATGTTGCATTTCCCTCCTTTTTCACCAGAAAGGCAGGTAGAAGGCATTTTAAAAATATGCATTGGTTTAAAGGGGATTATTTTGATATCACAGAAAAACAAATGATGTTTAATCATGAGTCACACAGCCATGAGATACTAGCAATTTGGTAAACATACTATTATGGATATGCTCATTATTTTTGTTTTTTAATGACAGTAAATATACAGTTAAGACAGTAACGATTTATAAAGATGTTAAAATTTTATGCTCTTTATGGTAGAAAATTCTAAGTTTTAACTGTGCTTGTGACTTCAGCTCAACTTGGCATTTATTTAGTTTTTGAAAATGCTAAACAAAAAAAAGTATATTGATGTTTTCCAGGTCTTCAAAACATTAGATTCTATTTTTAAGGATGTATAAATACCTTTAGATATTTAACACCTTTTTTTCTGGAAAGCTTAAGATGTAATCAATGTTATCATTTTTGACTCTTCTTGTGACATGAACAAGGATGGAAAAATTTCAGAAGATATTAAAGAAACAAAAAAATTTTAAAGAAGAAAACTATTTAAAAAGTCTTACCATTTTAAGTCATTGAAATTTACAATTATATCAAAGCATTTGCTGCTCAAAACATTTCTGCTTGAGAATGACATCTCTTCTGAAGATCAGATTTGTGTCATGCCATGTTCTGGGAAAGTTCTTGCTGTCAGGAACTCTTCTAGAGGCTGACGTGGCTTGAGACTGAGGCCAAGTAGCACTCTGAAGACTGGCTCCATCCTCTGTTTATTAGGCTATGGTTTTTATAGGTTGTTCAAGTGTCGTTAATGATGATATACAGTGAATGAGTCATACTGGAATTTGATTAAATGTTAAACACAGCTTTTTTTTTAGATGGGAAAATACTATTTAATCACTTAAGAGCATCATGAAGATTGAAACAGAACTTTGGTCAGATTCATAAATCAAAGTGATTGTCATTTCTGAATTCTCAAGTCCTCATGTCTTAGAGTGGAAAATCTACTCAATAATTCCTAAATAGTCCTTGTAACAAAATCAGAGTCTTATAGCTGCATATTAGAGGGCACTGTAAGCTCAGTACATTCTTAACGATGGATAAAAATGAGTGTTGATTTCTCCATTAGATGGGATATTTAGGTCAAGAACATGTAATTTGGGAGAACTATGAGGGTAAAGGATGGGATATTCTTTTTGCTTATATGAAGAAAGGAGTCCTTAATTCATTAACTCATTAAGGAAGGAATGAGTCTTTCTTCAATGCTCTTCTTCCATCACTTTCAGTTACCTTTTCTCTGGTCCTGTTCAAGTGCATTTTGATCACATGTTCATTGAAAACAATTTTGAGTACCTCTATTCGTCTAGATATTCAATAGCAGTGAATAAGAAAAAAAAAATATATATGTCTTAGTGGGTCTTACATTGTATATTATCCAGATGTCAGATAATGACAATAGCAAATTCTTTGGAACATCTTACGTTGATCAAATATGTCAAAATTTGGAAGAAAAAAGTTCAGCTTTAAACATGGGTGAAAAATGCATTGCACTTTTGTGCAAAAATATATGCCAAACCTTTGCTTATAATTAGGCTTTCCTCAATAATAAAATAGTTTTATTACATTAACCTCTGTGCTCAGATGACCTCACATAGGTATTTTAATGTCTTTATATATCCTATCAAAGTCTTATTTTTTTTTTTTATCATCCCATCAAAGTCTTTTTAAATGTGCCACATTTCTAAATCTAAAATCTCTCTCCAACAATTCAAGAGACTATGCCCATTATGGGACGAACATTTTTATTTCATTAGCTCCCACAACATAATAGAAACATCTCTTATCCTCATAATTCGGCTTTTGTGTGATCTGTGGAACACACATGAACAGTCTGGATTGCAACTAGACCTGTGCTCCACGGATTCACCCACTTTGTTCCTCCCTGTCTTCCCAGTTTTTCTCAAGTCAAGATTTTATGGACTCTGCTTAAACACCTCTTCCTTGGGAATGTCCTCACCCCTGCTTTAAAAGAGGCAGATTTAGAGAATTAAGTCCTGCTTCTTCAAGGCATTCCTTGTTTGTAATGGTGCCAGCAATGTACCATCTTTGGAAGAACTGAAGTTCTCAATAATATTAACACTAATTAATGTTCTCAAATAATGTTTTGAACTCCAGCCAGCCTTGTATTCTTTGTAGTACTCACCGCTTTCTGCAGTTGTATTCCTGATCGGTCCCTCAACAATGTGAGCTCCATTAAGAAGGCAGCCATGTTTGGCTTCTTGCTATTCCCTTCTCTAGAACAGTGCCTAGCACATTGCACACGGTGTGGCTCACCTGACAAAATCAAACAACGCTCATCAAGCCCATCTCTTTGCTGCCTCTGAATTTAAACCAAAGCAGCTCAGCCCTTTTGAAGGTAGGAGAGTACTTACAGCAACACCACCTGGTATCACCTAGAATCACGACCACGGACCTGCCATTGGAACTCATTTGAGCACTTCTCTAAGATTTTCCATGTAAATTTACTTTTCTCCATTTCTGAGATTGGCTCCTCTCTTCTCCTCTCAAACCTCCACAGTCTTTCTCTTCTGCTTCCTCATGACTCTGATGATAACCTCATCTTATCCTGTGGTGAGAAAACAGATGCTTTCGTACAGAAGCTACCGCACTTCCCCAGCACCACATCTACAAACCTGCCTGAAGAACTTGGGCTTCATCCTGAGTCCTTGGGGAGCAGAGGTTGAAAGACTTAAGAAAGTTTTTGCTGGCAGAATCTGGGAAGGGAGATAGAAAGACCGGACTTGGAGACAGTAGAGTGCTTGCAAAATTGTTATGGCAAATTGTTAGAAAATGAGGAGGCCCCATTCTCAGGACATAGTAATTGTCCTGAAGAGAGGACATATTTAAGGGATAACAATAGCAGAGAAGAGAAGTTACTTGGTGACCAAAGATATATATATATATATATATATATATATATATATATATATATGGAGATGATGCATAGGGTCCAGATTTCAGGCTTGTGTGGTGGGGAGTGGTGGTGTTAGTCACTAGGATAGAGAATATAAATATAGGAAAAGATTTGAATGGATAGCATGACCATAAGTGGGCTCACAGGTGAATGTTCCCATCGAGCAGGTGGATACATGCCTTGGATATGGCAGAGAGCACAGATGGAGGATTGGTGACTCTTGGGTGGATATGATCACCTAGATAGATAAGAAAAATAGACTCAGGGACAGAATTCTTTAGTAGGATGCACTTCTAGGATGGACGTAGGAAGACCCAACAGTTGTTAGTTAGGTGGAAAGCAAACCAAGAGAGGCTTTTGTGATGGAAGCCAGAGTTAGGAATAGTTTCAGAAAGGAAAGAGTGATTACAGTAGTTCCTGGATAGAACAATTTTCTTGGATTGGCATAGATGGAAACCAGTTTTCTGAGCTTTTACCATTCAAGAGAAGTAAGGAAGTAGAAGGATGCAACTGCAACAATTTTAAAAGTTATGTGGGATACTGTAACCGGCTTAAGTGTTAGACAGCTGTTTAATCAAAGTTGCTAAAATTTAACTTCTCTCTAATTCATGTCAACATACGTGATGATTTTATTTTTTAGATGTATTATAAAGAAACCTAATTAGTAATCACTGTACACCTATCCAGGATTTATCTGTAGTTTTTGCTTAATTTTCCTTTGTGCTTCTTTTTTCAAGTAGCAGAAAGCAAGAGGAAAGAAAGAAAGAGATAAATGAGATCACTAGGGAAGCTCATGCTAAGCTAATATATCTCTCAGAACTCAGCAGGCTCCTTCGTCTTTATTTTTCCCTTTTCTTTTTGAGTCAAAGTTGTATTATGGACAAAGTAGGCATATGAAAACCATATGCATAGATATAAAGAATTGCCTTTCTAGGTGTCTGTACATGGGGAGATTGCTGGGAAAGAAATAGGAGCCTACTTCTATGTCATTGGCCTTCAAAGCCTCTTTACTCATATGGTACACTTGGATAAGTGTTTATTTTCAAACCCACGCTCAGCTGTTTAAGGCGGGAGGTAAATGGCAAATTAAGGGTCATTTTTCTCCATGCTATTATATGAAGTCCTTATTGTGATTTTATAAATCAGAAATGGCTGATGAGATGTTTATTAGCCTAACTATTAGCCTAACTCTCCATACCTCCACCCCTTCTCTTCCCAAACTTTCTTCCTGAAATGAAGCATAGTAAGTTATAGCTGAAATTAAGGAATAGAGCCAAGGTGACAGTGCATAAATTTGTAATTATATATGTATCATTATAAGAATGTTGAAACTTCCACTCTCAGCATACAATCTTTAGTATTGGTAATTCTTTTTTTTAAATAAAAAAATTTTTTTAGAGCTTATTTTTGAGACGGAGAGAGAGAGAGAGCACAAGTGGGGTAGGGGCAGAGAGACACAGAGTCTGAAACAGGCTCCAGGCCCTGAGCTGCCAGCACAGAGCCCTACGCGGGGCTCGAACCCAAAAACCGCGAGATCACGACCTGAGCGGAAGTCAGACACAACCGACTGAGCCGCCCAGGCGCCCCTGGTATTGGTAATTCGATGATCGAGAATGAGGAGACGGGGAAAGCAGTTGCATCAACTGTACCGAAGACTGGGAAGTCTGCCGGAAGTATGTTCTGCTGGACATGGTACCCATGGTGCCCTGTAAGCAGTGCTCCATATTCAGGGTGGCTTTTGGTAGTGTTTTTATTTCTTTTTCAGAAAATATATACTGAGAATTTTTTTAGTGATGTTAAAAGTGTAGGATGCATCATGTGTTCGAAGTCTTTCATTGACCATTTAAAATTGAAAAGCAAACAATTGTCTTTAAAGCACACAACTTTTTCCTTATTATTCATAAAACAATAATAATATTAAGCATTAATACCGATCTTGTTGTGCTAAAGAATTAACTGAAGCCCTTTTTTACTCTATGTGATTTTAGTTTCACAATTCTTTAGGACAGTCTGAGAAGCTACTGTTATTCCCATTTTCTGATCAGGAAACAAAGACTCAGAGGGCTTTGTATATGACTAAAGTCACACAACAGATGGCAAAGTCATGTTGAAACCCAAATCTTCCCTCAGAAGCTTTAGCTATATTTTATTTTAATTTAAAAATTATTTAAAATATCATTAGGGGTTCCAGGAGGTAGTGGATAAATGAGTTGTGTAATGTCCGGTGGCGGAAACCATAATGCAGAAGCAATCATATGTAGAGGATGCAGTTCAACTCAGAAGTCACAGTATCAGAACTGGAAAGTGAGAACATTTCTGTATTCATGCAATATGCATGCAGATGCTTTGCACCGGATAGACAAAGCTCTTTTCCCTGTTGATAAATGATTATTCCATTGTCCCCCTCCTGTCTCTGTTAACATGGAAGAAGCATGAATTTGAAATGATCCTTCTGTAGAGAAGAATAGCCCGTATCACCACTTCTCTCTGAGGGTTCGATTTCTTCCACCGGCCACAGTCATTCATTCTGTGCTGTGGATGAGAAATGATCAAAGAGCTGCTGAGGAGCGGTGGGAATTGATTCCATATGAGGTTTGCTAACAAGTGCCTCCTGCATATTTCTACTTGGATGTTCCCACCGCTGCCTCGTACTAAACGTCTCCATATTGTGTTCCCTGCTGTGTCCTCTGCACTCAGTACATAACAGACTCCAAATAAATGTTTAGTTCATAGATGAATGAATGAAGGGATGACTTTATCAGTTCAGTCAAGTCCCTCCTCTATTCCCTGTCATTGTCATGGGACTTTGGCTTCATTGTTTATTTTTTAGTGAATAAGTGGAAGAAGCAATTTTTAATAATTCATGCATATATTGTAAAATTTAGGTATGAAATGAAATGTAAGTCTTCTTACTATTACTTTCCTGTGTTTTAACCAAGGTTGGGTTTCATTTCTCTTCTTCCAGAAGTAGTTGGTACATGCAGAAGCGTATGTATGTATGTGCATATATACCTGTGTTTATATATGTTTTACTAGTGGTTGCCTCCTCTACAGGTTGCTTTTGTCCCTTGCTTGTTCATTTTTATTACAAAATATTTTATTTTATTTTATTTTATCTTTTTTTTTTAATATTTTTTATTTTATTTCTAGGAGAGAGAGAGACAGCGTGAGCAGGGGAGGGTCAGAGAGAGAGGGAGACACAGACTCCGAAATAGGCTCCAGGTTCTGAGCTGGCAGTCAGCACAGAGCCCGACGCGGGGCTCGAACCCATGAACCGCGAGATCATGACCTAAGCGAAAGTCGGACGCTTAACCGACTAAGCCACCCAGGCGCCCCTATTACAAAATATTTTAGACATGTATAACTTTATATTTATTTTAATTTTATATATAGTGTATATAATAGACATATACATGCATATAAATTATAGTTTTATGTGTTTTATATTTATAGATAACACAAAAATAAGTTTTATTACTATTTTCTATTAGGTATGTTCTATAAATTTGCCATCAGTACTGAATTAATTAACACTGAACCAGATTGCTCCTCGGAACAAATACAAGGTTCAGTTTCATCAAGGCTTTGGTCTATATCGGTCTAGTTTTCATCCGTCAGTCAATATACAACCTTGTTTTATGTGTGGTCATAGTTTTTTTTTTAAACAGGCTTTATTTTTTAAGCTTATTTTTTTTGAAATTTTTAATGTTTTCTTTCTTTCTTTCTTTCTTTCTTTCTTTCTTTCTTTCTTTCTTTCTTTCTTTTCTTTTCTTTTCTTTTCTTTTCTTTTAAATATTTTTTATTTATTTCTAGGAGAGAGAGAGACAGCGTGAGCAGGGGAGGGTCAGAGAGAGAGGGAGTCACAGACTGAAACAGGCTCCAGGCTTCGAGCTGGCAGTCAGCACAGAGCGATGCGGGGCTCGAACCACGAACCGTGAGATCACGACAAGCGAAAGTCGGACGCCCAACCGACTAAGCCACCCAGGCGCCCCAATGTTTTATTTATTTCTGAGAGAGACACACATGGAGTGAGCAAGGGAGGGTCAGAGAGAGGGGGAGACACAGACTCTGAAACAGGCTCCAGGCTCTGAGCTGTCAGCACAGAGCCCGACGCGGGGCTCGAACCCACGAACCGTGAGATCATGACCTGAGCCGAAGTCGGATGCTCAACCGACTGAGCCACCCAGGCGCCCCAAAGCTTATGTGTTTTCACGTTGCAGACCTTATGTACTATACATCGTTGATTCATTAATACTGAACCAACAGCCGGCAGCACCATGAATCATGCCTGAACCAAGCATATCTAACGCAAGTACTTTCTGTAAGGGGATATCACAGCCTTTTTGTGCTTAGGAACAAGCAGTTGACAGAGCTGCAACACCATACCTGATGGCCATTTAAAAAAGATAAATTACCTCCAAAAAAGACACAAAAATGCAAAAAAAGTATCATCATAGACTGAGAAGAGGACACATGTTTACAGTATGAGAGCGTGGCCTTGTTCCACCGTCGCCGGGAATGGATGTGTCAGGTGACTGTTACGCATATGTCCTTAAAAAACTACCAAAGCACTGCAAGTGTACACTTAGGAATAAGATCCAGTTTAGTGAGCAGGCAGACTCACCAGTACAGAAGTCATGAATAATGAGGGTCAACTGTCTATGTGGAGGGCATTTATATGTTGTATACATATGACACAGATAAGAATATTGATATTTAAAATTTTTTTTTTAATGTTTATTTATTTTTGAGAGAGAGAGACAGAATGCAAGTGGGGGAGGGGCAGAGAGAGGGAGACACACAATCTGAAGCAGCTCCAGGCTCTGGGCTATCAGCACAGAGCCCAACTCGGGGCTGGAACCCACGAACCGTGAGATCATGACCTGAGCCGAAGTCGGACACTCAACCGACTGAGTCCCCCAGGCGCCCCAAGAATATGATTTTATATTTATGTATATATATTATAACCTAAATGAAATGCCTGCAAGTCATGACCATTTCATTTCTTAGTTTCTTTTTTCTGACTGTGTTCACTGATGTGTCCCTCAGTGTTACATGGACAGGAAGCATGGAAATGGCCTATTGTAAAGAGAGACGGTTAGAGGAACAGAGACGCTGACTTTGTAAATACATTATCACCAACTGATAGATCGTTTTCTTTCCATTCCACATTTCCCCTCTACTACATTTTGCATCTTCATTCTTTTAATATATACCTTGGATATTTCAACAGGATTGTTTAACAAAATCTAAGATTTAAAATAATACAGTCCCTGGAATGCTTCAACTCTAACCTCACCCGTTTATACTTATATGCCATTCTTTTCCAATGGTATAGTATCATCGTATTTTTTTATAACCAATACCATTTTCTTCGCTCACCATACCCTCATGCTTCCTCCTAAGCCTTCCTTCTAAGATGATTTTTCTTCTCTCTGAAGTATACTCTTTAAAAGTTTCTTTGGGGGGAGGAGTGCCTGACTGGCTCAGTTGGTAGGGCGTCCAACTCTTGAATTCACTTCAGATCATGATCTCATGGTTTGTGGGTTCAGACTCTGTGTACGGCTCTGTACTGACAGTGTAGAGCCTGCTTGGGATTTTCCCTCTCCCTCTCTCTCTCTCTGGCCCTCCCCTGGTCGCTTGCTCTCTCTCTCTCAAAATAAAAAAATAAACTTAAATTTTTTAAGTTACTGTGGCATGAGACTGGATTGTAGACTCTTTTTTTTTTTTCTTTGTCTATGGAAATGTATGTCACAGTTGCTTTTGAGAGATGTGTCTACTAATCATAAAATTCTGGGCTGAAAATGAGTTCCTCTCAGGAGTCTGGGTACCTTAGACTCTTCCCTAATTGGGTTGTCAACTCTGCTTTGGTCCAATTTTTGTGTCTTGGCTTCTAATCTAAATTTTCTCTCAGGCTCTTATATGTTTTCTGTTTCTCTATAGGCTTGTTTTGGCTAATCATCAGGGGGCACTACCAACCAAGAACTACTTTAAAATACAGTTTTGCCATGCATTTTAGGATCACCTATTGTGGATTGAGACCCAATACACAGTTGATTGTCCATTTGGGATTATGGATTCTTATGTGGGAGGGCTTCCCCTCCCATCCGGGGCCACAGAAAGATGGACACCTTTCTTCAGTGTCTACTTTAGTGAGGTATAATACTTTTCAGTTTCCTCCTCACTGAGAGTGTCTCTTTGGACAACCTGGAGAATTCTAGTCCTGTTCACAATTTCCCTGTATGGCCTTTCAAACTATAACTGTAAGTTGCTGGGTTTACTAATGTCCCTAAGGCAGTGCCTGTTTATACCCCTTTAGAACCCTTGTTCCTATTTGTTTTTATGGCCACAGAGAATTTTCCTTTTTTTCTAGCCAACTCAGCCACACATTCAAGTTTACTTTCATCTGGTATCTTTGTGTGCTTTGTTGTGAAACTTTGTGATATCTGGTCCTCAGTATGGTTGAAAATAGAGGTCTGTCTTGGATTTTTTCAATAAAAGGTCTTTGAGGTAATTTCATATTCTTAATGATTTTATAGTATTCCATTGTAAAAACACACCACTGACTTGCTCATTTCTTTATTCACAAATCTTCTTTCCTACAACATTGCTTTTAAAGGAGAAAAATTATAGAGAATAAATGTGTACATTTCTCATACTGCATATGTATACAGTATTTCCTAAATGTTGAACTGCTGGGGCAAAAGTGATATCAGCCTTATTTTATTTTTTTAATGGACTACTTTAAAAAATTCGTTGTCATGTTTATTTGAGAGAGAGGGAGGGAGTGACAGTGAAAGAGAGAGGAGAGAGGAAACATGCTCACGGGCACATGCATGGAGGAGGGAAGAGAGAGAGGGAGAGATTGTTCCTCCTGACCTTGCTTCTCTTGTGTAAGCATGACTAAGTCCTGTGGATTTTCTCAACACGTCGGCTTCCTTGCTTTAACACTATCCTAGCTCAAAATAGTCTCTTGCTTCTATTATGCTATGCCCTTCCTAAAAGTTCCATTTTTCCTTGTTACTTTCATTGTATTCTAGTACAATCATGAGTGAAACTCATAGTAACCTAAAGTCTTTTGGCAAAGATTGAATTATACTTAGTATCATGATTAGAAGGCATTACAATTAAGATATATTTAAATTATATCCAATATATTTTAAAATGTCAAATAGCTGAACCATTTTATTAAAATATTCTCCATTTGCCCTCCATATTATGTCATAAACTATTAACTGCATATTTTTCATGACTAACCTCAGCTTTCCTTCCTAAGGTCCTGGATGCTTGGATAGGATCCACTGGGAGAGTCCTGACCGATAGTTATGTTCTTATAGCAGAACTCCAATGCATTCTTTAATGGAGATGATATGACGCTTCTAGTTGTTTTTGTTTTTGTTTTTGTTTTTTTAAGAAAAGTCAGCTAGAAATTGAATTTATGACTACTACTTTTAAAATTATAAACTTTTTTTTGTTACAAGAGCAATTCGGGTATAGTAAAACCAAAGGATCCTTTTCTATAATTCCTTAGGAAATGACAACCTGTTGATTCCAAGGGAAATATTCCTAACTTAATAAATTTTACCATTAAGAATTACAAAGATTTTTGGTTAGTGTTTAAAATCTGTCAGTCTGGCAATTTTCTGCTTGACAGATTTTTTTTTTTGGGCATTAGGACTGTTAGGAACATTAGAATTAAGGGAGTATGTGCACATAGGATGTCTCTGATTACCTATCTCTACTCTGAAGATGAGTAACACTGGTGAGGCATAGATCTATGACACATAGGAGAGAGAAACCATCTAACCCAGATGGCAAATGGTTTCACCTCAAGTGCCAAATCTAGTAGGGTGATAATGACTTGTTAGAGTCTTGTCTGAGGGATAATTCTTAGGTTTTTAACTGGACTCTTTAAAATTTTTTAAAATGTTTATTTAGTTTTGAGACAGAGAGAGAGAGAAAGGCAGAGGAAGGGGGAAACAGAACCCAAGCAGGCCCAGGCTCTGAGCTGTCAGAACAGAGCCTGACATGGGGCTCGAACTCACAGATTGCGAGATTATGACGTGAGCTAAAGTGGGATGCTTCCCCGACTGAGCCACCAGGTGCCCCTGGATTCTTTAATTTTTAAGAGTACCTTGATTAATTAGCTTTATTGTGATTAGTGCTTGTGTGATGCACCTTTTTCTATTTCTTTTACTTTTAACTTAAGTGTATATTAATATTTTAGGTGGGATTTTTTTGAGAGTGCATATAGTTAAAACTTTTCTAGTCAATTTGAAAATTCTCATATTTTAATAAAGTATTTAGGCCACTTACATTTAATATAACAATCAATATGGCAGCATTTCATTTACTGTCTTTGTCTTTTTCTGTCATGTTGTTTTCCTTTTTACCTCTTTCCCTGCCTTCTTGTGGATTAGTTGAGTATTTCGCTTTATCTCTACCATTGCCTTATCAGCTTTTTCTTTTTGTTTTCTCTTTTTGGTGTTTTTTCTAAGGTTTACATTATACCTCTTTAATTTGTCACAGTCTATAATTTTATTCAGTTTCAAATGTAACCTAAGAGCTTTACAACAGTCTTACGTCCACTGTCCTTCCTGTTCCTTGTGTTGTTGCCATATTTTTACTTCCATATAAATCATAATCAAAAACAATATAATGTTCTTTTACTTTTAACAGTCAATTATATTTGAAAGAAAGGTATAAATGAGAAAATATCTCTTATATTCTTCCACATATTTAGCATTTCTAGTTCTTTTCAGTCATTTGTATACATCAGAGTTTCTGTCTGATATCATTTTCCTTCTAACTGAATAACTTCCTTTAACAGTTCTTCTTATGTAGGTCCGCCAGTGCCAAACCTTTTAGCATTTGATTCCTTGACATGTTTTATTTATTCCTTTATTCTTCTCTATTTTTGATATTTTCACTGGACATAGAATTGCCAATTAACAGGGTTGTTCTTGATTTTTTTTTTTTTTTTTTTTGCTTATTTCTTGCCACACGTCGGGTATTTTTCTTTTGTCTTCTGCTTGCATAATTTCTGATGAGAAATTTATATTAGTTTCCTTTGTAGTAGTTTTTTATAGTTGCTATAAAAAAATTACCACAACTTTGTTGACTTAAAGCCACGCCAATTTATATTTCCGGATATCAGACATCCAAATAGATCTTTTTGGGCTAAAATTATGGTGCCAGCAGAGCTTTGTTCCTTCTGGAGACTCTAAGGCAGAATCCAGTTCCTTGTCTTTTTCAGATTCTGGAGGTTCCCTCTATTCCTTGACTCTGGCTTTCCCTGTGTCTTCAAAGTCAGGAATGTCTGATAAAAGTTTTTCTCGTGTTGTGTCATTTTGACACTGACTTTCTTGCCTCTCTCTTTCACTTCTAAGGGTTTTGTGATTATTTTGGGCCGATCTAGATAATACAGGGGGACTTTTCTCAATATCAACTGATGAGCTACATTAATTCCATCTGCAACTACAATTCCCCCGTAACATGTAACATAACATATTCATAGATCCTGATGACTAAAATGTAAACATCTTTGGAAAGCCATTATTCTGCCTCCCACAAAGTATTTAATAATGTTAGTTTTTGTTCCTTGATATAAAATGTATTTCCTCCCACTTCTGGTTGTTTTAACCTTCTGTGTTTATTGTTGATTTTTAGGATTTGGATACTAATGTGCATTTTTGTATATGTATATTTTTATTGCTTGTAGTTAACAGACCTCTTGGATCTGGGAGTTTATAGTTTTTATCAGATTTGGAGAATAGTTGGCCATTATACCTTTAGTTACTTTTCTGCTTTTTTGCTTCTGAAATATCTGATGTCATGTTATTTTCATTTTAAGTGAACGTTCATTTTTAATTCAATTGTATTTTTCATTTCGGATACTGTGTTTTTCTCTCTGCAAGTTCCACTTGGTTCTTTCTTTTGTATCTCTCATTGTTATATACTACATATTTGTGTCTTCCAAAATTCATATATTGAAACTCTTAATGTGTTGGCGTTAAGAGGTGATTACGTCATGAAGGTAGAGTCCTCATAAATGAGACTAATGCCCTTAGAGGAAAAGACATAAGAGAGCTTGCACCTCTCTCTGTTCTGCACCATGTGAAAATACAGCCGGAAGTTACTACAAACCAGTAGGAAGGCTCACACTTGAAACCTATTGTGTTGACATTCTGATCTCAGACTGCCAGCCTCCAGAACTGTGACAAATGAATGTTGTTTAAGCTGCAAGTCTGTGACAGCAGTCTGAACAGACTGATACATTCAGCCTTGCCCCAACCTGTTTCATGTTTTTCTTTACTATTTGAGAATAGTTATAATGGGTGTTTTAATTTTAATGTTTTTGTTTTGTTTGCTAGTTCATCTCTTGTCATTCCTGGTTCTGTTTTTACTGATTGATTTATCTTCTGGTACTTGATCACATTTTCTGATACTTGGTTGGTCTAGTAATTTTTTATTATATCCTAGGCACTGTCATTGTCATTGACAGTGTGGATTTTGTATATTATTTTAAAGATATTTGGCTTTCTTTGTGTGGACAATTTAAATTACTTATGTCTCAGTTTGATCCTTTAAGGCATGTTTTTAAGCTTTGCTGGGGCTAGAGTATCCTTCACACCAGGGATAATTCAGTCCTACTACAAGGTGCTCCCCGGCCCCGCCTCCCCTGCACACACACTGGGGTCTCCAAGAGCTGTCCTGTCCCACATGGTCAGCAACAGTTCTCCACTGTAACTCCGGATTTTGAACACCACTAGGCCCTGTATGGGCTCTGGGAATTGCTCAGTTTATAGCTCCTTGATTCTTTGCTTTGATGTACAGATCTTCACTCTATACATGTGCCACCTAATACTCGGCAAACACCCAAAGAGACCTTAATGCAGATTTGTGGCCTTTTTTCTATAAGGCTGTTTCTTCTCTGGCTCTCAGACCCTTACCTTCAGCTACTTCAGACTCCCCAAACTCCTGTATGTAGTTCCTCGACTCAGGGAGACTGACTGGCTTATTTGGGTTCTTCTTCTGGGGCCTACAGTCTGGAAATTGCCGTTAGACAGAAATCCAGGAAGATCTTAGGGTTCAACTAGTTTGTCTACCTTTTTTCATAGACGAGAGCCTTGTGCTGCCAGTTGTCCAATATATGAAGACTGTTGTTTCATATATTTTATCCAGTTTTTTGGTTGATTACAGCAGGAGGTAAGTTTGGTTCTTGTTAATCAAGTCCAGAGGTGGACATCTCTTTCCACTGGTTTAAAGTGAATGAGGTGCCTCATTTGTTATGATATCACAGCATAAGAGGCTGAACTTACCTCTGTCTATAGCTTTTTGGCCAATTATTTTTCATTATATTTCCCATCTATTCTACATCATATCCTTCCTTCTTGATATCCCGGACTATGTGGCACTTACATCTTTGCACCTTTTTTCTTGATGTTTGGTGTTTCAATGTCCTCCCTAGTTCTCTACTTTTTTCATTTAACTGATGTTTGTTCACCAGTCATTTGTCCCAGCTCAGCATTTTGCCTTTCCGTTTTCCTTATTAACATCTCTCTCAATAGATAAATGTTTCGTTTAATTGCGCTCATGATTGAATTGACAGTGTGGCTCTGGGATCAGGCTGTGTGTGTTTGAATCCTCTCTCTTACTCTTAATATTTCTTATATGTTGTGCAAGTTATTTAACTGCTTATCTCCTCCTTGTGATTTCCTTCAGCTTGTAATTAGTAAACAGGTGTGCTTGATCTAGCTTCTTCAAGGTATTTGCTACTTGAAAAAGAAAGAAAGAAGAGAAATTGCCCCAGATGTGTCTTTTTTAAAAATGTCGATTACTGAAAGCCTATGAGAGATTTACTTAGAATATAGGTAGAATAATATGTTGGATTTGTCTATAATCTTAAAATTAGATGGTATAAGCAATGTTTCTGTTGGAAATCAGTAACTCGTTTTATACTTGTATTGTTCACAGAATGTGAAACTCATACATGCCCATTATGTTTTCCCATGTCGTTTTCACTTTGGGCTTAAAAAGAAGATTTAGAAAGGAATTTCACTAAGGACCACTTCAATAACTACATCAGGCTGGGTGATAATAGCACATGGCTTTCTTGTATTTTAGGCTTGGCCAGAAGCCACATATATCAAATTTTTGAACTATGCATCATTTACTATAGTGTGTATGTTTCTTGAATTTTTACAGCAATCACCTATTCATTATGTTTATACACTTTTCTATTTCTAGGAACACAAATGGTACATATTTTTATGCACTAAGTAGGAACAACCCTCAGTAGTAACTCAAAGTTGAATTATTGCAAAGGCCAAATTGTAATTTTATACTCTGTAGATATTTGCTTTCTTTCTCTTAGGAGTATTCCACAGCATTTATTTTATTGTCCTAAGAACATTTGCAGCATCAAGGAAGGAAGGCATTGCGTTCGTTATTTCCTTTGCTGTCTAAAGACAGAAGTTCTGATCATCATTCAGTGTCTGACCTCTCTAAGCTGCCTAAATTTACTTGACTTTCAGTTCATTGTCAAAAGGATCAGTGTCTCAAAAGTTTCAAAACCAAAGTAATATATCTGCAATTAAATGACAACTTTAAATGACTCAAAAGAAAGGCACTGCATCTGTCTAAAAAATAACCCATACTGGCTGCACTTAAAAGCAGATGAAGTGCACATTCATAGCTAATTATAAACAAAAACTAGTTAACACTTTAAATAAAAGGAAAAAATAGCAAAAAGATTTAGAGCCTAGACAAGCAGATGAAAGGGTTCTAAGTTGCCTTCCATCTGATATTACTCAAATACAACTCTGTCTCCAATTACCTGGGAATATGTGGTATTCCCTCATGAAAGCTCCAGATCAGAAAGGGCGTCCGTTCCGTGCCTCTGCTTACTCACAGTCGTTTGGAACAAGTTCAGCAGAAATATTTAACATTGCAAAAGAGTCTGGAGCCAGACAAGTGACTACAGACAGTAATCACTGGGTCAAAATAGTAACTTAGTAGGACAACAAACACCAGAAAATATTTGTGGGAGCAGAGATTTTGGGGGAGGAAGTATTAGTGCTGTTGGAGAAGATATCACTGAATTCAGCCGAAAATGGTCAAATAGAATCATTGAAACGTTTTTCACCCAGTTTCATGTCTAGGGACATAGGAATGTCCATGCCAATGAACTCTGGCAAAATTGGACCTGAAAGGTAATATTATGCCCTAGCCTTAAAATAAATAAATGGATTGGGGTGTGTGTGTGTGTGAAACTAACCACCTAAATAAATAAAGGCTACCTCCTAAAAAGTTCAGTGTTTCTTTTATTATATGGTTTTAACCACAAGCTTCCTCTGCCTCAAATTGCATATCGCTATTAAGATGTGGGAGGCAAAGGGAGACCGTCACTACGACAACTGCAATATTTTGATTAATATTTAATACCCAGTTTGCCCCAGAAGTGCACAGTTGATTGATCAGCTCCTATGAGGTCCATTTATTTCTAAGTTTAGATTTTAGGTCTATGAGTTGCTAATATTCTCTGCAGATTATGTGACGGTATAGACCTCTTCTTATTTTGCCTTCCTTCTGAGACTACATTGTACTTTTTCTTCCCTCTAGTATCAATACAGGGTTGGTTGTTTTCTTTCATCATTCTGACTCTCTTCTCCCCACTTTAAACTCTGTTCTCAGTATCAAACGTATGCTTTAGAGGAATATTGCAAACTTTGAACATATCATCTTATCTTTTGGATTTCTGTAGTTTCTCCCTAAGTTTACAAAAGGTACTGTTGTCCCCGATGCTGCAATTTCATTTACTACTGTACCTCCACACAAAGACTCAGAAACTGTTAGCCTCTGCTTATACTATAAGTGCTGGGAGCCTATGAAAACAACAGCACACACAAATTAAGTAGAAGTAAAAAACAAGAAAGGATACTAACTATAGAGTTAATTCCTTGAATTTTGTAAAAGTTTTTGAGTCTCCTGTGATATCTCTTGGCCCATAACTTATTTATATTGTTACAAGAAAGCATTCTTATTTTAGCAATATATAAGCCCCATTCTGAATCTGGGTACTCTAGGTTCTAAATCATTACCTATGCAGCAGGTGGTTTATGCCTTATTTCATTAGGCAACTCAATGGAAAGGAAATTATTGCCCTGTTTTAATGATAAAGAAAAGTTAGAAAATCAATGTGATTAGTAGGATTATTAAAATCGAACACAATTTAGTGGCTGATACAGAATTCTTGCATAGGTCTGCCTGATTCTAAATGTCATATTTTAATCCCAAACACTGACCCCGATGGGATATGAAAATGAGCTTAGTGGTAAGAACCATGCCAAGAAACTGTAGCTTTTTCATGTGCCATGTGGGAGAGGCAGGTCCTGGACCCTGAGACCAGGGATGCCCTGGGTTGGTGTTGTCCATTAGGAGTCACACCAATTACCCCGCCAGAGGTGGCTGAGGCTTCCTGGCAGTAGAGGTGCAGGGAGCCTCAGGTGACTGGATGACAACTTGAAGGTCACTTCACACCAAGCCTTGAACCTGTTTATTTTAATGCTTTTTAAAACTTTTCTGTAGTTCCCATTATTGTGAATGACTAGAAGGCCACCATTCTCATTAACATGTCAAAAAAAAAAAAAGAAGAAGAAAAGAAAAGAAATAAGAAATTTGGGGCTCCTGGGTGGCTTAGTCGGTTGAGCATCTGACTTTGGCTCAGCTCCTGATCTCATAGTTCCTGAATTTCAGCCCTGCGTAGGGCTCTGTGCTGACAGCTCAGAGCCTGGAGCTGCTTTGGATTCTGTGTCTCCCTCTCTCTCTGCCCCTCCCCAGGTCATGCACTTTCTCTCTCTCTCATTCTCAAAAATTAAAAAAAAAAATTTTAAGCTAAAAACAAAGAATGGGAAAGCCAGTCATTCTTTAAATAGAAAATTGGAAACTTTTATAACTCCTATCTAGCAAATTTTGCATACTTATGAAAGTGTATTGACAGTATTCTGTAAGTATATAGGAAATTGTTGCTAAAAGTAACCCTGGCATTTAAAACTAGTCACAAAGCCGTCTGTGCCATTAGAAATGAACTGAAAACAATATTTATATTTTTGAAAATATAGCTCAGGGAATAAAATAATTAGCAATAAGATGTTGACATGGTTTATAGAAAATAATCTTATTTCTATATCACTTTCAGCTTTCTTTATCTTATTTCTTTATCACTTTCAGTAAATAGATTTACTTGAAAGTATATAAATATGAATAAATATATTTACCTGAAATATATAAATTTATATATTTATATATATATGTATATATATAAAACACAGATGGTCACTGCCTGTCAGAAGCTTTTACTCAGACTGAAAACACAGTCTTTAAGATTTTGGTCACTGGAAGTGACTAGCTTAAATACCTCCTACATGAATGGCAGTGTTACTCTTATTTTGTTTCTGAATGATATCCTAATTCTCACTAACTCAATTATATTTTATTTTACTTTGGTAGATTTCATCCTCATTAACTAAAGGAACAGAATCCTGCATTTGTCACTAAGTTAACATCTTAAGTGTGTTTCAAAGAATCACGACAGCAAAATGTTGATGGACTGTTTGTACAAGCAGCTTGTTGGGAAAGGGTGGTTCAGTGTGCCCA
This sequence comes from Proteles cristata cristata, assembly GCA_017311185.1. Taxonomy (NCBI): domain Eukaryota; kingdom Metazoa; phylum Chordata; class Mammalia; order Carnivora; family Hyaenidae; genus Proteles; species Proteles cristata. Next base: position 369,279 of record JAESUZ010005395.1, read on the forward strand.
GAAACCGAATTACACCCCAACTTTGCGGAAAGCTTTTGTTTCTAAGATTGCCATACAAAGGAAAATCTGTCTAGTTCACTGAATTGTTGACTCTACATCAAGAGTTGAAATGTGTAGTCTAATGCACTTGCTTTGATCTCTCATTTGACTGTTTATCAAAGCTGATTACACTCTGAGTACACAAATCCTCTTAGCTTCAAAATCATGTAAAGATAATGGATAATAGAGCATTTTTAAGTATTCTCTGCTATTCCAATTTGGTTTTATGATTGTAATACGGCTATTAGGTTTGGGAGGAGGGTCTGTTTTTATGTTTGGTTCCCTTGGTAAGATCCAGTCTTTTGCCACATTGGATTAGAGTGGGTTTTGCTTTTTTTTCCAGCCAAACTTGCACATGCAGTGAAGCAAGAGCTGTTGTAGTACACATCAAAAGGAATCATTATGAACATATGAAATTCACTTCATTCTACTCACCACAATTTAGGGGCTTATACTTTTTGGAAAGCTATAAGTATGTGCTTTCTTTATCTGCGTGTAAGTTGAAACCTAATAAAATAGCATTTGATGTATTCAATTAAAGATAATTATGTATTATATCACCTTACAAATTTCAAGAGCTTAAAATCCAACATTTTCAAAGAACATTTATTTAGTCCCTGCTAATTATTGGAGGCCGTATGCTAAATATTTGTATATGTCAACAGATTAATCTATTTGCCTAAGATTACGTAGCTGATTTTAATGGCAGAATCAGGAATAGAATATAGATCTCTAGCATGCATGCCAGCATGTTTTAAATTTCATAAGGCATTTACTTGATTCTTCTAACAGAATCCAGAAATTTTCTTCTAATCTCACTCTTAATCTCTGTATTTTTAAAAAAGGAAAAAAATTCACGTGAGGGCAATTGGAAGAATGTCCTTTCTGAAAATTGCGTGCATTGTGGTGCCTTTTTGTTTTCCCTTATACACACTTGATATTGTTCTAGAATTGCTTCTTGAAGCACACCATTTTTAAGCTGGGCAGCCCAGAGCAGATTTTATGACAGTGTGTTCATGTTGGAGCCTTTTCAAGTAAAATCATGGACCATTTATTCTGTTTTTTTTAATATGGCTAAAAATTGACCTGTAAGTTTATGTAAACAATCTAAAGTACAAAAATGTAAAGGAGAAAACAATGCTCTCTGCTGCCAGCTCAAGTGGTCCCTGCTGAATCCGACAATCCTGGCCAAGAATGGCCCTGTGCCCCTTGATTATGTCTTTACAGATACTGAACAGACCTTTGAACAAACACTATCTTGAGGTTGTAAAACATTAACCGACCCAAGCTGGATTATTGTGTTTTAAGTAGTGATAGAGACATTTTGACAATTCTCAACTGACTATGGGTTTGATTTCATGCACAGTTCCAATTTTTTATAATCAACTCACCCTCCTCCACTTTTTTCCCCATTTCTCAAAATGGTCACAGTGTGACCCAAAAGACAACTTCTTCCTTCACTAGTTTCACTAGGGTTTTTTTTTTTAATTAATCTTTTAAACTTTTTGTCCCGTTGCTCGGTGATTTTCAAAGTGTGTGTGACACACCATTAGTGAAGCATGAAATCAACTTAGTGGGTCACAACTACACTTTGAAATCTAACAGAATAGTATAAAAATATGAGAGAACATTATATGAAGTAAGTATTTTTGAAACGTTTGTGTCAGGTGTGTGCGTGTGTGTGTGTGTGTGTGTGTGCACGCGCCCACACACGTATGAGGGTAGAGTAATACATAACGCTTGCTGACTAAAAAATGTAAAGGTCACTGCTACACCTTATTATGTGATCGTGTTCCTATGTTTTAAAAAATAATTTCAAGTAGTGATGTAATCACTTTCTTAAAATTTGATCTTTGGGTTTCTGTCAGGCTACCATTTATGTTTAGACAAAAAATGCTAGCAAATAAATGAGGACACTATTGCGTCCCTACTTTCAATTAGTAGAAAATGTTGGTATCTTGTCCTGTACCTCTGTAGAAATAATCTGTGGATCTGTTCACTTGTGGTCTGGTATGGAGAGCACTAGTCAAGAAGTTCACAACCATTTCCACTTAGTTTCTTCACTTGGTTTTTGTACCTTTGCTTGAGAGAGTTATTTTTAACTGATTATTGGCATTTAAATTCCAAGTTAAACAAATTAATGTGACAAACACATTTAAAGTGATTATCTAATTAGCCACTGTTTTGTTTTCTCAGGTTAATGTGACTGACTTAAAGAAATTACTTAGGGCGCCTGAGTGGCTCAGTCAGTTAAGTGTCTGACTTCGGCTCAGATCATAATCTCACGGTTCGTGGGTTCGAGCCCTGCATCCGGCTCTGTGCTGACACCTAGCTCAGAGTCTGGAGCCTGCTTCAGATCCTGTGTGTCTCTCTCTCTCTGACCCTCCCCTGCTCACACTGTCTCTCTCTCTCAGAAATAAATAAAACATTAAAATAATAAATTACTTAGAAAAAAGGAAATTACTTAGAATTTAAAATTTTTAATTTGTCATATATTTTATGTATTGATACATAGAAAATTAAATATAATCAATCTACTTAATCATATTAATAGATTTAAAATAAGCCTTTTGGAATACATTAGAATTATTAGTAATGAATTAAAATGTATTTCATATTATTTGGATCATATTTTGTTTAAGATAGTGTAACTATTATTTATCTAATTTCTTTTTCTATTCTTGCATTTTCAGCTAAAATTGACCAAGAGGCAGAGGAAAATTCATTGACAGAGACTCATAAATGGTGAGAAATTACTTTCCTCTTATATAAAAATTTATTCTCAGAATAAGTTTATTAAATACTTAGTATGTTTTATCTCAAGGAACCAATTATTAGCTCAGTTTCTGTTTTCAAGCATAAAAGAAGAATAAAGTAATAGTGTACTTTAATATTATATCGAATTTCTGAATCTGTTTTTATGACTTTAGATTCTGTATGAATCTGTTAAGCAGCAAATTATTGTGACTAGCTTAGCACTTTCTTTGAATGAGATTTAGGGCTGTGGAAGGACCAGAGAAGGAAAGATAGCAGGAACCTGTTTTAAGAAAGAAGGGTGAAGAAGAGTCTGGTTACAGGAAAGTATTCAGTTTGTGCATTAAAAAGTAGGGTCTAAGTAGGAAGCCAGGAACTTTCTGTGCGTAAACTTTTACTTTCAGATTGCAAATGGAGATTTGCAATCATGAGTGAGTGAGCACAGAAAAGTCTTGGCTTCTCTGCCTCCACATTCTCTTTTTCTCTTTTCTCTCTCTGTATTCCTTGGTGTTCTCCAGAAAGCAGAACCAATAAAATGTGTGTGTGTGTGTGCGCGCGCACGTGCAGAGAGAGAGATATTAAGGAATTATTTGGCCCATAACAGAGTGGTAATTCCTAGTAGTAGTTAATGTTTTAATCTTGAGTCTGAGAGCATTCTGGAGACAGTTCCAGAATTTCTTTGTAGTAGAGTAGTCACTTTTCTTAAGACCTTCAACTGATTGAATGAAGCCCATCCATGTTATGGAGGATAAGCTGCTCTCTCCAAGTCTACTGATTTAAATGTTAATCACATATTTAAAAAAATATTTTCAGTGTTTATTTATTTTTGAAAGAGAGAGAGCGAGAGAGAGCAGGGGAGGGGCAGAGAGAGGGAGACACAGAATCCAAAGCAGGCCCCAGGCTCTGAGCTATCAGCACAGAGCCTGGTGTGGGGCTCAAACTCACAAACCATGAGATCATGACCTGAGACAAAGTAGGATGCTTAACTGACTGAGCCATCCAGGCATCCCTAAATGTTAATCACATCTTAAAAGTACAGTAAAACCTTGGTTTCTGAGCATAGTTTGTTCCAGAAACATGCTTATAATCCAGAGCAGTTATATATCAAAATGAATTTCCTTATAAAAAATAATGGAAACTCAGATGATGCATTCCCCAGCCCGAAAATATTCATATTAAAATGATTATAATACTGTAATATAATATAAAATAATAAAGAAAATACAAAAATATAGGAAACTGAACAGAGTATGCTGCACTTACCTTCGAAAACTTTCATGGCTGGTGCGAGGGAGACGAGAGAGGAGGGCTATTGTGTAGGATGACTTTCCCTGTCACGAACGGATCACTGTTATCTGTTGGTTCAGTGGAATCTTCTTTCAGTGAAACTTTAACAAAAGAAGTTATCCAACTGCTTTTGCTTCCTTTTGAAGATTTCATGGAAATGTGACATTGGAGTGTCATCAAACAGATTCATCACTCGCACTGCTTATTCAGGTGGTGCTTTTCTACAAAATTTTGCACTCGTTCTTCCCCATGTTTTACATGCCTCCCTAATCTCATTTGAAGTGAGATTCCCTCCTCCTTTTCCTCCTCCTCTGCAGATGAGATGCAGACATAGACTTCTTATAAAATCTTGAAATTTCAGGCACTCTTATACCTCTTCAATACTTCTCAGTGATTTTCTTATTAATTTCCACCGTAATCATCTTCTTACCACCTTTCTTTTCAACCTTTTCCTGCATGGGGTCCATTGTATATGTTCACATGGATGTTGCCTACAGTACAGTATTAATAAACTCTTGTTATATACAGTATTTAATGTAACTGGCAATAAGGCCACAGAGGAAGGGTCTCTATCTGCAGGCAGGCTGACCTAGAATGAAGCAAAGCTTACTCTTAATATGGAAAAGCAAAGGACTGTCCACACATTCTTTGAAGTGACCAAAAATATACTAGTGCCAGTTGTGGGCAGCTTCCAGCATTCTGAAAAAAATCACCGATTTTGGCCACACACTGTGGCCTGAGACCGAGCATCCAAGCATGGGAGACAATCACCCACAATTCCGCGTTGAGAGAGAGAGAGAAGAACATTGGCTCTGTTGTGATCATGTGACATTTGGCATCACATACTACTCGTACTGCAAGACATCACTCATTTATCAAGTTAAAATTTATTAGAAATGTTTGCTCATCTTGTGGAACCACACACGGAACAAATTACTTGCAATCCAGGGTTTTACTTATTTTCACAACAACATATAGATTGGTGTTTGCCCCCAAAACTGGTTACCATAACCTAGCCAAATTGACATATCAAATTAGCCATCACACTCTCTAAAGAATTCCGATTATGCTTAAGTGAAAATTTTGATTAAAGAAATTCACTGCCGTTACTTTATTAGGCAAGATCCTGAATATTCTGTAAACAAATTCCACAATTTTTGTTGTTATTTAATATGACATATTGTGTTAGACAAATTGGTAAAGATGACTGGCCAGTTTCTATGAAAAGCAAAAACAGGTCCCAACCAATAGCTTCTGAGGAAGACGGCAGAGTAGAAGGACTCTAAGCTCACCTTGTGCCATGGCTACAACTGAAGAGCAGTCACATCAGTGTACACCCAAAACAGTCTCCATCGCTAAATAAAGAGAAGAGGCCACATTAAAGAGAGTAGGAGGGTGAAAACAAGGTTAGGAGCTAAAAGAACCTGTGAGACAATCCACAGGATGGAAGGATACCTCTGGCACAGGCAGGGAAGAAAGGAGAGAAACAGATTCTCACACCAAAGACCCCACATGGGTAAGATGAATCCCCGTAAGATTTCGCTTTGAAAAACACAGGGGCTGAATGTTAAGAGTTCTTATAATCAGCAAGGCCTAATACCTGGACCACTAAAAATCAGCAGGGAGAGCCAAAAGGGTAAGCTGAGAGAGGAAACTAAGTCTCTACCCTTAAAGAGAAGGCAAAATAAACAACCCCACTGAGATACAGCATCGAAGCCACAGCTTGAAATTCCTGTGGTATATGAGAGTGAGATTTGTTTACTAATATGAGAACATGTGTGGGAGGGACAGGGATCCTTGGGAAATTTCTCCAAGAACAAAGGAGATGGTGGGCATCATTTCATTCCCCCAGCCCACAGCCTACACACGTGACACCTGTGGGAACCAGCATCCTACATTCTACTCACCACCTAACCTGATACGATTGTGCCCAGCCCATGCATTCTCCTGTGGACATGCTACCTGCAGTTAGGCCTCAGCTCCAGGCCCCCTTTCACAGCAGACCCATGAAAACCTTGCGAACACTGAGCATCTTGCCCCTGCATGCTTCTGTGGATATGCCCCCTCCAACCCTACATCAGAGATGAAGAACTCAGTAAATGAAATTAAAAATACTCTAGAAGGAATGAATAGACCAGAGGAAGCCAAACAGATCAGTGACCTGGAAGACAGAGTAATGGAAAACAATCGAGCTGAAGAGGAGAGAGAAAAGAAATAATAAAAAATGAAAACAGGTGAAGGGACCTCAGTGACACCATCAAGTATAATAACATTGACATTATAGGGATCCCAGAAGGAGAAGAGAGAGAAAAGGGTGCAGAAAATATATGTGAAGAAATAATAAATAGCTGAAAACTCCCCAAATCTGGGGAAGGAAACAGAAATCCAGATCCAGGAGGGACGGAGAGCCCACAATGAAAAGTCAATCAGGGAAATCCACACCAAGACACACAGTAAATAACATGGCAAAAAGTGGTGATAGAGAATCTTAAAAGCAGTTAAGAGAAAAGAAAGCAGTTACATACAAGGGAAATCCCATAAGGCATTCAGTGGATTTCTTTTTAGTAGAAACTTTGCAGGCCAAAAAGGGATGACATGATATATCCAAAAAAGTCCTGAAAGAAAAAGTGTAGCCAAGGATACTCTCCAGCAAAGGCTATCATTCAGAATAGAAAAAGAGTTTCCCAGATAAAAAATAAAAAAATAAATGATGACCACTAAACCAGCCCTGTAGGGACTCTTTGAGTGGAAATGAAAGACCATAAGGGAGAGTAAGAAACATAAGCAATAAAAATAAGTATATCTATAAAAGCTAATCAAGGGATTAACAAAATAAAAAGATGACATATACCCAAACTGTGAGGGGGAGAGGAGTAAAGATTGGACTCACATTTAAGTGACCATCAACTTAGTAAAGACTGCTATATGCAGAAGAGGATATATACAAACCTAATGGTAACCACAAGTGAAAGGCCAGTCATAGATATGCAGAAAATAAATAGAAAGGAATCCAAGTTTATCACTAAAGAAAAACCAGCAAACTGTGAGAGAAGAGAGCAAGAGAAGAAAGGAACAGAGAACTATAAAAAGCATTAAACAAGTAATAAAATGGCAATAAATCTGCCAGTAATTACTTTGAAATGATCTGTCAATAATTACTTCGAATGTAAAAGGACTAAACACTCTAATCAAAATACATAGCGTGACCAAATGGTTAAAAAATCAAGACCCATTTCAGACCTAACAACAGATTGAAAGTGAAGGGCTAAAAAAAGCACTTATCATGCAAATGGAAGCGAAAAGAAAGCCAGGGTAGTAATACTTCTATTGGACAAAATAGACTTTAAAACAAAGAGTGTAACAGAAGAGAAAAAAGGGCAATATGTAATAATAAAGGTGAAAATCCGACAAGAAAATATAACAATTGTAAATATTTATGAACCTGACAGGGAAGCACCCAAATAATGTAAAGCAGCTGATGACAAACATAAAGGAAGTAATTGCTGATAAGACAATAGTAGTGGAGGACATTAACACCCCAATTACATTGATGGACAGATCACTCAAACAAAATCAATATGGAAATGGTAGCTTTGAAAGACATATTGGATCAAATGGATCTAACAGGTATATTCAGCACATTCTATCCTAAAAGTGCAGAACACACATTCTTTTCAAGTGCACATGGAACATTCTCCAGAATAGATCACATATTAGGTTGCAAAACAAGCCTCCACGAATTCGAAAACACTGAAGTCAGAAATTGTGTATTTTCTGACCATAACACTATAAAAGTAGAAATGAACCACAAGAAAAAATCTGGAAAAATCACAAATATATGGAGGTTAAGTAACATGCTGCTCAAAATGAATGGGTCAAGCAGAAAGCAAAAGAAGAAATTAAAAAGTACATGAAAGCAGATGAAAATGAATACACAATGGGGCAAAAGCTGTTCTGAGAAGGAATTTTAGAGCAATACATGCCCACCTCAAGAAGTAAGAAAAATATCAAATAAACAACCTAACCTTACAATCTAAAGGAGCTAGAAAAAGAACAAACAAAACCCAAACCAATAGAAAGAAGGAAATAGTGGCGATTAGAGTAGAAATAAATTAAATAGGAAGTAAAAAAAAAACCCAATAGAACAGCGCAATGAAAGCTTGACCTTGTTCTTTGAAAAGGTAAACAAAATTTATAAACCTTCAGCAGACTCATCAATAGAAGCAGGAAAAAAAGAGAGGGGGTTCAAAACAACAAAATCAGAAATGAAAGGAGAAATAACAACTGATACCATAGAAATACAAAGAATTGTGAGAGAGAATATTATTAAAAATTACATGCCAACATTGGACAACCTAGAAGAAATGGATAAATTCCAGAACTGAAGCAGGAAGAAGTAGAAAATTTGAACAGACTAATTACCAGCAATGAAATTGAATCAGTTATCAAAAAACTTTTAACAAACTAAAGTTCAGGACCATATGCTTCACAAACATCGACCAAACATTTAAAGAAGAGTTCATACCTCTTCTTCTCAAACCATTCCAAAAATTGAAGAGGCAGGAAAGCATCTGGGTTCGTTCTATGAGGCCAGCATTACCTTTATACCAAAACTAGATAAAGACACCACAAGAAAAGAGAACTATAGGCCAATAATATCTCTGAGGAAACTGGACACAAAAACGCTCAACAAAATTTTAACAAAATACAAGGATTATTGAATCACCATATTGTACACCAGAAACTAATATGACATTGTACATCAACTATACTGGAATTTAAAAAAGTCAAGTCCTTAAGTTATGACAAACAGAAATTTCAATTAGATGCATGATAGAAAAACTGCCTAATGACCAAATTGTTAGTAAAAGAGCCATCTTATAATTAAACAATTCTGAAATTTAAAAATAAAAATAAGAATAATGAATTATGTGAAACGTTTCTCAAAGAATAAATCTTTGTTCCATTTTCATAGCAGCCTTACGTGACCAGCTCAGCAATGAATAGTAATTCTATTCAGGAAGGCAGCGTAACCCTGGCCTGATGACCTTGGAGACCAAATCCTGCCTTTCATGTGTTAGCTCTGTGACTTCAGGCCAATGCTATAATCCCACGACAATAATACCTACTCTGTAGGTGAGAATTAAGTTAGTTAATATTTCCCAGATGCTAAGTTTTTAGCAAATGGTCAGTAGATGTTAATTGCTATAGTATATTCACATTATTATCTTAATTAGAGATTAGAAAAAATTTGTTGGTAGTCATAGAATATACCATATATTAATTTGTTTGATTCACTGTCTCTATTGGATCAGCCATCGGGCAGCCTCTCATGGTCATGGAACAAGATTTTGGTATCATGTCTGTGTATCTGCGCTTGCTCTAAGCTTCTGGCACTGTGACTTCGAGGATTTACCATAACTTTACATTTTTGTCCTCGTCTGAAATAAGAGAAACAACATATACATTGTAAGTGGGTGGAGATAGTTCAAAATCATTAAGTGAGTGATGTGTAGAGCACTTGCCTCGTATAAAGTCCTCTTGTATTTAATAAAATACTTGAGCTTAGGAGGCCGACTTCTAGAATGAAATCTCTTTCCAACAAACCGACATTTGGAGAAAATTATGTAAAACAATCATTTAACATTATTAGGAAATGCTCAAGGGCATCCAGCAAATGGGGAATCATTCGTTCAAGACAGTCTAGTAGAGAGTCTACTAGAACTGTGGCATTTGAGCCACAACTCAGTTGTATCTTATGGACACTACTCTCGAAGCTCTAACCCAGGCGGGCGCCCTCTCCGCGGCTCCCACGCCCTGGATCAGAAGACTGCCAGCACTGCTCATCCGACCAGCCACAGCTGACTACAGAAGTTCTATCCTAGACTATGATGTCAAGAGGTGGGGGCTCCTTTCCTCAACCCGGGCCTTTTTGGTGGGGTATAAGCTCTCGCCTAGGGGTGGCAGATTAAGAACATTGAACCCCATTATGCTAAGCGAAATTAGTCAGAGAAAGACAAATATCATATGACCTCACTCGTACGAGGACTTTAAGACACAGAACAGATGAACATAAGCGAAGGGAAGCAAAAGTAATATAAAAACAGGGAGGGAGACAAACATAAGAGACTCTTAAATACAGAGAACAAACAGAGGGTTACTGGGGGGGTTTGGGGGTGGAGGGCTAAGTGGGTGAGGGGCTTTAAGGAATCTACTCCTGAAATCATTGTTGCACCATATGCTAACTAACTTGGATGTAAATTTAAAAAATCCAGTAAATTAAAAAAAAGAGTATTGCACCCCAAATGTTTTGCTCCAGCTGATTATCAGGGTAAGGGCTCCCCATACACCAGGAGGTGCAAGCAGAGAAGGCAGGGGCTAGCCACCTGAGCTCCTGCTTGTAGAGCCAAAGTCTCACTTTGGGAAACGTGGGCCCCTGGCCCACCTCAAGCGTTATAACGCTCCTGTGTAGGCACTGGGACCCTGCCCAGAGCTCTGCCGCTCTGTCCGAGAGGACGGACTCTTTTGTGGAACAGAGAATCCCATGCCTCGATGTCTGTTGGAAACGATTGGGGGTCTTAGTGTAAAGCAACTAAGAGGGCACTCACAGCTCCAACAGGCAAAGTGGGCTGGCAGTCAGAAGTTTAACAGAAAGAACCAGGGAAGGAGAAGCATTCTTCTGGGATCACAGTCCGTCCACCCTCGGGTTTGGAAAGGCTGTGCCTGAGTTTACTAGGCGTCACTTACTCATGAGCCATCAGACCAGGATGTGAAGCAGACTTGGAAACATTCCCCAGGATGCATACAGGTCCATCAGCAAATGATAGACGCCTGCCTGGCACTAAGGGCCTCAGTGCAACCTCTGACCAGTCACTTGCTGAACAATAGCTGTTCCGACCCAGGGGCAGCTTTGAGGATGCTGGTCTTAAAACCACACACATGCCTGGCAATCTGGAAGTACACCAGCCTCGGCTGAGCTTACTGCTTTTCTAGAACCGTGTGTGTGAGCAGGCAGAAGCATTTCTTCCTGATGTGCTGAAGGGGTTTCAGTTCAGCCAGGCTGGCTGGCTCCTCTCCGGCAGCTGAGGGAATGATGGACTTGACCCAGATTCTAGAGTCTTGGGTCTCCTTCCCAGCTACGAGGCCTTGGCCATTTTGTATACCACCCCAATGCCCCCCAAATGCTCTTTCTGCTGGTGTAAACTTCTTGGGAACCCAAGGCCTCAGGTGTTTACAGTTTCTCTTTGTGCTTGGATTGGGCAGAAACCCCTCCCCTTAGCCCACCCCCGCTCCCCTCACACACACAAACACAATTCAGCATGAGATGCCCACTGTTCTCACTGTAGGGAGAGCCAGGACTGTGTCTTCAGACAGATAGCTTCCCAGTCTCCCCTTTCTCTCATTATCTCTTTATTTTCTCTTTACTGGAGCGTATTATTATGTTCTACGTGTCATACTATTAAGCCAGCGGGGCAGCCCATTTTGGAATTAAGATGATCTATAAACACACTGATTCTACTTGGTCTACATATGTCAAGTCCAGCAAAGCTGACCTTCTTCGTTTTCCTGAACTTGAGGCAGCAAATACACAGGTTGTATGAATATATAGAAAGCATCTTAATCAAAGGAATTTCCTTGTGAGGTTCTGTTTTCATCTCAGCGACGCTGTTACAACTCAAGGTGTTTTCATTCTACTTTGCACACTTTCACAGGAGGCCCAGAGACAAGCAGTGGCAAACGTGTGTGCTTTCATTTCTAGAGCTAGTCGAGAGTCATTTACAGGTGATTGTGATAGCTGAGTTGCGCTATAAATGTCTCACGGAACGTATCATGATGGAACTCTTCTGTTTCTCAGAGTTTTTAGGCAATTTAGCATTCCATGCACTCACCACAGATGCTATGAAGAAAGCAAGCCAGTGTGGTGGACAGGGCCCAGATAGGTCTACCTTAGAACTGCAATGGGAAAAACCACAGAGTGCTTGGGGCTCAGCTTCTTTGTTTGTAAAAGGCATATAACCTTGTCCTTTCTTCTATCTTCTAGGGCTGTAAGAACAGAATACGGTGCTCACATTTGCAGTATACAAAGTTTCCTCAAATGAGGCTAGGAAAAGGCCTTTACTAGAAAAGTATATTTATGAAAATGTTTTGTAAACTATACAAACTCAGGTTATCAGCATGCTTTGAAAAGAATTCTATACTAATTCATCTTTATATTTGAGTGCTTACAAAGGAAAAAAGTCTTGGCTTTTAGTTTAGAATGGATAAGTGAACTTTTATCAAGATACTAATTAGATTTTTTCAATAGTGGAATAGTATGGATTTTTTAGGTCATTTTATGATTTCCTGAAATAAAAATATTCAAAAACAATGGTTAGTATATTTTTATTTATTTATTAAAATTTTTTTAATAGTTTATTGTCAAGTTGGTTTCCATATAACACCCAGTGCTCATCCCCACAAGTGCCCTCCTCCATGCCCATCACCCCCCTTCCCCTCCTCCCAACCCCCATCAACCCTCAGTTTGTTCTCAACATTCAAGAGTCTCTCATGGTTTGCCTCCCTCTCCCCCACTATTTTTCCCCTTCTTCTCCCTGATAGTCAGTATATTTTTAAAGCAAATCAGATTTTTTTTTCATGTTCCATTCGTTAGTATGATAGTTTTATATGCTAATTTTGTCTGTTTGCTCACACATTTTTATGATTAATCTGAGAAGTGGGACTTGACGTTCCTATTTCATGTGAACAAAAATGTATAGCTTTTGGATAGTTATTAGTTTAACTGAACTCTTCAGTTCTCCCAGAAAGTAAGACGGCTGAGCAGATGATTCTTGAACCTTACCCAAAAATCCAAATACAAATCGGATGAACATATTCTTATCTTCAGATGATTTCCCTGGGCAAGCCACACTATCATATTGTATTACAAGATGGATTTCAGACTCTTTTTAAGGTTGCCTGCATACACACTGTATGTGTTTATTTCAGCTTCTGCTTTTATTTTATTTTTAATTAACATAAATGGCTTTCTACAATTGTGGAAAAAATATTACCAGACCAAATATGTTGTTTTAATTTTCCCACAGAATTACTCAGTGTCTGTCTCAGCTCACAAGCAGGGAATGTCGGGATTCTGAATTTGTCTAATAAATGGACATTCCTTTATATTTCTACTTAAAGAATAATGAGAGTTGGAATTATAAAATTGGCTTCTGATACTCAGAGATCCTTATTTTTAAATTGTGGCTAACTTCAAACTTTTCTTAGATTTATTCCATTAATTCCACTGGTAAAATACATATTTTATGGTGAAACAGACTTTTGAAATAGAAAAAGAGCAGATTTTTGAAACAGTTTGTTTCAGCTATCAGTTCCTTTAGTTTCACTGAATTTATTATTCTGGCATCAATAAGCAGATGGAGATGACTAAAAGTAAAATTTGAATTATAACTATTACATTAGATAATTTACCTTTGTCGGTATATTTACATGATGTTCTAGATAAAGGAAATCAAGCTGAGAAAGGTATAATTAACCTGTGGCATCTTTTATGAATAACGGAAAACAAAGTAATTTGTTCGTACCATTTCTTCATTTAATTTTTTTAACATTTATTCATTTTTGAGAGAGAGAGAGAGAGAGAGAGAGAGAGCACAAGCAGGGAAGGGCATAGAGATAGGGAAACACAGAATCAGAAGCAGCTCCAGGCTCTGAGCTGTCAGCACAGAGCCCCATGCGGGGCTTGAACCCAGGGACCTGAGATCATGACCTGAGCCAAAGCTGGACGATTAACTGACTGAGCCATCCAGGTGCCCCCATTTCTTCATTTAAAATGCCTATTTCATTATTCCAGGAAGTTTGTGATTTTTCTTACAGATTAAAACATTCGTTTCAAGATGTTTATATTTTTTAACAGGACATATATCTTACTTAAAGTTTTTGTAAAGCTCTGTTTTTAAAATTGTTTCAGCAAGAAAGTCACCCTCCCTACCCCCATGAGCTAAAGACAAAGGGAAGAGTAGAATGTAACTAAGATTCTCATCGTGAGACAACAGTAAATTTGTTAAGTAGAGAAGCAATGATTACAGTCATACTCACAGAATTAATAAATCAATGTCCTTTATTCTGCCATTATGATATGAGGAAGAATGATTGTATAGTTTTAATAGACACTTGAGGTGCCTCATACTACCAATCTTTTTTTTAAATTTTAAAATAGAATACACTAGTCTTCCTCCATCCCCCATTCAGTATATAAATAATAGTACAAGAAATTGCAAACAACCAGTGATAAAAGGTGAGAAACAGTAGGGGAGGAAAGCACATTTGTGAAAGAATTTAAAGTTACATGTTTAAAAGAAATAAATACTATTTCTGTGGGTAATATTGCTTGAGTGGTATTTTACCGAAGCCAAGATGATTGCATAACAAATGAGTTGAAGTGGAAAATTAATCTTTCGTGCAAAATAAAGACAAAATGAAGGAAAGAAAGAAAAGGAATGTTGATTCCAATTGTTTCATATAGTATGTAACTGTTCATTTGTCACAGGAGAGAAAATATTTAATCAGTTCTGAAATGATGCACACATACTTTATCATGTTTAGTGACTTTTAGAGTGTCAGTTTGTAAAGTGTTTATCCAAGGAATGGACTTCTGGCACATGGATAAAATGAAAAGTGAAATGTTTAGTTCATAATAGGCATATTTTCCAGAATCTTTCTGAGTAACTATCCGGAGATGAATGGAGAGACTACAGGTCTGTGTTTATCTGGCTTATGCTGGCACACCAGGCAGGCTCCAGCCTGGTATTAAAACTGAAGTGACATGGAATGTCTTTGTAAAATCCCCAAACAATGACATCATTCTCTTAACAATATTGATAAAGTAAAACAAAGTTGGAGTTCGTTATTTTCCAATTCGGTTTTCTCAGTTAACTCCTTCAAATCCTGCCAAAAGGTTTGCTAGTTGGAAGCCCTTAGGAGGAAGATTCCTAGAGTCAGTGGTAAGATGCTGGGCTCTATACCTTTTACTTTCGGGCCAGGTGGCAGAGTTTAGGTGTAGTACCTTTCTTTGTACAAAGGGATTTTCTTCTGTGGCTGTGTTATTTGATTTTTATCAAATCCACCAATTTTCAATAATGGCGGGAGCCTGCGACACCTGGTGCAGATTTGCTGACCTTTGCCACTTATAAAAAGTCTTCTGAAGCATTGTTCTCTCCTGAAACCTTTTGTTAGCTTTTGTGTGTTCTAAATAGAAGGACTTTAGGAACTTTTCCCTCAGAGTTTGTTATGTTGCTTTTCAACTTTGGTTGCTAATTGTGAAGGGGGAAACTATATCACAGAATTATTGCCCTTTTTCCCTATTTTCAAAGTAGAAACTCTTCCGGGGCACCTGGGTGGCTCAGTCGGTTAAGCACCCGACTTCGACTCAGGTCATGATCTTACAGTTCATGGGTTCAAGCCCCACGTCGGGCTCTGTGCTGACAGCTCAGAGCCTGGAGTCTGTCTTCGGATTCTGTATCTCCCTCTCTCTCTGACCTTCCCCTGCTCATGCTGTCTCTCTCTCTCTCTCTCTCAAAAATAAATAAAATGTTAAAAAAAATTTTTTTTAAATACAGAAACCCTTCCATGTGGTGTAGAGTTGATAAGATCTTCTCCATTCCAATGTTCAAAAATCTGCTTGGGCCTCATATAGACAAAAGTTTTTCCGGAAGCTACTTTCTCCAACTTGATAGAAGTTAAAACTCCTAAAGTTTTATCCTCTCTAACAAGAAGATGACTAACGAAATCACCACAGTATCATGGAGGATTGTGATGGCTGTGTTCTTACAGGAGGTGGGGAGGGTGAAGATAATTCAAGAAAGACGGGACCTCCACACTGTTTTCCAGAGGGGCTGTACCAGTTTGCATTCCCACCAACAGTGCAGGAGGGTGCCCGTTTCTCCACATCCTCACCAGCATCTAGAGTTCTCTGATTTGCTCATTTCAGCCACTCTGACTGGCGTGAGGTGGTATCTCAGTGTGGTTTTGATTTGTATTTCCCTGATGAGGAGGGACGCTGAGCATCGTTTCATGTGTCTGTTGGCCATCTGGATGTCCTCTTTGGAGACGTGTCTGTTTATATCTTCTGCCCATTTCTTCACTGGGTTGGTTGTTTCTCGGGTGTGGAGTTTGGTGAGTTCCTTATAGATTTTGGATATTAACCCTTTATCTGATATGTCATTTGCAACTATCTTTTCCCATTCTGTCAGTTGCCTATTAGTTTTGTGCGTTGTTTCCTTTGCCGTGCAGAAGCTTTTAATCTTGATGAGGTCCCAATTGTTTATTTTTGCTCCCCTAGGACCCAGCAATAGCGCTGCTAGGAACTTACCCAAGGGATACAGAAATGCTGAGGCATAGGAGCACATGTACCCCAATGTTCATAGCAGCACTCTCCACAATGGCTAGAACATGGAAAGAGCCTAAGTGTCCATCCACGGACGAATGGATCAAGGTGTGGTTTATCTATACCATGGAATACTACACGGCAATGAGAAACAATGAAATCTGGCCACGTGTAGCAACATGGATGGACCTTGAGGGTGTTATGCTGAGCGAAATAAGTCAGGCAGAAAAGGACAAATATCATATGTTTGCACGTATAGGAGGATTAGGAGGAACTTAACGGAGGATCATGGGGGAGAAGAAGGGGAAAAATAGTTGGGGAGAGGGAGGGAGGCAAGCCATGAGAGACTCTTTTTTTTTTTTTTTTCATGAGAGACTCTTGACTGCTGACAAAAACTGAGGACTGATGGATCAGTGGGGGAGGGGGGTGATGGGCACGGAGGAGGGCACTTGTGGGGATGAGCACTGGGTGTTATATGGAAACCAACTTGACAATAAACTATTTGTAAAAAAAAAAAAGAAGAAACAAATTTTGATATTAAAATTCTAGGAAAAAAAGAAAATAGAAAGCAGAAGTGTTAGTGGTTAATTTAAATTAGGTGTATTTAACTGCAGTATCATGACTAAAATCCATTGAGGTTGAGAAACTGTTTCCAGGACAGTAGATTCTAGGAAAAAAACAGTTGATAAAAATGTGTCTAAAATCATTTTCAGAGGGAGGAAAAGATTTTTCTGAGTAGAATGAACTAAGAAAAAATGGAAGAGATCTAGGTGACTTCACCTATACACACATTTCATAAGGCAAATTACAAATTTGCTTTAAAAGATAGTTATTAGAGGGCTCATTTCATTACCTGTTACAGAGAACTACCTTAAATTATGTTACACCGTCAAAGGGATTGGTGAGAGGCTTCTGGAGTCCAAGGTAAAGGTGAGTGGCCACAGAAGGGGCGGGAATGAGACAGGCATGAGTGCAAGTTCCCATCCCTGGCCACATGTGATGTAGAGTGGTTAATAAGTCCAGGTTTACTCCGCGCCCCTTTTTTAAGGTTGTCTAATTTGGGCAAAGTTACTGAAACTTGCTATAGCTCTGTTTCCTCATTTCTAAAATGAGAATAATAGAGCAGTGCCCAGCACGATATAATTACTTGATATTATTGTTACCTCATGATGTTTATCATAGTGACCTGCTAATAATGGCTCAAGTTTGAATTTTCTCTAGAGTGATGATTGCAAATTCTCAAAAGGGCGAATCTGATTGGCTCCTAGACAGGTTCATGTGGGGGCTGC
This sequence comes from Proteles cristata cristata, assembly GCA_017311185.1. NCBI lineage: Eukaryota > Metazoa > Chordata > Mammalia > Carnivora > Hyaenidae > Proteles > Proteles cristata. Next base: position 387,030 of record JAESUZ010005395.1, read on the forward strand.
TCCCACACGGGCTATGGATAAAGCAAGTTTTCTGAAGTTAAAAACCAGCACTATATGGCTCAGTTGGTTAAGCATCTGACTGAGGCTCAGGTCGTGGTCTCCAAGTTCACGGGTTCGAGCCTCGTGTTGGGGTCTGTGCTGACAGCTCAGAACCTGGAGTTTGCTTCTTGTCTCCCTCTCTCTTGTCCCTCCCCCTCCCTTAAGAATAAATAAGTATTAACTTTTTAAAAAAATAACCAGCAATATATGAAAATGAAGGTTGAAAAGAGATAATTTAGTGAATAGTGAATGAGCTTTTATAAACTGATTTTTTATGTAAAAACAAATCATCTCAGTTTTTATTGCCTACTGTTGCTTGTATCGCATATGGATAAACTTATGTGAAAAAGAGAATTAAGTTTTTTGACGAGTGTGGTCACTGTTTGTTCTGAAACACAACATAGTTATAGACTGAGGCCAGTAGAAATCACAGCAGTGTTTACCTTGCGGAGTTTTAGTCTGAGGCGAAGGAGGGACATAAAAGAGTATACATTCTGGCCCCACTAAAGATGTGTATTTGCAGAGAGTGTCAAGGAGGGTCCTAACAACTAGCTCCAGGCCCATGGTGGGCTAATTAGTCTTTCTGATCTTGGTTTTCTTCATTTATTACGAGAAGTCATTGTGATCCCATAAATATTGTATTTAACCCAGTAGCTAAACATGCAGTATGTGTACAATAAGCACAGCTTTTTCCCAAAGAGCGTATGTATTTTTCTACTTCTCAAACAGGAATTTTTTTAATGGTTCATGGTTTTCCACAGCTCCTTTCTTCCCCAAATAACATCACCCCATATGGGTAGACCACAAGGTCACACTCCCACCCCTGGCCCCACAGTCTCCTAAACAGAAACATTAGCATATTTGCAATGAAAATATATTTTAATCCCTCTGGTAATACTGTGGTATGGAAATTAGCATCTATACTGATTTTTGAAAGAGTAAGATTATTATTGGCACATAAAACCCTAGATTAGTGTGAACAGATGTAGTTACTGTATATTATTTAACCCACTAAAACAGTTCCCAAAGTTTCTGGGGATTATTTTTAAACATAATGAAAATATACCCTTACAAAATAATTCATAAAGCCTTTTTTTGGTTTGTTTTTGCTTGTAGTCTTTACATTGTTTAGCAGTAAAATCATGAGTCTTTCTGGGAAGAAATTCATGAATTGAATTCTTTGAATTGAGGAAACTGAAATCAAGTTAAAGAAAATGAGAATATGTGCATGGGCTTCAAGATTAATCTAAAAAATGCATGAGAAACTAGGCCAGCAGAGTCTTGACTTTGAGTTAGTCCCAGTCAAGAATCTACCAGGAAGAGAGCATAGAATGAAAAAGGTGATAAAGGATCAGGAAATAATTTTAATAAGTCGATAAAGGAAGAAAGCCAGAAGTAGGAGATGGTGAAGACATTGCAACCACAACTGCATTTTTTGTTTTATTCAAGGGTGTTGTTATGAGTGTCTAGCAGAGTATCAGAGCCACGTTACATTTTTTTTTATGACCTGAAATGTAGATGTCACTCTTTTAAGGTTGATTTTAATTTCAAGCATTCAGTGACAGTTGAAAGCACGGCTCTATGTTGGTAATAGAGATACTTTGAGTCAGTTATTTCGAGAACGTAAAATATTGGCCCATTAAAAATAAGAGCCAGAAAATCATTGATTCTAACATTTCATTTTTTTTTAATGTTTTATTTATTTCTAGGAGAGAGAGAGACAGCGTGAGCAGGGGAGGGTCAGAGAGAGAGGGAGTCACAGACTGAAACAGGCTCCAGGCTCTGAGCTGGCAGTCAGCACAGAGCCGGATGCGGGGCTCGAACCCACAAACTGTGAGATCATGACCTAAGTGAAAGTTGGACGCTTAACCGACTAAGCCGCCCAGGCGCCCCTGATTCTAACATTTCAACTGTGAATCACATTTCTGGTATAAACAAAAGAAAAAAGATCAGAATCCCTTTGTACCTTCAAGTCCCTCTAAAACTGGGCTGCTTTTGCCTCTGAAGTCTCTCAGATCCTCTAGTCATTTCTCTGGGGAAACAGGACCGTTTAGGTTGATATATTTTCAAAATCTGTGTTAAGGACCTTTCAATGTTCTATTCTTACTTACAAATATAAAATGTAGATTTCATTTTTTTTCAAAGCTCATGCAACTTATCTTTCTTTTTTCCCTGTAGTTATATCCCACATGTTCCTGATTAGATAGGAATAAATGCAGATAATATTCCAAACCTCTCAACTGTATGTGAAATGTGTGTGCTATCAACTCTGCTATGTTAAGGGGCTCGATCAAGTTCTCAGTTACAGGCTTACAACGTTTCAACCTCATTTTAAAAGCAACCTCTAGTTTGGATACATATTTGCATAGGGCATTTTACACTTCCATACTGGTGAAAAGCTTTTCATTCACTATGTGACTATAGTGAAATGTGAGGTCTGTTTTAATGGATTATGAGACTTCAATTCCTAATATAAATACTTGGGTGGAGGGGAGCATCCCTTCCGTGTCCTCCTCAGTAACTTGTACAAACACAGTTATTCAGCATTATAATAGTTATGTAAACTCCATAAATTATCTTGCATTATAGTATTTTAATAAAATGCCCAGATAATAAGGAAACAAGTAGCAAGAGGCAAAATGGTGGTAAACGTCTTTATTGGTTTGCTAAATCTGCAGTTGTTAAATATTATATTGATTTAAGACACTTGCGTTTCACCCCTATAATCTGGTACGTAGTTCAAGGTCAGAATGTACTAGCAGTATGCAGAAATGCATACCTGAGTAATTTTTATGCTGATTTTAAAAGGAGTAACTACCTACTTTAGTACTATTTTGACCACAAATTTAAAAAAACTAATTTTAAAGAAAGCTAAATGTCAGCATCCAGAACTTTACTGTTTATTTGAAGTATAATGTTTAGCATTTGATGCAGAAAACTTTAGTGGTGTTAATTACAAGATTTAAAGGACAGTGAGTGCAGGATGAAATATCTTCCCTCCCCAAGAATTGTATATAATTTGGGGAAATAAAGTTTGCCGCTAGCTGATCTGAAAAATATAAATAAAGGTTTAGAAAGATACTGACATTTAAAAAATAAGTATGTCTCAATTCCATTCTAAAAAAGACATATTTAGGTCCCAGCTTAGAAGCAAAACACTATCATCAAAGTTTTTTGTTTGCAGTTTTTCACTGGGTAAATTTAACAACCTGAAAAATTGAAGTCAGTGACAGAGCAGCAAAATGAAGACATTTTGAAATAATGAAACAAGGTCTTAGAATTCAGATGGGACATTAACCTTAGGCTAATGAGGTTCTGCTGGAAGTAGACACAGATTTCTAAAATTCTGCTTCAGGTCATCAACCAAATAAATTGCAAAAGGATTAAGGAAATAAACATTAAAATTGAAACTTTTACGAGAAGAAAATATTTGGAAATATTTATAGGGTTTAGAATGGGGAGAAGTTTGTAAGCGTCATGCCCTCAGAATATCAATGTTTATTTTTGTTACTTATTTCTAAGTGAATCATTGTTTGTTAGTGTTCTACTAAGTAACAAATTACAGAAGATACATGGTAGGCAAGTTAGTTTAGGAAAGTGTTTCCAGCTTATTGTTCTTCTATTTTTCCAAGAATATCCTTCCTTTCCAGTTCATTTCACTTTTTGTTAACTTTTATTTCTTTTATTTATAAATGTAGACATAGTTGAAAAAGTCACTTAGTACCACAAGGCTTATAACAAAAGACAGCAGCTTTCTGCCCTCCCCTCCCCTCATCCCTCTTAGCTGTTTTCTGTAATATTTTCTGCCATATTTCTCAATCGAATCTTGTACTTGTCATTTTTTATTAATTTAGCCATTATCTACTAAGTCACAATAATGGTAGCTGAGCCTTTAGTTCACTCTTCTCCCCATTCCATTTCTTTATTGATCTAACCTGCATATTGCAATTTTTAGTTAAATGTTTGCTGTTTGCTTAATATCACTATTTCAGTATTATTCACTGCTCTATCAGATTGTATGGTATGGTGCTTTCTTAAATGGTCTTATTTTTTTTTTCCTTGAAGCTTAGAATTTTTTTCATTTGCTTAGTGTTCTCTGAGCTTATTTTTCATTATTCTCAAATCCTCAACCCTATGTCCAAAAGCCCCTCCCAATACTATTTCCCACATGGTCAAACATATCCAATAATTCATGACACTTATTTTTATTTTCCTCCTTGAGCACCTCATCCTCTTGATTCAATCTGCATGGATTTCTTTGAGCCTGTGGCTCAGTTATCATCCTGACTCAGCTATCAGCTACTCTCCTTTGTTGGATCTCTCTCTCTCTCTCTCTCTCTCTCTCTCTGTCTCTCTGTCTCTGTCTCTCTGTCTCTCTCTCTGTGTCTCTCTCTCTTAGACTTTGTGTTTTTCTTTCTTTTGGGTACCTGCCTCCCTTTTTGGAAGAGGGGGTACACTCTACAGTACGTACTTTTAGAACAGTTGTGTACAAGATGATGTTTTCAGACATGCAATGTCTCAAAAATGTATTCTTCCCTTACTCTTAATTGAGTCTTTATCTAGACATAGTATCCTAACTTGAAAATCATTTTCTCTTAGAAGACCCAAAGGCATAATTTCTTTCTCTTCTACATTTCAGAAGTCTTATATATGTTCTTCCCTGCAGGCAGTCGCTTTGTGTTTGACCTGTCGTTTTTCTCACAGGAGCACTTAGGGTCCTGTCTGTTGTGGTGTGAAAGTACACATCCTGGACCCTTGCATGTGTCTTTTTCACTCTGTGGGGAAGTTGCTGGGTTTTTTCTACTTGTTGTCACATGTGCTATTCTGGAGTTGGTCTAGAATGATCCTCACATTTCCGATGTGGGGGACTAAGATGGCGTTTCTAAACTGAGATGGGGACAGAATGAAAAGCTTGAGGTGTGTATAAGCCAACCAGTAGAAATGACAAGCATTTGGTTTGGTGTTTGGGCGAAGCTCAGCGTGGCTGGAGAGTGCACTTTGTATGGCATTCACTAGAAGCAGAAACCATGAGGTTGTATAAGCGCTGGAAGAGATGGTGTCCCCAAAGATCAGTGGCCTGAGACCGAAGCCACAAAAATATACTACATCTGAGGTGCTATTAGAGGAAAGGGAGCAAATAAAGAAGAGAGGTCAACTCGGAGAGTAAGAAGAAAGAAGAGCGATGTGTTACAGAGGTTTGATTAAGCCAGAGGTGGCAGGGAAGCCCAGCAACAATTGTGATGTATAGCTAAAGACAAAATATCTGTTCAGTTTAGTGATGGAAAAACAATTTGTGGGGCATCTGGGTGGCTCAGTCGGTTAAGCATCCAACTTCGGCTCCGGTCATGATCTCGTGGTTCGTGGGTTCGAGCCCTGCATCGTGCTCTGTGCTGACACCTCAGAGCCTGGAGCCTGTTTCAGATTCTGTGTGTGTCTCTCTCTGTCTCAAAAATAAATAAGCTATAAAAAAAAATTAAAAAAGAAAAACCATTTGTACTCAAAAAGAGTTTTCTTTAAGTTTTGGCCCAATTTAGCAATTCGGTCAGAAGCTGTATAGCAGTGGGCTAAAGAGAATAAGAAAGTTGAGACTGAGGATCGGCTGCTTTTATCAGACATTTGCAAAAGGACAGAAAGAAAGAGCCTAGCTGGAATGTAAATGGAAGTGTGTGGTCAGTATTTCAAGTAATTTTTTATTGCCGTGCCTGAAGATACAGGTCTATCTCCATAACCGAAGAGAGAGTCTACATTTTAGGAAGGACCATTACTGTGATAGCAACAAAACAGAAGAAAGCTATGATCTAATTGCTGGCGGGCGTGAAGCAGTTGGAATCATGGAAGGAGCTGAGTGACTCTGAGTGATGTCATGAGCTTCAAGAAAGGTGTGGCTCAGTACGGGAAGCAGTGGTTGGAAAGGGCGCTAGAAATAAGGAGGCTTGCCCTCCTGACTCCCTGAATTTGGAAGGGTTTAGAGACAGAGGAATGTAAGGATTCCACCAAAGAACATTATGGATGACATGGCATCATCTAGTGAAAGCTGTACTTCCATTAAGAAAAAGATAGCAACTGGGGCACCTGGGTGGCGTAGTCGGTTAAGCGTCCGACTTTCACTTAGGTCATGATCTCGCGGTTCGTGGGTTTGAGCCCTGCGTCGGGCTCTGTGCTGACTGCCAGCTCGGAGCCTGGAGCCTGTTTCAGTCTGTGACTCCCTCTCTCTCTGACCCTCCCCTGCTCACACTGTCTCTCTCTCTCTCTTTCTCCTAGAAATAAAATAAAAATATTAAAAAACAAAAAAAAAAAGAAAAAGATAGCAACTAAACATAATGGAGAAAGAAAGTGTGGGACTGACTATAAATATGACTCCCCACCCCGAACAAGCAGGAATAGAGAGGGCGTGGGAACACAGCTGGTAGAGCCAGTCAGTGGTGAGTGTTATGAAACTCTGATCCATGGGGATAGAGGTACAAGAAGAAGAAAGGGAGTTGAGGTTAGAGGGGCTTATACTTAGGAAGACGGTCTTGTCTGTCAGTGATGAAGGGGGGACTGAAGGTTCATAATAGCGGCACAAGAACTGAGAGCTTCCTTGGCCAACTTCCTTTAATGGTGAGTGCTAATCGGTTGACCATGGTTCGTCATGGAATATGGTACCTCAACCTCTGCAACTTGACCTTTTAGATTTGTTGGGCTTAAGATGGGCCTAGGAATGGCCAGTTGAAGTGGGTCCTGACTGGCATTATTGGGAGAAAATGGGTAGGTTTCTTCTGGATGAGAAAGAATGGAAGAACAAATCATTGAAGAAATAGAGGGGTATCTTTGGGCTGGGCAACACAACAGAGCAAGGCAGTCAGAATTATCCAGCACTTATATTAACCTTATAAAGAGGACTTTTTTTTCTGTATGTTCAGAAATCATAAGACAAAGGCCCTGTAGAAACGGAGTAGAAATAAAATAATGTTTCTTTGTATTCAAACTGCATTAGTGTCTTCAAAAATGCCAGGAGGTCAAAGAATCTATTCAGCTCGCAAATACTTCTATGACAGTGCTTGTTTTCCACCTCAGCAACTGCCATGAGGGTCCTTGCTCACCCTTAAAAAAAAAAAGGCATTCCTGGGTGGCTCAGTTGGTTAAGTGTCTGACTTTGGCTTAGGTCATCATCTTGCAGTTCATGAGTTCGGGCCCCGTGTTGGGGTCTGCTGACAGCTCAGAGCCTGGTGCCTGCTTTGGATTCTGTGTCTCCCTCTCTCTGTGTTCCTCCCCCACTCGTACTCTGTCACTCTTTCTCTCAAAAATAAATAAAGATTTTTTTAAAAAGGCAGGCATTCCACTCAGTCTGACAATGCTATGCAGCTTTCAGTATGCCACACATATCTTACAAACATTGTTGGGCTAGCGAAGCTGAGATTTATCTGAGCACCAAAAGTACATTTTTCAAATGCCAGATATTGTTTGATTATTGTTATTTTCTTTCTTCAGCCTCAGACTTCTCAGTTTACCTCAGCGAAGCTGAGGTTTCCAAGGACCTGGTTGTAATTAGTTACTACTGTCTGTGAAAGGAGCTTTGTAACATGTCTAATTACCGTTGTCACAGAAATGAAGGTTATAGCTTTTTAAAAAAAATTTTTTTTTTAATGTTTTATTTATTTCTGAGAGAGAGAGAGAGAGAGAGAGAGATTGAGAGAGACAGCGTGAGCAGGGGAGGGTCAGAGAGAGAGGGAGATACAGACTCTGAAACAGGCTCCAGGCTTTGAGCTGCCAGTGCAGAGCCCGATGCGGGGCTCGAACCCACGAACTGCGAGATCGTGACCTGAGCCGAAGTCAGACGCTTAACTGACTGAGCCCCCCAGGCGCCCCTAGCTTTTCTACCTAAGACCAGGGATGGGAAGGCTTGGGGAGCTCAGCCTACCGCTTCTCACACTGTTCTTGTGAGGAAAGGGTAGAGGGATTTGCAGAGGAGGAAATGGAGATCATTTTATTTCTGTTCAATTCCCTCCCGTGTATCAAAGAGAGAAGTGGTACAAAGCCAAGAATAACTGAGGCTGCTTTAAAGGTTGAACATTAAGTGTTAAAAGTAATCTTGTTATGCAATCCCAGCAATCAGTTACTGCAGTTTAAAGCTGAAATGAACGGGTGGTGTGGGCATTTTTGCTGCTATATAATTTTGCCAAATAATAGCCTATATTTCTTGTTCTGTTCCTACCTTGCTGCTTGATGGCAATATCCATTAAAACACTTTGTGAATTTTATGGTGAAATATAAATATGAGATATTTATGCTGATATTATTTACAAGTGTATATGCTGTTGTTACCTTTAATTATGTCAGCGAGGGTTCAAACAGACAAAGTAACTAAACAGTACTTGTAATACTCGTGTAAGTCTATGGTTTTTCACTGTGTCAAGATAGCCTTGCATCTACAAGTGGGGCCCACCTAGAGTAGTGCAGATTTTTAAGACTGATGGGAAATCTGTTCTATTTCAGAAGAACTTGGTTGTCTGTATGTATTCTATATGTCTACTGAAAATTACATCTAAAAACAAATATCTGGAATTAGAAATGTCACCCTTGTTCTGAGAAATAGCATCAGCATTGATAACAGCATAGAAAGATTTTTTTGCTGTTGACCACAAAGCACTCTGTTCTGGAAAACATCTGAAAAAAAAAAAAAAGTTTGATCCTGACATTTCTTCCTGATCTGGGAAAAAAATCTATCTTATGTGTATTAATGATTCCCATCATATTGATTCCACACAGTATCTTCACTGTGTGTGAAATAGAAAGCACCTGTGTTTTAGATCCCTTAGCTTCCCACTGGAGAGTTATGTGCGACATACCTAGCAGACGGGGTGATGAGCATTTCATGAGAAGTAGGCTTGAAGTTTGCGGCGCAGTCTGTACTTAGGGAGTCAGCGATGACTGAGTACTTAGGGAGTCAGTGATGACTGAGTCTGGGAGAACTCTGTAAGAACTGTGAAGGTCACTCAGGTACATGCCTGCCCTCAAAACACCGGTGTGAGATTGTCAGACGCAAGAGGTTCTTCCCCTCAACACTCTTGGTTCGTGGCTTCTCCAGCCTCCTTAAGTTTCTGCTCTCCCTCTTTGCTACCCTGCCCCCAGGTTTTTGGGTTTTTTGCCTGCTCTCAGTTTCATAGAGTCTGTCCCCCAGACCAGAACCCCTTCCTCCGTCTGTTACACGGAACTGCTGCTTGTTTGTCTGTCTTCTCCTCTTCTGCTGCTTGGAGGAAATGTCCTTTCCCATCAGATGGCTCCTCTGGATCCTTTAACTGCCTGATTTCACCTGCTCCCTTATGGCCGTCCATGCCCCATTTCATTATTAGCCTCAAATATCTACTTAAAAACAAAGTAACGAAAAGTGGTCTCTTGCCCTTGCATCTGACTGTCCCCATCCTTCTCCGCCTCACTGGATCCGTATTTACGTTCCTCTCCTAACGCGTGCTGTTTGGCTGTGCCGTCTTGCAGTTTTGTGGCCAGTCCTTTATGGAGGTTGTCTGTTTTATCATTCTTTCAAAGGAACTAGGTATTTGGATTTACTGAGTATCTCCTTTCCTGCCCTTTTAGTGGGGGCGGCGGTGTTGGGTGGCTCACTTTCTATTTCACACATTTCTGCTCCTTAATTATCCCTTCTTTCTACAACCTATGTGTTTTTCTGGATTTGTCAGTTGAATGAATAATCCACTTATTTTAAATTTTCCTTATTTTTAAACCGTATATTTACAGCCATAGCTTTGCCTTTAAGTTCTACTTTAACTACATCCCGTTAGGTTTCAAATAAAATAGATTCTATTGCTGTTAAGTTACAAGCTGTTTGTTATTTCCTCTTCAAGCAATGAGTCTGTATGTGTATACTCATTATATTTGTTTCAAATATATGGGTTTCATTGGTTTTGGTTGCGGTCATTTTCTATTGATTTCCAGTTAGTTGCCATGCAGGCACAATCTAGTCTGTATAATGCTCTTGAAAAATCCAAAGAAGTCCAAAGACTTCCTTTTTTAAATAGCGTGTATCTGTTTTTAGTAAATACTCATATATTCTTGTACAGAATCAACGTGGGTGTGATTCTATAATTTACCAATTCTCGGATGCACATTGTTTCACATTTTATATCCCTGAAAGCAGGAATATATCTTACAATTGACTGCATTTTATGATTGGTGTGAGCCTGTCGGCTTCTTCCAGAGGGCATTTGAATTTGTTTTCACCAGTCAGCCGGGGGTACTGTCAACCCCAAACCACTTTAAATTAAATCCTCGGCTTTTGTTTGAGGTTGTTCATTTGTTTTATGAGACGTGGTAGTGTGAATTCACACAGAAAACTTGCATAATTTCTGTCTGGCTTATAATTCAGATTTTCAAAGGAGATTTTTCTTTTGTTTTGTTTTTTTTTTATTTTATCTGTTTACCTAGTGCTTGAGTTGAGATGGTAAGTTTCCTTACTGTCTGTTTCTTCACTGGGGCTTCTTTCTCATCTCTTTTCCATGAGCAATTTGGTATCTTGACTTATGATGCACAGGGGCAGTGGAGAGGGACTATTCTATTACGGCTCCTCATATCGGTCTCTTTTTCTTTATTAGTGCTACATAAAATAATGTTAACTTTTTCAAATCTGTGGGATGTTAAACTAGTGAAATATAGCCTATTTTTAAAATAAAAATTGATTACTAAATCTACATCATTACTAATTTTTAAAAGGCTGCATTATATTCTCCCATTATAATTATGGATTTTCCAGTTTTATCTTTTAATTCTATAATGTTTTTAAACCATACATTTTGAAACTATGTGGTGTGTACCCTCTTGGTGGAATTTTTTTTTGTGTTTATTCTGAGAGAGAGCAGGAGCTTGAGCATGTGTGTGTGCTCACGTGAGCAAGGCAGGGTCAGAAAGAGAGAGACAGAGAACCCAGGCAGGCTCCACACTATCAGCACACAGCCCAAGACAGGGTTCAAAGCCACAAACTGCAAGAACATGACTTGAGCCAAAATCAAGAGACAGATACTTAACTGACTAAGCCACCCAGGTGCCCCCTTTCTCTCTCTCTCTTTTTTTTAATTTTCTGAGATATTTTGGGTTAGACATGTCTTTTGTAAACATGTATCTGAAACCTCATTTTAATAGCCATTCTGAAAGACTTTCTTCAATGGGTAATTGAAATTCTTTTATGATTGTTGATATATTTTGATTTATTACTACCAACTTAGTAATTTTCAGGCTTTTGCCTTTTTTCCCTTTTCTCCTATCTCCTACTAGATGGAAAAGTTTTCTTTATTCTACATTTTGATCCTTTGCTGGATTAGAATTTATAGATTTTATTTTTAGTATTGGGTGGTTACCTTTAAAATGTTTTCTAGCAAAGATGGAAGTCTTATTTCTCCACCCAAACAATTCAAGGAATAGTTTGTTCTTATTTTCTTATTGTCTCAAGTTTTAGTGACCAATTTTTAAGCACAAAAAAATCAGTGATCCTTTAAGAATTACTATTTTATTAAACAAATAATATCTACTTAATCTTTCTTCTTACAACTCTTTCCCCTCTTCTGGGTTAACTTTTCTTCTTCCCGAAGAATTTTCTTTAGTAGTTCTTTCAATGAAGGCCTCATGAAGACTTCTTTGTCCCAGGAGTTTTAGAGAAGTGTGTTTTTAAATTTCCAAATGTAAGGGATTTTGAAATGATCTTCTTTTTCCTGCCATAATTACATTAAGATTACATGAAAGAAGACTATCTGCATGAGAGGAAATCTTTGAATTTTTTGAGACTTGCTTTGGCCCAGAAGAAGATCAGTATGTACAAATATACCAGCCGAATTAGAACATGGTGTTTTAGGGTTAAGCACAGTACTCCTTATTTGCTTATCATTTTAAATGGACTCAAAAATTGTTCAAACGTTCAGTTATTTTACTAGATTTTGTTGCTGCCTCTTTCGGTTACTGACAATGAGTAAAGACTTTCATGGTAGATGTATCCACGTCTTCTCAGAGTTCTGACATGTTAGCTCTTTGTGTTATTTTGCATGTGTTTTTGTTTTCTCCATACGAATTTAAAGTTGCTTTTTATCATCCTGATAAATTAAATATTGTCTTCAGTGCTGTGTTCTTGTTGTTTTTTCTGGTAGCGTTTTCTGCCTGAATTTCTATTTTGTCCGACATTGGTATCAGGATACATCAGCTCTGTTTGGTTAGCATGTTTGTGATGACACTCCCACAATTTACTTTTGACCTTTCTATAGCCTTATGGACAAAGAATCCACTTTACAGATTATTTCTTGTGCTCAGGGAGAGTGGGTGATTGAACTTTATACCTTAGCCAGGATTCCGTTGTTACCTGGTCCCGTGAGCCTCTGGCGGAGGTGGCCATGAGGAAGCGGTGGGTGTCTGCTCAGATCCCGTGTCTTGTAGCGCTCACAGTGCTCCCGTATCTCCCTTTATCCAGGTACAGTCAGCTGGGCGATGGCTGCCGGTTCTTTCGGGGGAAGAACTAAGGGAACCATTACAGTATATACTTGCCACGGTGTTTCAGGGTTCTTCCTCACACACCCATTCACCCCTTTGGGGTCTGGATCCCAGATTGGCTCAATTCCAGGAAAGTCCAGCAATCTTGACTTCTCATTGCAGCAGCCACCACTCTCCTCCCTTTCCTTTGTTGTAGATGTTAAGTCTTGTTCTTCCTTGTTCTTCCTTGTTCTTCCCCTGAGGATTCTATCATCTCTTAACCGTCTCCACCCTCCGTGCAGGTCAAGCTTCCTTTTCTGCACCTTACCTTCCCTGTTACCGTGGTAACTATGTCCCCAGGCTTCTGGCCTTTGAGGCTCACCTTTGAGGCCTCTGTTCCTTTGGGGTCTATTATCTCCATGGATTTTAATGAGCTCAAGCTGAGACCCCCTTCTCCTCCTGTCTTTCCCAGCCTCCAGGAGAAGAGCCCCGTCTCAACTGCTCAGTGATGCAGTGCCCGTCGCTAGTGCCCTGTCCTCTCGTGGAAAAACGCTTTGCTCAGTTTTTTGAACTCATGCAGTTTACGGACATGCCCACTGCTCTCGGCCTCTTTATTTTCTTCTCTGCCTTTCGCCGGGGCAGCTCACCGTGTCTGCTTTTCTCCGCATTGGCCATCGCTTACTCTAGGCCTAGAAGAGCCGCTGCCTGACTCCTGCCTCTACATGAAAGCTTTCTTACGGCTTCTTGATTGTATAATCGCTTCTTTCTCTTCTCACGTCTGGCACTTCTCTAGCTGGGTTGTGCTGGGATGTCACCTTAGTTACTACATGAGCAGCCAAGGGCAGCTTCTGAGGGCACCATTTTTTTTTGTTTGTTTGTTTCTTTGGTTTTCCTCTATCACAGGGAAGTGCTAGGGAAGAGTGGGCCACCTCTCCAGACTTTGAAGAGTTTTAGGGCTCTGTAGGGGTATCCGTCAGATGTCTCCATCCCTTGCTTTAGGACACAGGTTTTCCCAGCCAGGGCCCTCACTTTAGCTTAGTGGGCCTGCTTTCTCTGAGCACTGAGAGGTCTCTGGAGCTAATTCTTAGGTCTTCTTTCTGTTGCTCAGCTGTGTCTATCATTTCATTGTGGTAGAAAGCTACTTCTTTCTAAGCTACCCAGGAGGCTTTCTAGTAGTCTTTAATGGCTTATTAATGCCCTCATTCTTTCCTTATCCCTCTGCAGAGTGGCCACTCAACCTTTTTTTTTTTTTTAATTCAAGTCAGTTAACATACAGTGTAGTCTTGGCTTCAGGAGTAGAACCCAGTGATTCATCCCTTGCATATGACACCTAATACTCATCCCAAAAAGTGCCCTCCTTCATGCCCATCACCCATTTAGCCCGTCGTCCCACCCTCCTCCCCTACAGCAACCCTCATTTTGTTCTCTGTATTTAAGTCTCTTCTCATTTGCCTCCCTCTCTGTTTTTATCTAACTTAACAGTAGTCGGCCACCTCCACTGTCTGTGCGACATTGTTCTCACCGTAGAATCAAGAGCTTGAATCATCACACCTGTGAAGACATTCCCACCTCCTCCCCGCCTCCCCCGCCCCAGGGCATTTTGTTAGGCCAGCTGTGATGATAATCTTTGCAATTCATGGCCTTCACTGTATCAGGATCTGTCTGTGCCCCACATACCACTCAGGGCAGTGGTGTGGTGAGTGAGCCTCCCCCAGACCCCATCTCACTGCTTGTTTTCTGAGGCCATTTGTACCCCTACTTATGTAACCTCAGCTTCTCCAAGAAGCAGGTGCTAAGTAAGACTGGATTTGTTAGGAAAACTAGGAGGGGAGCCAGAAGAAGCTGGGACAACTGTTAGACCTGGAGGCGGGTCCGACGCTCATGGAGGAGAAGTGGGGGGAGGAAATATGGATCAGAAAAGTCAGGCTGCAGCGCAGTTACCAGAAAGTTTTGGTAAAGCCGATAGAGGTCTTGAGCCAAAACTGCCCTTTAGAAGAGTCTTGTGATCCTAGGGTTGCTACATCAGCACCTCCGCCGTGTCTACTCAGTGGCTAGGAGCAGTTGCTGCATCCTCTGCAGGTAAAGTGACTGCCTTGAGAGCATGCATCGAGGGCCCTTGGTCATCTTCATTCTCTGCAGCTGGATATCTGAAAATGTCTACTTATGGCAGCCATAGAAACAATACATTTTATTTCTCTTATATTAATGGTTTCCTTTAAATTAACAAATATTATTTTATTTAGTATCGTGACTTCTTTTCAAAATAAAATAAAAACCTTCAAACGATTTAGCTTTTCTTACCACCGTTTCATGAGTTGTTGATCAATTATTTTAGGCCTTTGGCCTGTGTGTGTGTATAAGATGTGATATCTCTGCTAAGGGTCTTTGGTTTTTGGATTTCTTTCTTTTTTTTTTTTTTATTTTGGCATATAGATATTCAGTTGTTCCTGCAGCATTTGTTAGAAAGACTACCTTTTCTCCACTTAGTTGACTTTGTTTCTTTGTCAAAAATCTGTCAGCTCTATTTATGTGAGTCTACTTCTGGGTGCTCTGTGCTATTTCATTGATGTATGTGCCCTTTCTTTGGCTGATACCAGGCTGTCTTGGTTACTGTAGCTGTATAGTAAGTTCCTGAAATTGCAAAGTATGGAGGTCTTCAGCTTTTTTTTCCTCCAAAAAAAAAAAATATATATATATATACATGTATATATATACATGTATATATATACATACATTTAATTCAAAGTTTTACTGTTTAGTGCTGGTAGCATTGGAAATAATAGGAAAGCAATTGAGTTATATATGTATATACTGGATGTATTCTATATCCTTCAGCCATGCTATACTTGTTTATTTCCTCAAGTTGTTTTGTAGATCCATTGGCATTTTCTACCTAGATACATTTATCTGGAAATAAAGAGAACTTTATGTCCTCCTCCACAGTCTGTATACCTTTTATTTCCTTTTCTTGTCTTATTGCATTAGCTAGGACTTCAGTACAATGTTAAAATAGGAATGATCAGACACCCTTGCTTTATTCCAAGGCTTAAGAAGGCATTAGTCTTTGGGCACTTGGGTGGCTCAGTCATTAAGCATCGGACTTTGGCTCAGGTTGTGCTCTCATGTTATGTAGGTTCAAGTCCCACATTAGGTGGGCTTGAGCCCCGTTTTTGGTGAACACGGGCCCTGCTTCAGATGAGCTTCACTTCTCTCTCTCTTTTTCTCTCTCTCTCTTTCTCTCTCTCTCTGCCCCTCCTGGGATTCTCTCTCTCTCACCCCCTCGCTCACTTGCACCCTTTCTCTCGCTCTCTCTCTCAAAAAAACATTAATCTTTTCACATTAGGTATGATGTTAGCTGTAGAGTATGTTTGTAGATGTTCCTTATCAAGTTGAGGAAGGTCTCTATTCCTAGTTTTCTGAGAATTTTATTGTGAATGGTTTTAGATATTTTTCAAATGCTTTCTCTACATCATTTTACATCATATGATTTTTTAAAACTTGCTGATGTGATAGATTACATGACTTGATTTGAATCCTGAACACACTGCATAATTGGAGTAAATTTTACTTGGTCATGGTGTATAATTCTTCTTATTCACGTTGAACTCTATTTGATGATATTGTATTGAGGACTTTTGCATCTCTGTTCAAGAGATATTGGCCTATAGTTTTGTTTCTTGTGATGTCTGCATCTTGGTTTTAGTATTAGAATAGTGCTGGCTTCATAGAATGTGTAAGCAATTGGTTCTTTTGCTTCTACTTTCTGGAAGAGATTGCAGAAAACTGCTGTTTTTTTTTTTTTCTTTAAATGTTTGATAGAATTTACCAGAGAAATCACCTGGGCCTGGTGGTTCCTTTTGTAAAAGGCTATTAAATATTGATTTAAATTTTTTAGTAGATATATATGACTTTAGATTATCTATTTCTCCTTCTGAGAGTTTTGGTAGTTTGTGTCTTTCAAAGAATGGACCTATTTTATCTAAGGTTTCAAATTTGTGGGCATAGAATTGTTCATAATATTCCTTTAAATGTCCGTAGGACTGGTAGTGATAACTCTTTTCTCATTGTTTTTATGTTACTAATTTGTGTCTTTTCTTTTTTTTTTCCTTGGCCTGGGTAAGGTTAACCAATTTCATTGATCTTTTTAAAAAAGAAAGAAAAATTTAAAAAAGAACAACTTTTGGATTTATTTTCTGTATTTTCTTGTTTTCAAGTTCATTTATTTCTGTTTTAATTTTTATTATTTCTTTTCTTTTGCTTGCTTTTGGCTTAAAGTACACTTCCTACTCTGGTTTTCTAAGGTGGGATCTTATGTCATTGATCTTAGAGCTTTGTTCTTTTCTTTTTTCTTTTCAAACCAAGAGTTATATGCTTTAAAAAAATTTTTTTAATGTTTATTTTTGAGAGTGATGGACAGCATGAGCAAGGGAGGGGCAGAGAGAGAGGGAGACACAGAATCCAAAGCAGGCTCCAGCCTCCAAGCTGTCAGCACAGAGCCTGACATGGGGCTCCAACCCACAAACCGTGATATCATGACCTGACTCAGAATTGGACTCTTAACCAGCTGAGCCACCCAGGCACCCCAAACTTTCATTCTATTCTAATATGAACATGTGGTGCTATAAATTTTCATTTTAGTTTCTATTTTAACTGCATCCCAATAAATTTTGTTATGTTGTATTTTCAGTTCAAAACATTTTCCAATTTCCCTTGAAACATTCTCTTTAATCTGTGAATTATTTAAAAATGATCTGAAGATTTCCCTGTTATCATTCTATTATTGACTTCTCATTTACTTCCTTTGTGGTGAGAGCACAAACTTGGTATGATTTCAATTCCTGTTCCTCTTTTTTTTTTTTTTTAACCCTCAATAATTATGAGCCAACATAGGACCTTTATTTAAATTAAAACAGATGTCAGTATATCAGTATCCTGGGAACAGGAGGCCAATGCCTGGTTACCCCACCACCTTCACCTGCTCCTCTTTACTCATCTATGCAGTTTATTTCCCTTCACTCAGAAGAAACTTTGCATTTGCTCCTGCCAAGAGAATCTCTCTATGGTACCAGTCTTAAGTTCTTAGCTTTGACAAATGTATTGTGATTCTGTAAGACTTTAATGTTAGAAGAGACTGGGGGAAGGCCATATGGGGACTTTGTATATTATCTTTTCAACCTTTCTAAAATCTAAAGTTATTCCAAAGTAAAGTGATGAAATAGGTGATCCAAAGCTCCTGTAATTGAGTTTCATGAAGGGAAATGGGAATAATAAATTTTATTATATTTGCATAGGTCACTCTAAGGAGTAAAAGAAGAGCTCTGTTAATCATTTGCTATTTTCAAATTCATGTAAGCAAGATAGTAATGGATATTTAAGGACATGAGGATGAAAATTGCTAGAAGTCATGGGTTTTTACTGGGGTCCCCTGAGAGAAAAAAGATGGAAAGTAGTCGATGAAACCAGATTTCAAAATGAGTAAGGACACAAAGTTATATTATAAAGCAACTGTACATAAATAATGGTGTCTCTTAAGGAGTCTGCATGGCTAAGAGGAATATTTTTGAATGGAAAAATCTGTGTTCAGGATACTTTCTGGATCAGGAGAAAAAGCTGATAATAATAAGAGAGCTATTAAATGCTGGAGATCGGAAACAATGGAGTGGGTACCTTCCTAGAGGTAATAGTTGTAGGAGGATAAAAACCATTCAGGTGAAGACATAGTCTTTTTTTGTTTGTTTATTTCTGAGAGAGAGAGAGAGAGAGAGAGAGAGCGTGAGCAAATGGGGGAGGGGTAAAGAGAGAGGGAGACACAGAACCTGAAGCAGACTCCAGGCTCTGAGCTGTCAGCACAAGCCCGATGCGGGGCTCGAACCCACACACTGTGAGATCATGACCTGAGCCAAAGTTGGGCGCCTAGCCAACTGAGCCACCCAGGTGCCCTAAGAACTTAGTCTTGATTGAGAGGAGCTAAGCTTCCTCCCTCAACTTTTAGAAATAAAAATGCAGTGATAGAGAAATTTAGAGTTGTGAAAAATTATGTGAATTAGTAAAGTGAGATTTTCATGAAAGTTAAAGTTCAGGACATAGTAAGAATAGAGATCAATTTAGGAAGAAATCTAGAGTGTGTATATAAGCTACGGGAGATGAGGGGAAAAAATTGCCTTCACATTGTTGACTATAGTTATTGTCTGGTTCCCAGTTTTAGGGACTTCCTACGTGCTTCGTCTTTGGGATCAGAGTGACTTTGGGACTTAACATTGCCCTCTCAAGCGCCAATCAGGGCCTGAAAACGTGTCACTTGGGTTTTTAATCTTTTCTTCCATGTTTTGTATGAGCTTATACTTGTTCTTGTGTTGAATTACCTTTTTTCTAAGAGCAGTTGGCCGTTTTGAGAACACAATTACCCTGAAGGTGGAAATACCATAGTTCTTCATTTTAAGAGGAAAGAAATACCAGTTTGTCCTCTTACCATTCCGAATTCCTCTGACTTTCCATTGCCTGGAGCTAAATCATTGGCATGAGAGTATTTTTGTGCTCTTTAGAAAGGATGGAAGACCCCTCAAAGGCCTTTTAATGATGAACGAAGGGGATTTATTCTTCCTTATTGGGGTAATAAAATTTGTTACACTTCATGTAAGTTCCTCTGGGGGTGGAGAAAGGAGGTGGAAATGAAGA
Organism: Proteles cristata cristata; assembly: GCA_017311185.1. Classification (NCBI taxonomy): domain Eukaryota; kingdom Metazoa; phylum Chordata; class Mammalia; order Carnivora; family Hyaenidae; genus Proteles; species Proteles cristata. Next base: position 406,185 of record JAESUZ010005395.1, read on the forward strand.
GGAAGATTTGGATTCCAAAAACTGCAGTTACTTGTGGAAGGTTTTAGCTGAAAATAGATCTTTCTCTTGAGATTTGAGTTTGTTCTGGAGAATAATGTTACAAAATCCAGCATTGCACAATAAAAAGGCAAAAGCAGGAGAAGATTTATGATGATGATCCTTGGCAGTTCGTTTAAACTGGTTTGCTGTCTTGGCCTCGTATTTAATACTGAGATGCTTTATGTTCCTGATTCTGCCTATATGAACTAAATTAAGTCGTAAATGTGCAGTTCTTAGAGTGTGGATAAACTGTCATGTAGCGTGTGACCTTTTAGCTATTCTCCGTAGGACAATGGTATTGAGAGGCCACAGAGGGAACAGAGAGGAAAGCACCCCAGGACCACTCAGGCGGGGCCAGGACTAACTTGCTGACTCGCTAAAAAGGCTGCTCTGATCATAGAGTGTGCAAAAGAAACGACCTCATCAGACCCTTCCCTTCCACCCACGAGTGCAAACATAGCGAGGTCTCAAAATAGCCTGAACTGCCACGTTGGCAATTGAGCCAGGGAGGGAGGACTTTGGTCCCAAAGCTTGTTGGCGTTAACATGAGAGAGAGGCGAAATTAATAAATGACCTGTTCCTGTCTGCACAGAGCGTAGAGATGCAACAGAACATAAGAACAACAACGCGGACCTGAATTGCGGTATTAGCTTTACTGATAACTCCAGCTACATTTGTGGTAGGAAGAAGGGGAAGTTGAATTAAATGGATTTACTCCTTTCAGCAGACCTCTTTTCTTAGCTGTGGACTGTGATACGTCTGTTAACTAGGTGCCAGGAAGATGTGTGCCTGTGTGCGTGTGTGTGTGCGCACACGCGCACGCGTGTACGTGTACATGAAATACATGCCATGGAATATGAAACAGTCACATGAAATAGACACAGGAATAAAGGGCAAAATCCCTTATCGTTCATCTCTTATATGGTGTCAGGGTAGGAGGATATGTTTCTCTTTCTACACAAATGAAGTGAGGGGAATTCTCTTGGTGGGAGTTACTGCAAACTTTCTCCTAGGCCAAATGGGATAAACTGCATCGATGAGTAGGGAAGAATGGGTAACGGGGCCACCCCACTGAGCACTGGCCTGTTGTCCCATAGGACAGTGACATAATCATATTAGCCTTAGTTTATAAATTGGTCTTGTGCCATCTCATAATTATGCGAGACGATAGGAGAGGAAGGAATTGTTCTCCTTGACTTTTCTGTACAAGGAACAACTGCCAGGTCTTTCCATACCCTGTGAACATACCAGGAAGGCTAAAGAAGAAGCTTGGCCAGAGCTAATGGAACCATTACTTACAGGTCTTACTAGGCACCTGGTAGATCCATAAGCATGTTGCCTACTTGATCTCATTCATCCTCATAAGGATCTGATTAGGTAGGAAGCCCTGCCATTCTCATATTACAAATGAGGTGACAGAGCATAGAGAAGTTAATTAAGTCACCAAAGGTCTATGTTGGGTGGAGCCCGAACTAAATCTTGGTCTTTCCAATTCAAAGCCTTTGTTTTTTAATGTCAGGCTATAAAAGGCCTAACAGATTTTTGTCTACTACTAAGTTTCTAAAACTGAGATTGTTTTTTGTCCAGAACTGTCTAGGCCAGTTGTTTAGCAGAGAATAATTCTTTAAGCAGATATTGTCCAAACAAGTGCGGTGTGCTAGGCACTGTTCAGATTAGGGATAAAGCAGTGAACCTAAGATAAAAAAACACTCCCTCATAGAGGATAAATTCTAGAGAAGGAAGACCAACAGTCAACAAGTAGACAAAACATCTCCTATTTCTGATGGCAGTGAGGGCCATAAAAATAAAGCGGATACGTTAGGGGAGTCCGGTGTTGCTATTTTTCTTTGGTTTTCATGTACCATCTCATTTGAGGAAGTAAAGTTTGAGCCAAGATCTTAAAGTGGCGAGAGGAAGCCATGTGGATATTGATTGAAAAGCATTACAAGCAGAGAGAAAGTGCAGAATTTGAATGCCACAGCCTACGAGGCTAGTTTGATGGGAGCAAGAAACCCGTGGATAAAAATGACGCGGTATTATTACGTTAATTGCCATGGAAAGTCTCTCTGACAGCAATCAGTAAGAATATTGATGACTCCAGGAGCGCCTGGGTGGCTTAGTCGGTTAAGCGTCTCACTTTTCACTTAGGTCATGATCTCGCGGTTCATGGTTCAAGCCCCGCGTTGGGCTCTGTGCTGACTGCCAGCTCAGAGCCTGGAGCCTGTTTCAGAGTCTGTCACTCCCTCTCTCTCTGACCCTCCCCTGCTCACACTGTCTCTCTCTCTCTCTCTCTCCCCTCCTAGAAATAAATAAAAAACATTAAAAAAAAAAAAAAGAATATTGATGACTCTGAAAATCAACCTATCTTTAGATTACTCATCTCGGCTTGCTCTTGTGGATGCATCCTTTTTTCTACAGCTGGGATCATTTCTGAAACACCCAGCCACATACCAAAAAGTCCTCCCTTGTGTTGTTTTAAACATGCCTTCAGGTTGTCGAAGAATAAACATCTGAACATTTCCTAAATATTATCACAGAAGGGTTTAACCTTCTCAAAGCATGTATTTGATAGCAGATCAAAGAGTGATCGAATTCTGAGAGCATTAGTAAATGTCCGGGAGCCTATAAACCTGAGGCATAGCATAGTGAATTGCTTTGTTCCCTACCTTGACTTGATTATTTGTTAACCCAACAGAAATATTCTTCAAGGAAGGAGTTGAATAGAGATTGCATTTTTCTTTAATATCTTTGCTCTGCCATATGTGGTATCTGGCACAGAGTTACTACCTGTTTGCTGAGGAATTAAATGAAAGCAATAGTGCCCTTTTCTAGGACTTCAGCAGAATAGGTGCCACGAAAATTGTTGGGCTTAAATTCAAGGCTTTATATAGTTCTTCAGTTGGGGTAAATTCTGTTCAGAGATGGTAAATAACTGATAGGAATCAGAGGCTATATGCTATTTTTAAATATTTCATTTGCAAAGAACATGCTTCTCCATATAGATCATAACTTGTGGCAAGAAAATGCTATTTTAGGATAATGACTAGCACCTCTTTTGGTTGTAATAAAAACCAAGTTTTGAGTCATTCTTTATGTGCACAGTTCCCAAACAGAGAACTCCCTTAAAAACAGACGAGGAGTTTAAAAGAATATAATGCTCATTTGGTGGTGTGGCCCCTTTTCAAATAAGGAAATCAAAGCTGTTTTGATTATCTGTGGAACATAGCTCACAGTCGAAAACAATATCCACTAGAGGTCTTTCAAGCAGTGTTCTAACCTTTTAAAAATATTTCCAGAATGCCATTTTAAAAGGTGATTATAGCCATTACTTCTTTGTATTAGCCATGTGTGTGCCTTTGTAATTTTAAAAAATCTTCATTATTGAAAAGTTAAAACACGTGTAAAGGTAAAGAATGTACAATGATTGACCACGTAGCCATCACCCAACTACAGCAAATGCCAGTTTGGTTTCATCTATACCTCTGTGCCTACTTGCCCCTCTCATAGTACTTCTGAAGCAAATCCTCAACAGATGTAGTTTTTTCTGTGCCTATTTTAGTACGTATTTCTGAAAGATCCCCTTTAAGAAATGCAATTATTTTTACCCCTAAAAATAATAACATGCAGTATCCCAATGTCACAAAATACTCAGTCTCTTTTCAAAAGTCTAGTTAGTTCATATATATTATAAATGTTTTTAATTTGTTATAGTTTGTTTGAAACAGGATATAAAGAAATTTCAACCATTATAATTAGGCAGTACCTTTTAAGTTTTTATAATAGTTTGCCCTCCAATACTTTCTCCCCTTGAAATTTATTTATTGAGGAAACTAGATCATCTTCTTGTCTCAGTTCTATCTATAACTACAAAAATGCCATATATTGGATGACTTAAACAACAAACATTTATTTCTCACAGTTTTGGAGGCTGTAATGTCCAAGATCAAGGTGACAGCAGATTTGGTGTCTGGTGAGGGGCTGCTTCCTGGCTTGCACATAGCTGTCATTTGTTGTGCACCACATGGCAGAGACTGAGGGTGGGATTAGCTCTGGCTTCTTCCTCCTCTTATAAGAGCACTAATCTCATCATAGGGGCTGTACGCTCAAAAACTCATCAGAACCTAATTATCTTCAAAAGGTGCCATCTCCAAATATCATTACATTGAGGATTTGGTCTTTAGTATGTGAAAACTTTGGACATATTCCATCCATAGCAGTCCTATTTGGAGAATAGTGTTTCTCCAAAGTACAGATTTTCTAGATTTCATCCTACTAATACAGATAAACAAGATCCTCTGTCCCATATTTCTTGCAGATTAGTAAATAGCTCTAGATGCTTGGTTAGTTTTAGGTCTGAATATTTGGGCGGAATTATTTTGCAAGTTGTGGTGTGCTCTACCAAGTCTTTTTTTTTTTTTTTTTGATGCTATTACCAGCCTTTGACAATCAATATCTAGATGCATTAATTTATAAGGAACTGTAAAATGGTGACATTTTTGTCATTTTTCTCAGTTATAAAGGAAAAAAAATTTCCCTCATATAGGAAATGTGTTCTTTTTTCCTTAGTTCTCAGCTTTCAAAATAATAGGTGGTTCTCTAGCATCTTCTAACAGTAAGTAAATATATTTTTTAAAGTATTCAGCATTGTGATGAACTCATTGAATCAAATGCATTTTTAGGAATTTCATTCCTTTGCAGTTAGTATTCTTACTAATATACAGAATGTTCCACCTTTAAGTTCACTTCTGAGTTATTTTGACATGACCTTCCTTACTATCTTCTTTCATAGGACATTCCAGGTTCATTTTGTACATTTTCTCCCCATTGCTGGATTGAGATATTTCTTCAAGCAGCACTGGGTCCATTATTTAGAATGGTCTTTGAAGATCGCAGATCTGGGTGCTAGTATGGTTACTATTGAATTAGTACTGTGACTAGACCTGTTAGTAGACAGGGCTAGAATTAAAGTACATTGTTAATTCACACCAACACTTCAGTTCAAATTCAGGGCAGAGTTCTTAACTGTAGGATTCAACATCCTATGTCCTTTTGCATGTTGAGAAACCTCATCTGCCAATCCTTACATCAGTGACTTCCTGAGTCTCATATTCTGGTAGATTCTTTGAAAATTGGTCCTTAGAACAATATTTTTTCCATTTGTTCAAACTGAAGACAGTTCTCCTGCACCCTTTGTAAGCAAAAGTCAGTTGGGTTGGGTATATAATATTTGATTTACTCTTTCTGTCTTTAGTATCTTAAGTATGTTATTCCACTGTCTTCTGACATAGGATATTAGTGATAGTAAGGGTTTTTTTTTTCCTTTGTAAGGGACTTGGTTTTTTTGCATGATGACCAAATGATTATTTTTCTTTCTTCATTTTTAAAAAATATAATAATTTTACTAAAATATGTCTCAGGGTTGATTATTGGCATGCCCTTTTAACATGTAGCTCCAAATACTTTTATTTATTTCTAAAAAGTGTCCTGAGTCATATTTTAAAATATGTATTCCATTTCACTGCTTTGGTTATCTTTTGTAGGGGCTTTTATAATACACTTATGGGAAGGTCTTATCTTTTATATTTGTAACTTTCTTTTTTTCTTCATTTTTCTTTTGTTCTTAAAATTTTCTTTCATTTTGTCTTTTATTTCTAGTAACAAATGGTGTATTGATCTATTAGCTCTTGTTACTTCTGGTTCAGTCTTCATGTGTGAAATATTTCAAAATTCATGATTCTTTACTAACTCCTACCATCTCATTTTTGAGTTTTCCTACTTCAAATTATGTTTGTTATAGCTTCTATCATTTTATTAACTTCATTTAGCATATCTTAAAATATTAGCCAGCAGTTTTCACCTGTTTATAGGCTTGTCCCTGGCATGTTCCCACTGGTCTGCAGAGCCATATCCCTGGTTTGTTTTTTCTTTTAATAACTATTAAACAGGGGCACCTGGGTGTTGCAGTCGGTTAAGCATCTACTCTTGATCTTGGCTCACGTCAGGATCTTACCTACACTTTTTGAGTTTGAGCCCTGTATCGGGTTCTGCGCTAATGGCGTGGAGCTCGCTTGGGATTCTGTCTCTCATTCTCTCTGCCCCTCTCCCACTTGTTCTCATTCTCTCTCTCTCTCTCTCTCAAAATAAATAAATAAACAAAATTTAAAGAACGATTAAACATATGACTAATCACAATCTCCTTTTAGTTCCTTCTTTCCCACTCTCCTTCTTTTTCTCATTTTTTGTTTTTCTAACTTGCTTTTATTTTTCTTTGTTAATTGAGACCTAATTTATACAATAAAACAAGTTCAGTGAGTTATTACCATTAAAACACGTTTTAAAACAGCTCTGTTGCCTCAATCTGTTTACTCCATACCTCTCTGAAGAGATCATCATTATTTTGATTTCTATCAACGTAGATTAGTTTTATATATACGTGGACTTCGTTTAAACAGAATCCTCTGGCATCTATAATTTTGAGTGGGATGTCAGCTAGAGGCTTTTCACAGAGGTCCTTTGCTAATTGTCTAGACTTCTTATCTTGCAGAGAACTTTTTCTCTTTTGTAATAATGAATTAGTTGAATTGTTTCAAATTCCTTTTCTTCATTTGTTGAAATAATCATACGGCTTTTCCTCTTTACTCTGCTCATGGGACAGGTTACATTGATTGCTTTTCAAATGTTAAAATAACTTTGTATTGGGATAAACTCCTTTTGTACACGGCATAGTATCCATTTTCGAAATTCCTGCATTCAATTTGTCAGTATTTTATGAACTCTTTTCTACTTATGTTCACAAGGGATATTGGTCTAAAAACCTTTCTTTTTCTTTCATAATATGTTTTCAGTTTTTAGTATTAACATCAGAATTATGCTGGCTTTATAAAATGAGTTGAGAAGTGTGCCCTCATTCTCTGGTTTCTGAAAGAGTTAGTGTTAAATTGGCATTATTTCTTTGTTAAGTGTTTGTTAATGCACCTGTGCAGCAATTTGGACTCCAAGGATTTGAAAAGGGGTGTTTTTTATTACAGTTTATAAAAAATAATTTATTTAATTTATTGGAAATCATTTCAATTTTTAAGAGTTATTGCTATAAAATTCTTGATAATACTTCATATTATGCCTTTGAGGCCTGTAGGATCCATAATGATAACTCTCCTTGCATCTATGATACTGGTAATTTGTGTTTTCTCTTTTTTTTCTTTATCAGCTTTGGTAGGGGTTATCAATTTTATTAAACTTTTCAGTAATCCAGCTTATGGTCTTGTTAATTTTCTGTAAGGTTTGTTTTCTGTTTCTTTGTTTTCTTATTATTTCCATTCTTCTGCTTAATCACGTTTAATCTGATCCTCTTTAACGTCTTGAGTTAAATGCCTACATTATTCATTTTATACCTTTCTTTTTCTAATTATAAGGATTTTTTCTCATTATAGATATTTTAAAGTTCTGAATTTCTAAGCACTGCTTAATCTGCTCCCACATATTTTGATATCTTATGTTTTCAATTTTAGTCAGTTTGAAATATTTTCTAATTTCTTTTGTGAGTGTGTGCGCGCGTGTGTGTGTGTGTGATTACTTTTTTGGCCCCTGGGTTATTTATAGTAGTTTTAGTTTATTTCCAGATTGAAGATTTCCTGGATATGCCATTTTTATTTTTTTCATATTTAAAGCCACTATGTTCAGAGAACACATTCTGGATAATCTCAGTCCTTTGAAATTTATCGAGACTTGTTATGATTTAGCATCTGATCTGTGTTGGTGAATGTTTTCAAATGCCCTAATATATTCTAATTTTTGATTGCAGTGTTCTATAAAAGTCAGTTAAGTCAATTTGTTGATAATATTCGTATCTTATATATCCTTAGTGATTTTTTTCTAGTTCGGTCCATTACTGAGATAGGATATTAAAATAAACAATTATGATGAAAATTTTACCTCTTTTCCCTTTTTGTTTGTTGGGTGTTCCTTCGTGTATTTTGAAATTCTTATTAGATGCATACATATTTAGGATTGTTACATCTTTCTGAAAATGTGATGTTTTTCTCATTAGGAAATGATGTCGAAATGATGAAAATGATAGTATTGTCTAGAAACCTGTTTTTCTGATAATAAAACCACGTCACTATGACTATGTTTAGTGTTTGACTGGCATACTTTTTTCGACCCCAATATTTTTCTCATTTTTATATAAAATTATTTTTCTTTCAGGAAGATGAGATGAATGAGGATAGCTTTTATAGCTTCACTGTTCTAGAGTTTTCTCTTTTGTTACTTGTGCACAATGGCACAAAAGAGTAAAACAAAAATGACCTCATATGGCCTGCAAAACCTCCCCTCTATCTGCATTTTCTATTTCCTCTGTCTCTGCGTTTATCCTGCACAATTTGAGTCTACTTCCAGCGTTTTCTATCAATGCAGAGTTTTGCCATAAGAGGGAGTTTCTCTTGGTTAGTACTAAGACTTCATGTGCTGCAGATTGTTCCCATCCCTTTGAGAATTTACTGTAGATCTTTTCTCCTCTTCCATGGGTTACAGTGCGTAAAGCCCTTCCAATTTCAACTGCAGTTCTCAGATTGGCCCTTAACACTTTTCCCAAGTGCCTGTTTATGACTCAGGGGTTCTTCTGTTTTTAGGGGAGTCCCTCTATTTCCTCCTAAACAAATGATGTTATGAATTGGGTTTTATGTTGTCAGTGATTTGTCTCACCTGTTTGCATTAAAAAATTTTTTGTAATGTTTGTTTAGTTTTGAGAGAGAGAGACAGAGAGAGAGAGAGAGAGAGAGAGAGAGAGAGAGAGAACCAGAGAGGGGCAGTGAGAGAGTGGAGATACAGACTCTGAAGCAGGCTCCAGGCTCTGAGCTGTCAGCACCCACGAACTGCGAGAACATGACCTGAGCCAAAGTCAGATAGATGCATAACAGACTGAGACCTCCAGAGGCCCCCCCTCCCCCCACCTATTTGCATTTTGAAGTTTGTGGTGATATTGGACACAGTGTTTTTGCAGATATTTTCCTATTTGCTTTGATTTTTAACGTCTTAGTTGGTGACTCTGGTTTTGTGTGGGGATTCAGAGAAATTTCAAAACAAATCTGCTGGAGCTATCTTTTCAGAACTCTGTGGTCACCTCAGTTGTATTGCAGAGCAGTATATTTGTACTATCTCATGTTTGTACTAAAAGTATAGTGCTGACGTTTTCCAGAAAGGGCTATTTAAGAATTGTGATTACAAGGTTCTTGGGTTTTGGTGACCTCTGGAGTTGCTTTTTACTATGATTGCTGTACTTTCTTAGTGTGAGAACTAAAAGAACTTAGTTCTTTTCACTACTGGCTCCTAGTGTTTCACAGTCATTTCAAGAGAGTTTCACAGAACAGCCAGTACTGAGGAAGGTCCTAAAAAAATGCCCTCATTCTTTTGTGTTCCTGTATTACTGTTTGGCAGAAGGGACCCTCCTGGATTCAAATTTAGGAAAAAAGGGGAGGATTCAGAAAGAATAGAACATATCCCTTCCACCCATCAACCAAACGGGTATCTCTCATGTTCTTTAAGTGTGAATTAGCCAAATGCCACCTAATATTGACGGGATTTTATAACCAAAAACACCTCTGGTATACTCTGATAACTTGTAGAAATTTTTGCCAATCGTTTGTTTGGTTGGTTTAGAAAAGTGCTTATGCTTTATTCTAGGATGTGGGGTTATTGAATAGAGTTGGGACGGCATTTGTGGTCCTGAGGTCATTCTTTACTATTTGTGTCATACTTGGGTGACACTTGTTCTTTCACTGTGGCTGCTTCCAGAGAAATGGCTGAGCACATAGGTTGTCATCATGAAGAGCCATTCTGTTCAGCAATTTCACGTTGACTTTAACTCAATAGCAGGATACTAATATGTCCCACTGACTTATTAAGTTTAGCACATAGAGTGTTTTTGGTGAAAAATGCTTGCTCCTTATAAAGTGAATACATATATTGCTATTTTATTTTATAACTTGCAAGTACTTTTTGTTTAATCTTTATGATATCTACAAAAGCAGACATACCTCTCCTTTTACAGATGAAGAAACTAAAAGCTCAAAACTGAAATTCAGAAGTTGTTATCTTCCTAAAGCTATGTAGGCAATTTAGGACAAAGCCAAGGGGAAATTATTCAATAATTAGAATAATTGTTACTAGTATCACAAACCTCCGTGCATGCCAATGATTCAAAAATATCTGCAGGGAACATGATCATATAAGCATTTATTAATAAATCAACTTCAATTCAACTAGTTACAGTTTCGAGAAAATATTTGGTAAATGTATATTTATATTTCTTAATATGTCATATAGAGTGTAGAATATATGTGATGTAAAATAATAAGCAACACAAAATAAGTTTGTCCTGTGTTAAAACATTTAACAAACACTCTGGAAACTAATGTTTTTGGAATTAAATTGCTTATGACATGCACTATTTTATAGATGAAAAAGCTGAGTCAGAATGATGTGAAATGGTTTGCTCATATAGCGAGTTAAAGAGCCAGAGTCAATATCCTATGTCTTCCTATTCTAAATCCTCTATTCTTTCCTTTCTACCATGCTGCCTCAAGACACAACTTTCAAAAAGTTGTACATGGCTGAACAGATGAACCAAGTATTAAAACTGAGATATGTCTGCCCAAGTAGACTGGCTTGGTCTGTAATAAATTTTACGAGGCATAAATACTGAGAAGTGATGGAAAAGAATAAATGGATAGTCAAGGATTTGAGACCTAATTTCTGCCATACAGGTCATAAATAGTCTTTAGGCACATAAGGAGAATGACCAGTGTTTACAGGAGGGAATTATGTGCATACATTATCAGTTTTAATAAAATATGGCCCAGATGTGCCTTAGACTGCCCTTGCTCCCTGCTCTCCACTCTCCTGGTCGTCTTCACACCATCAGTACCTCCCGTGGAGCATCCTGATGTCATCCCCATAGCTGACAGCAGCCAGACTCTCAGATACAATATCCACTTCACAGCCTGACTCTTTCTCAGAATTGACTTTCTTTACTGTGTCATTTTTCCTACTAGGCTAACTAGTGAGAAATGCATAATTCCCAGGAATTACACATTTGACCACATAACACTGTCATATCTAAACCTAAACCTAAACCTAAATCTAATCTAAATCTAAATCCTGTCATCCCCAATCTAAATGCTGGTGTCCTTGGGAATCTTCCTGCTCAGAGACCACTATAAGGAAAGTTTAAAAACAGTACAGACTCGCCCGTTGGTAACTCTTAGGGTGGCTGCGAATTCTTAATTTTGTGTGTAATGCTCAGCCTCCTTTATCTTCTGAGCAGACTCACCTTGCACATCTCATCTTATGAATGCTCATCTCAATGAGATATTTTTCATATTTTCCTCAGGATAGGGTTATAAAATCAGCTATATGGCAAACTGAATACACACACAGATGTGTGTGAATGTATATATATGTGTACACATATTCTTAATACAGTGTGGCAAAATCAAGTTGCCTTAGAAATATTTACTTCCTAGTAAATCGAACTTGATCTTTGTGTAGCAGCATTAGTGCTTTTGCCTTCTGCCAAGGTGGGGAAACAAGCAAAGGGGGGAAAGGTTATTGGAACATCACTCCTGTTTGCAGCAACTCTGGCCATACTCTGACCAGTTGCCCGTGTCTCTTCTCTACGGCATTACCAGTTTTATTGGCTAGGTCTGTTTCAGGGCATTTTTTATGGGAATGGAAGATTTTTGTTGAGTTTTAAATCTACCATTTGTGAGATGTATGTTCTCTGTCAAATAGGCCTTTTGAAACTCTTCTGAGCTTCATGTAGTTGTCGTTTGAAGCAGCACCTTCTGAAGACTGGCTCTGTCGGTCTGTCACAGTGACGAGTATCATATTGGTACCACTCAATGATATTGCCATGATCTGATGGGACACCTTGTCACCATTTTCTGGAACTCACTTTCTTCTTTCCCCAGCTTTCCAAGCCAGAATGTATGTAAGCAATATTAAGTACATATAGAATACATATTAGTTTGGGGACAAATGGCTATCTATTTTTTGAGGGTTGGAAAAAATTATAGACCCATTACTTTCAGTAGGTCCCACTTGACTACAGGTTTTATTTCTGAAATATGTCAGGCACTAGTGATTAGCTTTGAAAATGGAATTGGATCAGGCATAGTTATCAGTATATGGAGGGCTCTTATCAGCTGCTATCATCTGTATCCAAAACTCAAACAGGAAACCGTAAGAGACTACTGTTGATGCTTGAAGATTTTGAGTCCTCTTGGTAATAATAACTGCACATGAATGAAATCAACATTTGGATGAAGAAGAATATCCCATATTGGAAAGTAATCATAGCTTTTATGCTTGTGTGTGTGTGTGTGCTTTGACAGCTTTTTGGAGACTACAGCCTATTTCTTCATGAAACCAAAAATTGGAGAGAAGGAGGTGTCCCCAAATGTTTTCTTCAGTATCTGGCATGAATTCATCTCTGACTTTAAAGACTTTTGGAAGAAAGAGAACAAACTCATTCTACAAGAAAGGTAGGTGTTTTTCATTTGCACAATGGTATTTTAAAACTGGTGTTTTATTAGGTGTGACACCACTGGGGTTGCCAAGGTTTATAGCCTGAATGAAAAATTAGATGGCCTTCAACCTGGAATATCAAGTCTTAACAGGGTGCTAAGATTTGGCAAAATTTGGAGTTTGAGTAAGAAGGATTGGCATAGAAGCTATGATGTTACAGAGAATAGCTGGGGAGATGGTTTGCCAGGGCCACCGTCTGGTAAAACAACTTCTATGTATGATGAGGAAACCACACAAAAGCAGATCATGTAAGTGGAGGGGAGCAATCCTGCTGAGATGACAGACCTACTCACCTCAAAAGACCAATAGCAAGGACAGTAGAGGTAAGATGACTCAATTTTCTTTTGTTCTGTTTTTGCTCAATTCATGAGGCATTGTCCAAATTTCACCATTTGTATTAAAATTTCAGCCAGGTATCACCAAGAAACAGATGATCAATATTTTTTTAAAAGACCTTTCAGGATTCTAGTAGACTTACACCATATTTCCTAAAGGAAATTTTTTCAGGAATGAAGGGAAATTTCCTCTCTTAAGTATATGAAATAAAGTCTCTGTCACTGATTACAATATTCCATAGAGGCATATTGAATATTAATTCAGGAGGAAAGCTAGCACTCCCAGGAAAGCAGCCCCAAATAGCTGGGTCTCTTGGGAGAATGGAAAGGAAACGTAATCAGCCCTGTAAACCAAACCCTAATACTGAACCAATTAGTATATTTTCCAATATCTTTGCACTAACAATTACTTTGCTTTAGATCTTCAGAAAACGTACCTCCTAAGAGACTATGTTCATCATGCCACAAAATTCCACAATTTCTGCTTATTGTCCTCACATACAAAATCATGATTATCCACCTAGTTTTCATATATAAGTAGATTCTGGTACATCCTTAAATCAGTTGAAATTGATTGCTGGCATTTGTTGAACACATAGACTATGCTATGAATGCTAACTCATACACATTACTTAGAATCCATAGCATTATCATGGAAAAAACTATACCTCAGTGAATAGTGGATGGAAAAAGAGAGTGGTTTGAACAAAAGGAAAACACTGGAAACATCTACTCTAAAGATACTGAGGGTATGCTACCTCAAAGTCCATCAATATGAGTTAACTTAAAAGATGCAGTTGAGTCAACAGTCCACGCAGTTGAGATAGGAGAGGTAATTCCTGAAATATAAGCACATTTAAACCATCATTCATTTCCTTCAGACTTAGTTATATATCATCTTTTTAAAAAAAAATCACCAAGCAAGGCCTGTCAGTTTGGAAAATTGTACAGAGGAGCCTTCTTTTGACCTTGGCACGTCACCTACAGCTTCCCTCCGGGCCTCTCACTGGTTCGCCGCAGGCCTCCTTTTCTCTCTAATGTCAATTTATTCCCCTGGTAAAGGGCCGACACCTCAGTCACCTGAATGTACAAGTCTGAAAGATGAGTATTTCGCCGTGTACAGCCATTTGTTTGATGGCCGGGGCTGGAGTCCTTAATGAGAATGGAAACGATGAGAGGCAGGCGCCAAGGAGACAGGATGGATGGGGCTGTGGTTTTGGAGCAGTTGCTCTGATGGCACATCAAAGAAATAAGTCAGTCTCAGAAGGCTGGCAGGGTCCTGTGGTGGTGCTACTTTTGGGGACCCTGGGACAAGAAGGTGGGTACGTATTCTCATTGTGGCTTGCCTTTGCTCCGCACGCCTCCACAGGAACTGGTGAGATGCCACCCCCAAGGGACTGTGGAGACTGACTCATTCACACACGTGCGCACAGCCCTCCAGTGATGCCGGCCCCATGTAGCCTGTGCTCTGTGAGGTAGACTTGTGTCCCTAGGGATCACCGTTGGTACCAATCCACTGTTGTGTGACATTGTATGCATCTAACATGACTAAAAGTAGCTTTTCTTCACTAGGTGCCTCATGAACCAACCAGAAGTTTCTTTTATCTTCCATCCTGTGCTTGTCATGTCCTACTAAGAATGCAGTAGGACTACATTCTACTAAGAATCTACTGTAGCCTTTAAAAAAAATCTTCATTTATTTACACAGAGAGAGACAGAGAGAATGTGCTCCAATGAGTAGGGGAGGGGCAGAGAGAGAGAATCTCCAGCAAACTCCATACTGTCAGCACAGAGCTGGACACGGGGCTCCATCTCATGAGCTGTGAGATCATGACCTGAGCCCAAACCGACTGAGCCAAAACCTGACGCTCTACTACCTGAGCCACCCAGGCGCCCTCATACTGTGGCTTTTTGACCCAACCCTTGCTGATTTCGCTTTTAGATGCAACAGTTGGTGACTTTGCTCACCCCTTGGTGCCCGTGTTGTGAACTGGCAGATTATGACTGCTCTTTACTGCAGGCTTCTCTTTTTTTTTTTTTTCAAAATCATTTGCTTTTAATAAAAGGCGTAGGAGGACTATGTGGCAGGTGAGCATTTCTTTGCCCTTTAACTTCTAGAAAATAGGCGGTTTTGATGAGCAAGACCATTGGTCTGACTCGTTTGTAGAAAATGTGTCTCTTTCCTTAGGAAAGGGCCACTGACACAGTGTCCGGGAAACAGTGCAAAATGAAAATGTGGGGCCCCTTGTTAAAAAAATTATCAAAACATTTTAGGACACCAGAGCATTAAACCAAGCGCAGAGCCCTTCCGGAAGTGCACAAACAACACCAAGGGAAGCAGCCGTGCCCTAGCGTAAGCCTTGTATCGTATTTTCTGTGGATAGATGGAAGGGTATTCATACCTTCAGCCATCGATGTGGTCAGTTAAGGGGGTTTCACTGCAGGTACAGTCTGTGTCGTTCTGAGTAGAACTTCACCTACACTACAGAGGGTTAAAATGGGATCCCCAGCCTGGCCGTTCCCTCCTCTGTACTGTGGTTTTATTACCTACCTATTTTATTCAGTCAGTTTCATACTATGAGGATGCCTAATGGTATGTCTGTTTTCATCTTATACCATAACTACCGTGGTATTTGCAGTTTAGTTTTCACCAAAGACTAAAGACTAAAGACTAAACCAAAGACTCTTTACCAAAGAGACGTTTTGTGTCTTCATTTCTGACTCGGCTCTCACTATCACTAAGCCACAATGCCTCTTCCCTCTACCTCTCCATAAATACTTGCCGATTTGACTTGTTACATCATTGTATTTGACAAGGACACAGGAATAGGAATGTAGCTTTAAAGTAACGAGCATGCTTTCTTACGTAGCTTAAGTTTATCACTGCATATTTAAAAAAAGAATCAAAAAACCTTAAGCAAAAGGAAAGGCTTTGTTTAGACAGTCAAACCACAGAAGCGCAGGGATGGAACTTGTGTGTGGATGGCCTGAATACAGAAATTTGAACTACAGTCTGTGGGAGGTTAGCCAGGTATGTCTGCCGTCTCTCACTCTCTCACCACCCCCCTCCTCCTCCTCCTTCCTCTTCCTCTCTCTCTTTCTCTCTCTCTCTCTCACTCATGCTCTCGCTCTCTCTCCCTCTTCCATTCTGCCACCACTCTCTGTGGTTCCGTCTAGTTTCCAAGCAAGGCCCCCTGACCATAGGTCACAGTCATGACTCACATTCTTGCAACCCAGTAGGAGAGAACAGTCTCCACCATCTAGAATAATTCCAAAGGAGAACCCCAGATGAGCTGTGCCCAGCTCTGGATCGGGCATGGAGAACCGTAGTTAGTTCCGTGGTTTCCAGCAGTTGCACAGCCAGAGAGGAGGGGCACCATGATTGACAGTCTCCTACTTACAGTCACTGGAGTTAGAGAAGAGAAGTTTGCAACAAAGTAAACAATCATATACCACCCCAACTTCATTAAGCCCTTAAAAATAATCTGTGTAATGAGCAGAATGTCTTAGCATAGTAGAAAAAAATCTGAACAGTGGTTTCATGTGATCGAATTGTTTGCTTTCTGACCCAGTTTTCCTTGGTCTGATTTGGAATTCATAGATTGAATAATATCTTTAAGGTTGTAAAGCCTGTGAAAATACTTCTTATCCCATCATTTCTATTTGGTTCTGATTATAGAGGGGCAATAACGTTGTATTTTCTGGCTCTGTCCTGATGACTCGTATGATTAAGTAAATATACTTCTAGAAATGGGGACTTTCTACACATCCATGAAGGTCTCGGAAAGCTCTGTTCTCTTTCTAATTGATGTGGTTTTGGAACACATGAGAATTTTTTTTAATTTTTTTTTTTTTGAGAGAGAGAGAGAGAAAAAAAGAGAGACAGCGTGAGCAGAGGAAGGTCAGAGAAAGAGGGAGACACAGAATCCGAAGACAGGCTCTAGGCTCTGAGCTAGCCGTCAGCACAGAGCCCGACGTGGGGCTCGAACCCACGAACCGTGAGATCATGACCTGAACCGAAGTCGGAAGCTCAGCCGATTGAGCCACCCAGGTGCCCCCACATGAGGATTTTTGAGTTAACTCTTCCAGTTAACCGCCTAGTCATAGAAAGTCATAGTTTCCAAAACTGCAAAATGGAAATACTAACCTGTTTTGCAGTGTTATTGTGTAGACTAAAAGAGATAACATACTTAGAGTATATAGCACAGTGTCTATGTGCCAAATGCTTGGTGGATGTTTCTTCATCATTTAATGTTAATGATATCCTGATCATGACTGTCTACAAGGTAAGGTAACATATCGAAAAGGCATGGTAACATATTCAGTACATACAAGGCATTTTTGTGACTCGGTTACTTTTTGGTTAAGTAGAACATCTTGATTTTGAGTCCAAGGGTGAACTTTTATTTGAGAATGTTCACACAGTCCTTCCCTCCATATTTTCCTCATGCTACACAAAGGGATTCCTGTTTGGATGCTTTTAGACAACTGACCCATTAGTTTTATCATGATTTAGAAAAAGTGGTTTTTACATATACACTTGGAAGTGGATGTATACAATTGTCAGTAAGAAATGTAGACTTGTTATCACTAAGCATCACAAAACATATGAAAAACCATTAAAACAGTGGAGCTTGGCTATCTCCAGAAGATGGGGGAATCAACCAACATTTACTCTGCCAAACATCTCCCTAAAGGCCTCACAGAGCATATTGCTAAGATGTCAAGAAATGGACAGCCCTTAATTCTTATTTTCAGGAAAACAATAGCATCAGTCTCGCCTGGCCACCAATGAGGCCCTGCTGAGCTTGGGCAACGAGAGCTGTATAAATTAGAGAAAAGAAGTACAGATTAATTGGGAATACAAGTGTTTTTTGAGCCTGATGGGACTGTGTGCCTGGGAGAAGGCAGTGGGGCCCCAAACAACTTCACTTTTCACTTTTGCTCTGTTGTAAGTGGAGTTCGGTTTTTAGGCAAGCTTCAGCTGTATAACTATGCGAAGTTATTTGTGATTATTCTCTCCTTCCATAAATGGAGTTTTACTATGCACAGGAGACATTCAAGTCCATGTGGTGAAGTTCCTGTCTTCGTTGACCTGACGCCCAGCACAGACACGGTGGTACATGCAGTGGAGAAACTGGGGGCAGGGTGAAGGGTTAATTCTGTCCAGAGGACTTTGGACAAGGAGTTTGGAGTTGGCGTAGGGTTTTCACAGGCGATCCATGGAAGTAAGGTCATTCTAGGCAACTGGGCCTCAAACGCCATAGTATGCAGCATGGCCTATCATAATTTTATTTTTAGTTGGCTTAAGACATCTTAATTTAATAAATCAGTTGTGACATTAGTAAGGGTTGTGTTTAAAGTGTTGTCTAACTTAATTTACTGGTTTATTTTATTTTGAGCCAGGTAGTCTTTGATGAACCAGGAGAGAGGATAACTACTCCTCTAATTGCACAAGCATGTGGTAATCAAGTCTGGTTTCTGCCCTGCTGAAATCTGTAATTAGAAGAAAAGGATTTGAATGGTTGGCTTTAGAAGGTTATGCATTAAACTGGAGAGCACCTCAGGCCATGTTAACATTCCTGTTTCCATAATTTATATTTAAGTGAACTGTATCTTCAGATTTAAGTATGAAGTTATTAGGGTAGAAGGAAGTGACCATTTTCAAAGCATCTGAAAAGTATATCTGAAGAACAGAGTTAAGGAAAGAAGGTTTATTGTTATGTAATAATTTATATGTTGGATACCTATTTGTTGTACTGCATTGTTGCATCGCAACATTAAATGAATTTAGCCATTTGCCCCTTTAATTCAGACACCACTGTCTAGAGAAACAACACGTAAAGAAATTCTCTTCCTACTTCTGACTTTCTATAGCAGAAGCTTTCGCACAACAGTTGAGAAGAATCGGAATTGTGGCAATGGAGCCTGAGAATGTGTAGGGAAGGTGATCTATATTTGCCAAAGGAGTGATTAATATGCATTAAGACATAATAGATAATACATTAATTTATTAATTATTGAAAACTATTTATGTCCTGTGTGCTGGGCAATTTTTCTGGCTGTATGACTCTTACACCTTAGTAGAGAAGCAGACAATAGAAAAGACAGTAAAAATAAACAAGCACAGTTTTAAATTATAGGTTGAAATAAGTACTGTGAAAAAAATATGAACTGTTTTTGAAGGTGTACCTTAAAATATGGTAAGAGGAGGCCTTTCTGAAGAGGCAACATTTATGTTGATACCTAAAGAATTTGATGTAGCAGCTGTATGAAGGGGCAGGGTGGTAAGGGGAAACACAGTGTGTGACAGGCAGAGATGTAGGAAGTTTGAGACAACGTGGCAGAAAAGATTGGGTGCACTCCAAAAAAGATGAAGGCTGTGAGATGAATTTGATGGATAGGCAGGGGCGTGATCATTCAGTCTTTTGGAGATCATGGTAAGAGATTGACTTTTATTGTGCATACAATACAAAGTCATCAAAGGGGTTTTTAAAAAAGGAATAACCTGATGTGATTCATGTAATACAAACTTGCTGTTCACAGGTTGCAGCCTGTCCCAGTTGTAGAGGGTCAGAAAATTGTAAGTCTAGGCTCATATGCTAACAAGTTTGTGTTAGCCGGGATGTTAGAGATCAAGAATGCACACTCTCCCTTTCTGTCTGAGAATGATTTCCAAAGGCAAGGCTGGGGAAAGATGTGACCCCCTGGATATCAGAAGTACACTTACTAAAACTTAGTTATCCAAGAACGATGTAAAATCATAAGGTGAACATTATGGAAAAGATCATTGCATTTCTTAATATATTTTTTTAATGTTTTATTTATTTTTTTTTTTTGAGAGAGAGAGACTGACAGTGTGAGCAGGGGAGGGTCAGAGAGAGAGAGGGAGACACAGAATCGGAAGCAGGATCCAGGCTCTGAGCTAGCTGTCAGCACAGAGCCCGATGAGGGCTCGAACCCACGAACTGTGAGATCATGACCTGTGCTGAAGTCAGATGCTTAACCAACTGAGCCACCCAGGCGCCCCAAGATCATTGCATTTCTTGACCTTGCCGTGTTCCAAGAGATGTTTTTTAAATCTAGGAAAATCCTTTCTCAAAAGCCTCATGTTAAAAACTGGAAGAAACTCACCCTTCGAGTTTCTGGTTCTAGCTCCCCATCAGGGAATCAGGACCACACCAAGAAAGTAGCTTGTTCAAAGATATTTTTGCTTTGAAAAGGATTTAAATAAACACTGTGGTACCTTCCAGTAAATTTGCAGAGGCTTGTAAAGTTAACTGAGCAATTATTAATTTTTCTTCAGCATTTGCTAAAAATATTTTTTGATGTCTTAGCAAAGTTTGTAGTGAAACCATTTTGGATCCAAATTACTTCATGGAGTAGATGTTTTAAATTACCCGTGAAAACTAACATTACGTAGCTTATATGGGCTGGAAACGATTCCTATACAATCTGTTCCTTTACAAGCAAGATGGTATTCTTAAGGGATCACTTTAAGTTCCAGTAGGATAGTCTCAAACAATGTCATGATTATAATCTAGTGGCAGAAGAGGTCTAGATCCATTAGATTTGTACAGTATCAAATTAACAAATTCTTAGTTTTGTGTGGGCTTCTATTAGAGCCTGGATTTTTAAGATAGTGAAAAATGTAAGAAGGGAGAGGCTCTCTGCAGTTCATTTCCACTGTGATATTCTCCATGCTGACTCTGACCTCTTCAAACAAAGGAATTCCACCTATTCTGCTTCAGGATTCCACTCTGACACCGCCTCTGTTACCAGTAGCGTGAGTGAAGCTGTAGAGAAATGGAAAGTGCTTCTTAAAAGCTTGGAATTCTAAGGTAAATAATGGATAATCATAGACTAGTCATGAGAGGTAAAGATGGAAGACATTGTCTCTGCAGTGTTTTAGGTATTGGTCTCGTTTCTGCTGAGGTGACGTGTCTTCTGAGAAACCAGTGGCGGGAAGCTGGTGGCAGGAAAGTCCTGAGGCGGTCGTAAGATGGAGTCCGATCCGCCATCTTGGTGTCTTTTTCCAGACCTATCAGACCCGCCGTCTTGGTGTCCTTTCCCAGACCTGTCAGTCTCTACAAATGATTTGAAGCCAAGGTTAGACCAAGACATGCTGGTAGTTATTTTATTTGACAAATAGCCATTAACTTACTTGGTTTTGCTGCTGAAGTCTGGTTAAGATTGAGAAGCAAGTATGATAAAGCACCAAACTCAATTTTAAGAGGAATCTGTGTGAAAGCATGTGATGAGTGTGCGTGTATGTGTAGTGGAGGGGGAAGGGGTTTGTGTGGAGGGAACCAGGAATGGAGATCAGTATTGAAGGAATTTGAGAATATGTATTTTTATGTAGGACATACAAAAAAATGACATTCAGGTGTCTTTGTAGGGAGGAGATGGAGACTGGTCTTCTGAAAGTGAGTAGAATGGCTAATAAACATATGAAAAGATGCCCTGTATCTTTAGCCACCACAGAAATGTAAATTAAAGACATAAAGTGACACCCACCCACCAGGGCAGCCCACTAGTATGGCAGACAATAACGAGTGTTGGTGGAGATGAGGAGACAGCCTGCGAAAGTCTCATGTTGCTGGCAGGAATGTGGAATAGTGCTGCCACTTTGGAAAACACTCGGGCATCCCCTCAGAAGGTTAAAGATAAGCTACCAGGGGACCCAGCAACTCCCTCCTATGTTTATACGGAAGAGAAGTAGAAGCATACGTCCACACAAACACTTTTGTACCTGTGGTCATGGCAGCATTATTCATAATATCCAAAAGATGGAAACAGCTCAAATGTCCATCAACTGATGAGCAAATAAATAAAAAATGTGAATATTACAGTAGAATATTATTTGGCAATAAAAAGAAATGAAGCACTGATATATGCTCTACTGTGGATGAACCTTGAAAATATGCTAAGTGGGTTTTATTTATTTATTTATTTATTTCTGAGAGAGAGAGAGAGAGAGAGAGCGTGAGCAGGGGAGGGTCAGAGAGAGAGGGAGATACAGAATCTGAAAACAGGCTCCAGGCTCTGAGCTAGCTGCCATCACAGAGCCCAATGTGGGGCTCGAACCCACAAACCCTGAGAGCATGACTTGAGCCGAAGTTGGATGCCCAACCGACTGAGCCACCCAGGCACTCCTGTGCTATGTGAAAGAACACAGTCACAAAAGACTGTATATTTATGGTTTGATTTATAGGAAATGTCCAGAATTGGCAAATATATAGGATCTACAAGTAGATTAGCTGTGTTGGGGGTTGAGGGGAGAGTGGCATGGGGAGGGAAGGCTAGTGAAATTTGTTTTGAGAGTATGCAATGTTCTCAAATTAGACGGCTGCACAGCCCTGTGAATATACTAAAAGAAACATTGAACTGTCCACTTTAAGTGACCGATTTTTATAATATGTTAATGATATCTTAGTAAAGCTTTTTTAAATGTTTATTTATATTTGAGAGAGAGAAAAAGACTGTGTGTGTGTGTGTGTGTGTGTGTGTGTGTGTGTGTGTGTGTGTGTTACACATGTGAGTGGTAGAGGGGCAGAGAGAGAAGGAGACAGGATCTGAAGTAGGCTCCAGGCTCTGAGAGAGCCCTACCTGAGGCTCGATCTCACAAGTTGTGAGATCATGACCTGAGCCGATGTCAGAAGCTTAACCAAACTGAGCATATCAGGTGCCCTGGTAAAGCTTTTTTTCTTTTCTTTTCTTTTCTTTTTTTTTAATAAGTAGAATTCTCACATTAGAGTTCTAAGCATAAAAACAGACCACAATTGGATGTCCTGACCACTTTCGGTGATCTGTTTACATTTCTAATGGCTTTGAAGTCCTACTAAAAGTTCCTTTGTCTTTCTTCTTGGTATAGTCTTGAGCTATCTCTCCCCTGTACCCTTAGAGTTCAGTATGTACTCATGAAAAGCAAAGCTTTTAACTACTAACATGAATATTACATAAATCAAAACTTGGGAGATAAATCTGCCGGTAAAAACTGTGAAAAATAAAAAGAAATTGCATAGCTCATTCCAAAATCAAAAAGATCCCCATTAATTTAGATGATTAGTTTATAATAGCTTGACTATGATGATGAAATAAGCCGGTGCTTTTCCTGTGTAAACCCATTTCAGGAAATCGTAAGTCATGTTAAAAATACACACAATATGGGGTGCCTAGCTGGCTTAGTCAGTGCAGCATGCAACTCTTGATCTCAGGGTCATGAGTAGAAGCCCCACTTTGGGCATGGAGCCTACTTTAAAAATTAAAAAAAAAAAATACATAGAAGGTAGTAGACATTGTGTGTGTGTATGTGTTTTGAAATTATTCCCCTATTATAAATAAACATTTTCAAATCTGGCCAAGGTGCTGCTGAAGGTGTTTGTTTATGGTTGTCATAAACAGTTGGGCCTTGTAGTTTGAACCATGAGCAACTACTAGGTCACGAGTAGAGTCACAGCCCAGGGAAAGAAGGCACTTTTTTGATGAAAAAATAATAGGGTACTTTCTGACCAGTGGATTCACAATGAAGACTGACCATGTTGATGCCAGAGAACTTGCTGTAGAATTACAGCGTGGCCTTGGATATTGGCATTTCCAGTCAGTCGATTCAAGTGTCTTTCCATTGGACAGTCATCATGACAAGCTGGTATCACATAAGCTTGGGTTCTTTGATTTATATAGGAAGCTATTGTTTATAATTTGTTCCTCCTTAAAAGGACCTTTAAATCAATGTCATCACAATCATCTTCATTTAGATTATTGTATATATACAATATTTTATGCACATTCTAGTTTCATATTCAATTCTAATGCTCTTGGAGTTTTAGAAGCTATGATTTTGCAATTTTTTAAAGTTTATTTATTTTTGAGAAAGAGCTGAGAGGCAGACTCCCAAGTAGGCTCTGCACTGATAGCATGGAGCCAGACATGAGGCCCAAACCCACAAACCGCCAGGTCATGACCTGAGCCGAAACCCAGAGTCAAGCACCTACCAGCTGAGCCACCCAGGTGCCCCTATGATTTTGCAATTTTTAAGACTAATAAAATTACAGAACCAAAGAAAAGAACATTGCATCGTATCTATATAGAACTCCTGAAATGGTATTCTTTTTTGTAATTTAGGTTTTCTAATTATAACTATAATATCAACATATAGATACGCAGAGGTTTGTCTGCTCACTCTTTCTGAACATTGTCTTACATGAAACCTCTGAGCATTTTTATTTTATCTCATCCCATTTGGATTTATTTTGCTTTTCTCTTGAGTAAGATATATAATAAAACACTCAGGATCCCTGATGCCTTGAATGTCTTTCTGACTTTGACAACATTATGTAATCAACTTCATCTGTCATTTTATCTTGTTGAATAACATTAAACATTCTTTAAATAATCCATCAGCTTTGTCTCCATCCCCTCGCATGCAGCCCTAGCCACGCTCCACCTCTAATTGATTATAAAGGTTGCTCTTTCCTTTAGGAATAACAGTTAGACTGGTACCCGTGTATCACACTCTAAATCTAGATGAAAGAAATTATTCCTGGCCAGCATGTCTCCACAGCTCATTGATCTCTCTCTGGAGAAAGTCTGGTATGTGTCCTTACAGACTCTTTCCTTGAATGATTTAAAACTTGATGCTGAGCTATATAAAGTCCTGTTGGAATAGCTGTGCCTTGCGTAATGAGGGTCATGCCACTTCTGCATTTACAGAAAGGGCACACAGTCCTTTCCTACCGTGAGCTGCATCCCCTACTGCATTATATGGAATTCACCGATGGTTGCACTTGGCAAAGTAAAGACTAAGGCTCAGAGGAGAGTGGTGGTGTCCTGTGCACAGTCGGGAAGTAGGCCTGCCCTGTTCTCTGGGGACTTAGGCAGATTCAAGCTTTCTGGCTTTCTATGATGAAATCATGATTTTCAGAAAGTATTGTCTCAATGAGGACAGAATTCTGGGGATGTGGGTGGAGGCCATAGCTGCTGTGCTACAAGCAGAGTGGACCTGCAGTCATAAGGTCACCAGCATTTCTTCCTGGACTCCACACTGTTACTCTGCCTCAGGTGCTTCTGGAGAGTTGTTGGGAGAGGAGGTGATGGGAGAGTGTCCTGGAGGGAAAGGTGGCTGTCACATGAGAGAGAGCCTGGTCTCCAAGTTGCATTAACCCAAAGATGACCCTCACCTCCACCAAATTAGAACTGGGGCAGTAATGTCCTTGACGTAGTATTCCCCCGGGGCAATCTTGTGTCATAGTCATGTGTAACAGAACCCAGTAATGAGACATGATATAAAGGCATCATGTTTAGTTTTTGTGTTTCTAATAAACAGAGTACTCTATAGTCCTATTAATGGATTAGTCCTTTACTCCATAGATTTAAGCCCTATTCATATTTCTCTATCGTTTTATAATATGGACGTCTGAGGCTGGGCTGCAAATTAATTGAACCCAAGGAGGGGTTGTTGGAACCTTCCATCTCTAGCCTACGGGTCAGAAGTACAGATGACAATCTGTTCTTGCCATTGACATCTGAAGTGAGGGAGGGGTTGCAGTCCCATGGGGCTGAGCCTTAAGCTGTGAGATCTGATGCTATCTCCAGATAGACAGTGTCAGGATTGAATAAATTGCTTGGTGGCGTGGGACAAAACCACATATCAGAATTGTTATCAGAATCACAAAACTTCATTTAGAATTTAAATAGCCAGAAGTAGAAGTTTGCATGTGAGAATCTCCAGTCCTCTAAAATTTGTTGGGTATGGAAAAGTGAAGGAGTAGCAGTACTAAGTCTTTAATATTTAAAATATTCTAATTATCAGGGTGCGTGGGTGGCTCAATAGGTTAAGGGTCTGACTCTTAACTTTAGCTCAGGTCATGATCTCATGGTTCATAAGATTGAGCCCTCCATGCCGACAGTATGGAGCCTGCTTAGGATTCTCTCTCTCTCCTTCTCTCCCTGTCTCTCTCTCCCTCTCTCTCTCCCTCTCTCTCTCTCTCTCTCTCCCCCCCCCTCTCTCTCCTTCTCTCTCTCTCTCTGTGTTTCTCCCCCACACTTGCACATGCTCTCTCTCAAAATAAATAAATAAATAAAGAAGTAGACATTCTAATTATCATTATACATTTAGGTAATACATATGTTGCAAGGATAAAACATCAGAAATAAAAGCATATTTGTAGTTGATCTTTATGAGAGAAAGTATTTTTTACAATTAACCTCTTTGGTTCAAATTCCTATGGCCTAGGTATAAGATTTTTGGAAAGTTTGGTAAAATTCCATTTAGCCACATTAAAATTTTCCAAGTGTATGGAAGAGGTAAATAAGCTGAATAGTAGGAGAAACCTTACTTCCTATAGCCTTTGATTATTTTCCTAATGTTTTCATTTTACAAAAGTGAAATAAAAGAACCGTTCGTGCAGAGTACCAAAGCAAGAACTTAAAGCTAGGTAACATTGATGGGCTGATTAGAGAACAAGGCAGAAAGGTAATTGTTATTTTAATATCATGGATAAATGGCTGGCTGGCTGAACAGATGAGATGGATGGGCAGACAGGTTGATGGATGGATGGGGTGTTATTGGAAGTCACACATAACCATTCGGGAAAAAATACAAATGCAAGTAAGTGAAAATGATGTTATTATGAAGGAGGCTTAAACTGGCTCCTAGTTTGTAAAGCTCCCTACTTCCTTTTTTCTTTTTTCTTTTTCTTTTTCTTTTTTTTTTTACAAATAGTTTATTGTCACGTTGGTTTCCAACAACACCCAGTGCTCATCCCCACAAGTGCCCCTCTCCGTGCCCACCCCCCCATCCATCGGTCCTCAGTTTTTGTCAACATTCAAGAGTCTCTCATGGTTTGCCTCCCCCCTTTCCCCCACTCTTCCCCCCTTCTAATTCCCCATTTTCCTCCAATAAGTTCCTCCTAATCCTCCTATGTGTGCAAACATATGATATTCCTATTGTTAATGAAGAAAAAGAAAAAGGACTCACAGCATACTTTACCACTGCTTATGGTCTATTATTGTGTCCCAAATAGTCACATGATATTCAAGGACCATGCACACACTTGTAGCATAAGAGAAACGAGAGCATTGCCATCAGAAAGCTGGCGGACCATAGTAAAAAGGAAGAAAGTTGTGCTGACTCCCATAAAGTCTATATTTTACCGTTTGTGCTGACTCCCATAAAGTCTATATTTTACCGTTTGTGAGTAGTTATTTAAAAAGCAAATTTCCCAGTGATGCTGATCATAGAAAAATTAAGAATTAAGTGTTTGAAATCAAATTCTTAAGTATTAATGGCCATTTCCTATTTTCCACCTTAGGGTTAAATGAATTCCCTAACAGGAATAATGAAGTTCACAAGTGTTGAGAACAGTATTATAACAGATACAGTTTTATTCATAATTTTATAGTCCAGAGCTATAATCCCTTGTTCACAATTTGGAGATCCAAACACCTTTGAAACCAAACATTTTTTTTCGTTAAGTTTGTGGCAAACTCAACTTACATGAGACTATTTATTTATAGTCTTTATTTATCCCCCTTAGTATGAATGTTCATATATTTACTACAGAAATATTAACATGTTTGATTACTCCATGCTATATCTGACCCATCTGGTAGGTTATATACCATATTTCTGTCTGAAATTAGAAGGGTTCTGAATTCTGTAATCCATCTAGCCCAAGGGGGTTGGGGTAAAGGATTACAAAATGAACAGATATCTGGCTGACTGAACACTATACTCACTGACCCTAATTCTACTCTTTCTAGAACCACAAAAATAAATCCAATCCCTTGTCTATGTAATTGTCTTCAAATAGTAAAGGTTGCTATGAAGATGCAGACACAATTGATAGTCCTGGTTCTTTTAATTGTTCTAGAATATCTATGGACTTTTCTGATCCATTCATCCTTCCATCCTTCCATCCATCCATGCATTCATATAGCTTCCCATCCAGCCTGGGCCACATCATCTGTTATTCCAGCTGTGCCCTTACTGGCACCATGATTTGTACAACTGATGACACTTCTTAATATTCCCAGTATTAGCAAGGCCATGCCCTTCACTGTTTTTTGCTCTAGGAGAAATTTCCTAATTGGACTATTTAAAAATCACTATTCTCCAACCTAAGGTAGAGTCTCTAAGGGATGGAGATTCTGAGATAAATCCTAGGGAACACAAAGGAGATGAGAAGTCAGGAATGCTTTTATCCAACTTAAAAAAAAAAAACTATTTATTTTGAGAAAGAGTGAAAGCACGGGTGGCGGAGGGGCAAGGAGAGAGGGAGAGGGAAAATCCCAGGCAGGCTCTGCACTGTCAGCTTAGAGCCCAAGTGAGGCTCGAACTCACAAACCATGAGATCATGACCTGAACTGAAATCAAGAGTCAGCCACTCAACCAAATGAGCCATCCAGGGGCCCCTCAACTTTTCATTTTCCTTTATAATTGTTCCTTGTGGTGCCACCTTCTACCTTCTCCCATCTCTGAACACCGGTTCTGCATTCTTCACTGTGAACTTAGGACTTGTCCACATGCTTTACTGAGGTCATTCGACAAGTATTTGTTAAGTAGCTACTATTATGCCAGGCACTGGAGTTGTAAACAAAACCAAATCCTGGCCTTCTGAAGCTAAATTAATACACAGCAGGACTGATAACAGGCTCAGACAAAAAATAAAGTAGGGCAAAGCAAAGAGCGAGTTGTCAGAGGTGGATGACTATAAGTAGGGACTTGAGGGAAGTGAGGGAAACCTGGAGAAAGAACATTCCAGACAGGAGGAGCGGCAAGTACAAAGGCTCAGGTATGAGCATGTTTGGGGAGGAGGCCAAAGTGTGGGGACAGAGTAAGCAAAGAGCGAGAGGTAGGAAGTGGGTGCAGAGAGAGAGTGCCTCACAAGCAGAGTGAAGAAGGGGCTTCCAAGGAGAGCTTACAAGAGGAACCATGTAAAATGATGCTCGTGTTCACATGAGGACGGTAAGAACCAAGAAGTGACCTTGGAATTGGAACTCAAAGGAATCGGTAGCATCCACAAGAACAGTCCCTCCCAGTAGCCGGGATGGGAGCAGAAAGAGTGGAAACAGGGTCCTCAGGAGTCTGTGCATAGAAAGAGTCAGAGAGAAAAGAAGGTCCAGCTGGAGAGGAAGGTGAATTACAGTTTTTTGTTTTGTTGATGATGATGATGATGGGATAAACAGCATATTTTTAGCCAGATAGGGATAATCCAGGAGAGGAAATATCATGACCCTTGCTCTCCTTTATTATGTATGTTTCCTTGATCCCATGTCTGCCTTGTATCTCCCACATCTTCCCTTTAATGAAGCTGAGCTTCCTCTTGCATAATCCTAAAGCATCATGATATAAATAGCTTTGTTGTACTCTTTTATGAGTTTTACAGGCAGGAAATGTGATAAACTCTCTATAAACTAATTTCCATGTCTAATAGCCCGTGAATTCCTCCCTGCAACCAAAAAAAAGTTGCTCATACATGTCATCTTTTGCTAGAGGAATGTCAAAACAAAAGCCATAGTGTACGTACAACAGCTTAAGTTTACCTCTCATTAGCTCTAATCAAAAATGTTTCTGAACCACACATGCAAGAAGAGAAAAATCGCCGACATTAAGAAAGTATCTTAGCCTGTGGAAACAGTAAACCGATGTTCACATGAAAAATGTCACATGTAGTAAACAACATTTTCTCCTGTAAGAAAAGATTAATTTTGCTGTCACATGTGATTTTAATATAGCTTTGCCATCATGCATGACAAGTTTTATTTGCTAGTGTAAATTTGTAGAACAAGGGATCGTCACTCGACCATTCCATTGAAGAAATCTAAAAATCTTCAATATGAACAGAAAGAAGATGGTCATCCTTTTTTTTTTTTTTTAATGTTTTATTTATTGGGAGAGAGAGAGAGAGACAGCGTGAGCAGGGGAGGGTCAGAGAGAGAGGGAGTCACAGACTGAAACAGGCTCCAGGCTCTGAGCTGGCAGTCAGCACAGAGCCCGACGCGGGGCTCGAACCCACGAACCGCGAGATCATGACCTAAGCGAAAGTCGGACGCTTAACCGACTAAGCCACCCAGGCGCCCCAAGTCATCCTTTTTTTAAATGTTTTTTTTTCTTTATTTCTGAGAGAGAAAGAGGCAGCGTGAGCAGGGGAGGGGCAGAGAGAGACACACACACAGAATCTGAAGCAGTCTCCAGGCTCTGACCTAGCTGTCAGCACAGAGCCTGGCACAGGGCTCGAACCCATGAACCATGAGATCGTGACCTGAGCTGAAGTCAGACGCTTAACCGACTGAGTCACGTAGGTGCCCCAGAAGATGGTCATTCTAATGGGACTTAGATAAAGGACACATCAGCTGAGCTACTTCGGTAAATTCCATGTAAATTGACATCGAATAAAGAATTGTTTCTAATACGGGGGCACCTGGGTGGCTCACTTGGTTGAGTGTCCGACTTCGGTTCAGGTCATGATCTTATAGCTTGTGGGTTCGAGCCCTGCATCGGGCTCTGTGCTGACAGCTCAGAGCCTGGAGCCTGCTTCGGATTCTGTGTCCCTTTCTCGCTCTGCCCCTCACCCACTAATGCTCTGTTTCTCTCTCTTAAGAATAAATAAAACACTAAAAATTTTAAAAAAGAATTGTTTCTATTACAGAAATGGCCTCTCTGCATGATCCATGAGAAAAACAAACCTTTTTTTTCTAGTTCAGAGATTTTAAATTAGTGATGTAAAATATGTGATCAGGAGTTTTAAAATCCTGTATTTTAAAAAGCTCTAAATCGTACCTTTCACATTTCTCACCTTTTTCTGACACCATGTTAAATTCCTTCTGGAATAACATGAAAAATGGATACTCTTGGTTTGACAGATTTTAGCTGAGTCACCAAATGAGCCTTGCTGTTGATGCTGTGTAGTAACTGTAATCTCCTTTTTCAGCAGCACAGAGTGTTAGCATTTCTGGTGCTTACCCAAGACGCCAGCCACCTATTCGTATTCAGTACAGACCATTGCCATGGGCTACAGTTAAGGAAATAGGCTGGCTGTCCTGGACTTTGCAGACTTGTATCTCTGTGTCAGAGGAGAGTACCAGCACATTCTTGAAGCATGTGCTGACTTCCCGATCTTCAGAAATGCCTTCACTGAGTTACAGTTTAAAATTTAATCTCCATATATATTGAGGATTTGTGATTTTTAAAAAGCGTTGGAAAAGTTTCTCTTTCTTCTGTATTTTTAGATTCGTACTGCTTACAATTCACATGTCTTATTCAGAAAACCACATCAAAGATTTCTCTAAGAAATTAGAATCAAGAAAATGTGGTAGTAGTTTTGCGTTATCCAGACCATCTTAACGTGCTTTTCTTTTTCAGAAATGAACAGTATAGTCCATTGTGTTTCCATTAATACTTTTGCTTGAATAAAGTTCAAAACTTGTCCAATTATCATACTTCTCCCCAGTATCTGGTAAAACACATGTGTCCGTTTTTCTAGTTTCTCTTCTCAAAAATTATTTTAAACTGCCACACTTTATATGTGCAGAGTTTTAAAAAATTCAGTCTAAAGGATCAAATACTTCTAAATAAATAAAAATTAGAGAATACAAGCTAATATAGTGAATGGAAATATACAAATATATGATAGGTATATAAGTGGAAATAAATAGAAAGAGGAAGATATGAAAGGGTGTATATTTCTTCTTCCCCATGTGTCTGTGTAGCGAAAGGCAATGTAGTCAGTCACTACAACTAGAACTACGGAGGTGGATTTTCGTGGTTGTCTGGATTCGAAACACAGATCTGCCCCAAACTGGTGTACGACCCTGAGCAAATAATTTGACCGTGTTAAGTTTCAGTTTCCTCACTGCAGAAGTTGGTTAACTGTGGTATCTACCATGGGATTATATTACAAGATTTAAAGGAGATGATATCTCCTTAGCCCAGTGCCTGGCCCGTAACAAATCCTCGGTAAGTGTAGGATGATGTAGTGATGAGCCAGGTGCTATGCTGGGCATGGGTGTGGAGAAGAAAGACATTCTGTTGTCTGCCTTCCAAGAGCTTATAGCAGAGTGTCCTTTAAGATGCTCCTTCTGTGGAAGCTCTCTAAAGGGAAAAAGATACTGACCTTGGGAAAAAACACGAAGATCATCTATCCCAGTTTACTTCCCATTATAGGAATACCATTTTTACAGGGCTAGTAAGTAGACACTGAGCTCATGATTTTGTACTCTTTCTTGGGAGAACGATATGGGAAGAGTACAGACTCTGAAGTTGACCAGATCATTTATTCCATTATTATATGACCTCAAGAACCTCTCTGAGACCCAGGCTCCTCCTTTCTAGAATAGCATGATGACATCTCTCAGGCTTGGTTGCCAGATGGTTGAATGAAGGTACATGTGAAGCACTCGCTGTGTCTGAAACACTACTGGCTTCTTGTTCACTTTCTTCAAATAAAAAAGCATCTTAGTTATTTTTTGGCATCTGTGATTGCTAGGACAATTTTCTCCATTCTCAGATTAAAGCTGTGTCTGTATAAATTTTACCAGTAAACTGTGCTTGCCCGTCATGAACTCATCTAAGTCCCCTCTCGCCTATCATTGTGCTTTTCAGTCTGCAGACATCCTAGTGGAGATTCTTTAAATGCTTCGTTCAAAACAAGATGTATTACATCTATGTCATTTATCTTTTCCACAAACCTAGGAGCTAATAAGAGTGAGACTAATTTGACATGATTTCATGTTAAATCCTGCAGGCTTCTAATGATTCATAGAGTTGTATATAAATTTAGTTTTTCTATAAGATGGAAGAAAGTGAATATGATACACTAAATTCTTTCATAAATTTTATGTATACCCATTCAACTAAGTTGTTATTTATGGATGGAATTATAGTAGCAAATCAGTACTTTCAAAGGCTAAGTCAAATAGAACCCTGCATAGTTTTCTCAAAATGTGATTTGGACACCCAGACTCATTGCTTAAGAGTTCACTGGAGGAAGAAGGCAAAAAAAAAAAAAAAGATTTAAATCAAAGTCCCGGTTATTTGTCAAAAATTATCCCTGTGAGGTTTTTTTTAGCTTACCCTTATTTTCTCTGTTCATCATCATTTATTGAGTTACTTTTTAAATGTCTAGTGAATTCTCACCTGTGTGAGCTTTATTATTATTCCTGGGAATGTAAAAATGAATGTACATGATCCCCGATCTCAAGGAACTTCGTATTCAACAAGGCAAAAGACAGATACATGAATGTAGCGGTGAGTCTTTAAAATAGGACTTCCTAGAGGGTCAGATAAATACTTTCTATAGGAAGCTATTTTTGAGCTTAACTTGAAGGACCCTTAGAAGAAAAAGAAAGAGAATGGGTAGTCCCAGAGAAACAGATCTAGCAAAGACCTCCCACAGGGGTGCTTAGTGGTAACGCATGGTTGGAGCCCACGGGACATTGTAGAGACTAAGGAGAAATTAGGTTTGTTGTAAACGGCCTTGAATACCTCACTAGGAAACTTAGACAATGTTTTCTTGGCAAATGAATAAGGGGTTCAGATGCGATTCCCATGTTTGGGACATTTGTGAAGGATGGATGAGAGCAGTGTGGAAGCCATTCTGTAGGGTGTGGCAGTGACCCAGGTGGCGTAAGGAGAAGACTTGAAAACAATCAGGGACAGTGGGATTTAGGTTGGGACAGATTTAAAAAACCTTACTAAGGAATCATTAATACCTGAACTCATTACCATTTACATATGCATGGAGGGTTGGTGAGGAGGGAGAGAAAGGATTCAGAGGATGAATAGTTACGGATAGTTATGTTCTTTTTTTAATTTAATTTTAATTCAATTAATAAAACATTAACTTTTCAATGTTTATTTGTTGGGGAAGAGGGGTAGAGAGAAAATCTCAACCAGGCTCTGCACTGTCAGTGCAAGAGCCCTGTGCAGGGTTTGAACTCACGGACTGTGAGATCATGACCTGAGCTGAAATCAAGAGTCGGACACTAAACTGATCTGCTAGCCAGCCAGGTGCCCTGGATGGTTATGCTCTTAACCAAGGTCTGGGTGGGAGAGGAGAAAAGAATGTCCATGGGGATCTGGAGCTCAGGGGAAAGATCAGAACTAGAGGTGTGGATCTGAGAGTCTTCAGCATAGTTGGAATTATTCAGTAGGGATTGCCTATAGATACCACAGGGTCAAGATTAGCCTGTGGATGGGGGTGGGGGAGGGGGTTTAATAAATAGCAGTAGAAGAGATTGAGGAAGCATGGCCAGAAGAATAGTTGGAAAGCTGAGGACCAAAGGGTAAGAGAATTTTAAAATTAGGGACTAGTTAACCACTTCAGAGTGATTACTGTGATTGAGGAGGGTAGGGTCTAGAAAGTGCTGGTGGGTTTGCCAGTTAGGAAAGTGTGGCCACTTTTACTCTACAGAGAGGCTGATGTGAATGATGATCTGTGTGTGGGGTGGCGGAGGGGGTGTTTGCTTTGAAACCAGAGCACAGTGGTGTATATCCATAGCCATCTTTTCTCAGCTGAAGCCATTCCGAAACTATAGGAAGTTTTCTTCTGAAGTAGCCCATCCACGGGTAATGTTCTACATTTATAGCATCTTAGTCACCAAAGAGATTCAGCTTCTGGGAATCCATCTGATTGGTTGAAAGTGTTTTCTTACAAATAAATGATCCATCCTTTTTACCCATGGACATGCTGCAAAAAGTTTCAGGAAACACTGATGTACATTATCGCTGCTTATTGGTTTTATGTTTGATATATAGTTGAAGTCTTTAGAACATGAACACAGAACATCTGTCATGAAATCCTAGATTTAGACTATGAATATTTCTCAAAATTCAGTTACTGTCATTGATAGATCAGGTGGCCGGCGTGCAGCATGTATTACTGTGAGGCAAGTGCGGGACCGCATGGGAGCCCTACATGGGGGGGCCAGGTCCTCACTAACTGTGCAAGTGCTTCTTCAGCTTCTGCTGAGCCGTGCTCCTGTAGCATCAGAGAAATGGAAAGGTGTTCTCAAAGCCTGGCTTCCCTGAGTCAAGGGCAATTTTGTGTTCATTCTAATTGTTCTCCATAACCATCTGAGGTGCAGATGCAGTGTTCCCTCTGAAAGGCTGGATACTGTCAGTGATGAAATTCGGAAATTCACATGTGCTTGAGAAAACTGAAGTCCTTGTGTTTGAGGGGAAGAAGTGACATTTTTGGTTGATTGGTCCCATTGTGTCGCTACGGGGTTTGTGATGTTCCTGTGTGTGTGTGTGTGTGTGTGTGTGTGTGTGTGTGTGTGTGTGTGTGTTTGCAATCATTACACTTATAAGGCAGAGAAGCCAGAGCCAGGAGTAACCTCCCCCCAGATCACCTTTAAGTTCACAGGTGTCTAACACCTACTTCCGTCTTTACCTGGAGACAGGGACCCATAACGTTAAAGCTGGCGCTTCCAACCAGCCTTTGTCTAGAGTGTCTCACTGCCCATCTTCGCTGTGTGTATGTGGATCTTTGTTTCCCCTTTCTCCTAGAAAATTGTAAATTTTGTAGGCAGGCACAATGGTGCTGTGTTTCGGCGAAGTACATCGTGAACTGGTCATAAGGATAATGATGTCTGCTCTTAGCTGCTGCTTCTCTGGATCAGGACCTCCAACATGTGACATCCCAGGGCTGGGCTGCCCTTAAACCTCTCCCAGGCTGTAGACCCCAGTAAGGAATCAGGCTACTGAGACAGCAAGCCTCATTGGAGCCAGCAGGAAATGAATCCGTCTGCCACAGATACTTATTTAGACCAAATTATTAATGTTTAGTGGCAGGAAAGTGACTCCCTTTCTCCCTCCATTGAATGATGAGAGCATATCTGTTTTCTTGATAAGATTGTGGCCAGCCTGGCCTTTGCTCTGGAAGGTAGATAAAAATGATTCTGCCTGCAGGCTGCAGAGATGTCTGGTTTCTTTTCTCTGTTTCTTGCTGAGAGTATCTCCCTTATTCATCTCACAAACCGTCTTTAAACTTAATCACACTGAACTTTTTGTATATGTTTGCCTCACAATAAATGAGTCTGGGGCTGGGAAAGGGGGGGCTATGGGGAAGTACAGAGAAAACACATCTTTATTAGGAGAGAAATAAGAAACCACTCTCTTTGTTTAGAAAAACCCTTGGGTTAAATGTGCCTAGTTATAATAAGGGAAAATTTGGGGAAGGTTTCCGTTTGTTTTGAAAAATACCAAAATAAAAATAATAATTGGAATGCAAATTAGTTTCAGCAAATTCTGTGATAAAAAGTATTTTTCCTATTGTCATTCTCCTGGGCTCAAGCAGTCTGCGCTTCATAATTTCTGGATTCATAACTGCTTAAAACCAAATGAAGTTGTTACAGTTAGGATATTTCCATATAAGGAATTTAAAAATCCTATAGGTGTATTACAGTCTGTTTTCTTTTCTTAGGTTACATTTATAGCTTTATTTTTTAGAAAATAATTTTAATATAAAAAAATTTTAAGTAAATTTAAATTTAAGCTTTAATACTTTAAAGTGTGTATTTTTTTCCCTCTGGTCACTTTGCCCTGTATCACAAAAACAGTCTCATCTGAGAGAGAATCTCACAGTCCTATTCCTCACAAAATGTTTCCCTCCCAGAGCGCCTAGGTGGCTCAGTTGGTTAAGCGTCTGCTATGGCTCAGGTCATGATCTCCTGGTTCGTGGGTTCGAGCCCCACATCAGGCTCTGTGCTGACAGCTGGCTCAGAGCCTGGAGGCTGCTTCAGATTCTGTGTCTCCCTCTCTCTCTGACCCTCTGCTACTTGCACTGTCTCTCTCTGTCTCTCAAAAATAAATAAAAAACATTAAAAAAATGTTTCCCTCCCTGCGCTGATGTAGGCCCACAAAATCTGTCATTACCAATGAATGGCATCACACATCTTTACCTTGATAAGCTTGAATTTCAGTTTTTATATTCATTCCAGAATTACTTTCCATCTCTGCAGATAACCTGCTGAGTAAGCCTGTTGGGCGATGCGACACGGCGAGGTATGCAGTGTCTTAGAGTCTTAGACGTTTGGAGCGGAAAGCCCTGCCTGTCTGTAAGCCTGACTTCTGGGCTTATGTCACAGCTGGGGTCCCTGAAAGATGTGGGGGATGGGGAGGAGCCCGATGGCAGCTAAAATGACTGCTTCCAGGCCTGGGAATTCTATTCGTTTAGCTAGAATTGAACTCAGTCTTACTGCTTTAATTTGAACCCCGTTTAAATTAGCTTGGTTACTTGGTTTTCCCCTCTGGAGAAGATAGAAATCATTGAAGAAGATAGATTCTCTACTCGAGGCAGGCATGCTGGTGCCAGTGAGAGGTGGTCACTACCTGCTATCTTACCGAGCATCGGAAGAGAAACCGTGGACAGAAAATAAATACAGCAAAGTACGAGTGTTAGGTCCATGCGGGGAGGAGCTGCCCCATGCATATGTATCTTCGGAAGCCTTGAGGGTGGCCCTGTATCTGCACGTTACAGCAGTGACGAAGTCAGGGATGAACATAGGCCATCAAGTCAAAGTTAAATTGTTCCTCCATTTATTTAAAAGTTTGCTTTTTTTTTTTAAGAAAGGCTTTATTCAGAATTGGTTATACAACGTTGGCCCTTGAAAGGAATGAGTCTCCATCTTTTAAGAATCACAAATTGATTCATGTCACTCTGTCTCATCATTGCCTGAATGAAACTTTGCTGATGGCAAAAATTATTTCGTTCAAATTGGTCACCGACTCTATTTGCCAAGCTGATTCCATGTATGTCATTTGGTTATTTCCTATAATTAAATTCACTGTCGTATTATGATTGCTTTTGGTCTTCCACTTAGGGACAAATATGTACTTTCGATATTTATTCAGCCTAGTTCTGTTTCTGAAATCCTATAGACAATAAAAGCTATTAACAGCGAAATTTTAACACAAACACCAAATTCTACAGCCATTATACACCACTCAGTATCCTTCTCTTCTGTCTAAGAGGTAATGCTACATTTCCTGTTTTCTAGTCTCTGCTTTCTGTGTTGTTTTTCCAAGATCACTAAAGGTGATGAGTGAAGACTTTTCATTGTCGTATGATTTGTTTTTGCTCGTATTTTCTTTCTGTAATCTAGATCGCAGATTAGAAACTGCAACTGTTAAATAAGCTTATCAAAGATGTCATCTGAAATTTTTTTACTTCCCTTTTTAGTTCTCTAGTAGGGTGAAATCTTGATTAACAAAATGCCCTGGCAAGTCCCCTCTGTGTGAATGCAGCCAGATTCAAAAGAACATGTGTTCATGAATCATGCATTAGACCTTTGTCTGCACACCATCCGCAGCCCTCGCCCTAATCGTAGTTTAAACCCAAGTGCAGGCAACATTTGGAAGCCAAGGACTGTCTTCTTCAGCCCAGCCATGGTTTCCTCTCTCTCCTTTCTCTTTTTATAAATGAAGTATCGTCCCTCTTTTCACTCCCCACCTCCTTTCCAAACGGGACGGAGTGGTCATTTTTATTTATGGTTTGAAATGTTATCACCACCATGCTTTTTCGCTTAAAGCCTGTGATGTCTAGCTGTGAGATAAACATCTTTTTCCTACTCAGTTTAAGAAATTTTCGGCATGATTGAATGAGGGGTGAGGCAGGAGGGAAGGAGGGTGGAACGTGTACAAGTGGTTACTCAATAGGCTGAACTTGGAGGAGCCAGCTGATGAGCCCGCCGTGCTCGCCCAGATGGAGAGCGAGCAGGAGACGCTCACAGGGACAGCGGCCTCAGCCCTCTCCTTCCCGCCTTCTCCCTCGTTATGCTTCTGATTTCTGCCAACCCTGGCTGTGTCTCTCACCTCCAGGGACACATTCTTTTTCCTGCCTAAAGTGTGGAAAAAATGTCTTGTTGTCAGAGTTTTGCTGAAATAAAATTGGCACTTGGAAGAAGCCACATTTGCTGGGAAGCTTAGGAGGGGTGCAACTGCACAAAGTGCTGAAGTGAGCAAGTTCTTGGGGTGTGGGCTGGGACCCGGTGTGCACTGGGGGGAGAGGGGGCTGAGGAAGCACAGTGGTTAGGGGCTCAGTGTGGCTGCCCAGTCCAGGCTTCAGAGGAACACCTCTGCGCCAGGGCGCAGTTTCTCAGTGTCGCCCACAGGCCGAGTGCGCCGCATTCTGGGGTGCCGCTGAGATCCCCACTGGTCACAGGGCCTGGCCGAGTGAGGCGGGCCCAGAGAACTGCATTTTAACATCTGCTCCAGGCTTGTGCTCTTCAATCTGAATAGCAACTACTTAAGGTTCTGGTGCGTAGTGGGTCAACTCCCCCTATCATGGATTTGTGCCTGCGTAGGGTGCCTAGGATGCTGTGACTGACCCACCCCAGCCACACACGTCAGAAACTGGAACATAAAGCAGACGCCAGTTCAATCACTGGCCTGTAGGGGTGTGGGGACCCTATGGTAGCACAGGGGACAAGTGTGTATGTTCTCTATTCCTTTTCTCACTTGGCCTTTACACATACGATTGTTTCATCCTGTCCCGGTTCCCCTTCTGAGAAAAGTACGTGCAGTAAAGATTTCTCTTTGAAACAAGGCTCAGCTGTCAACCTGGTCCAGAAAGATTTCCACAACCCCTACCCTCCTCCCCGACATGGCCGACCTCTACAGCCCTAGGCGGTAGTGCATAATGCACACGTGATTTACTTAGTTACGTGGGTAGCTCTCCAATTAGACAGTGAATATAAATGTCCTTATCAAACTGAGCCAAGCCTAGTGCCTGGCCTGGAGTTACTGCTCCCTAAAGGACTGTCACGTGGGGTGAGCTAGATCTTCTGAGGGTCCTAGACACACACGTTGTAGTCTTCGTCATCTCTGCCGTAAGGAAGGGCTGAATTTGTTTTTGTGTAAAATTAAGTA
Source organism: Proteles cristata cristata (assembly GCA_017311185.1). Lineage (NCBI taxonomy): Eukaryota > Metazoa > Chordata > Mammalia > Carnivora > Hyaenidae > Proteles > Proteles cristata. The sequence goes on from JAESUZ010005395.1 coordinate 446,016, forward strand.
TGTCTGTATTAGATCCGTCTTCCTGTGATCCTTAGAAAAATGCGTTTTACAAGCAAAATAAGGGCGCCTGGGTGGCTCAGTAAGTTAAGCCTCCAACTTTGGCTCAGATCGTGATCTCACAGTCCCTGAGTTTGAGGTTCACGTCGGGCTCTGAGCTGACAGCTCGGAGCCTGGAGCTGCTTCAGATTTTGTGTCTCCCTCTGTTTGCCTCTGTGGGGGGGGTGGGGGGGCAAAAATCAATAAACATTAAAAAATGTTTAAAGCAAAATAAATATGTTAGTGAGAAAATGAAAATGCTTTGGTGATCTAAATATTTGTGAAGTACATTTTTTTAATAAACGTCACGAAATAATTTAAAGAGCTCCAAGTAACTTTAAGAGGGGAATCTACTAGATTTTGGTTAAGTGCTTTAAAAAAATAGATTTTTAAATTCCCTGTCCAAATAGTTAAATTTACTGGTAGCTATTTCAAAGGAAGAGGGCCACTCTGCAATCCTTTGTTATAAAGAAAATGTTTTTGTCTTCAAGTGTTTAGAGGAAGGCAATTTATGACTTGGGTAGAAAGTAATAAAAAGTAGTAACAACGGAGCATATTCTAAACTGTCATCATTTTCTGGAATTACTAATAATATCAACTCGGGCATTTTCTGTCCAAAAGGAATTACTTTCATTTGTCATGCTTTCGTGTAAATGCTCGTACCAATCTTATCGCTGCTAGGCTGGATTATTTGCCTTCTTCCACTGTTTCAAAACAGGTGTTCATTCAGTTATGTGACAGAGGGATTCTGCCATTAGATTGTTCACCACAGCGCTCAAGAAATATATTTATAATTCATTTCTTTCAGGAAATAAGCTTGAAGATCTGCATTAAAAAAATCTTTCATTAAGATAAGTCCGGGCGCCTGGGTGCTCAGTCGGCTAAGCGTCCAACTTCAGCTCAGGTCATGATCTCATGGTTCGTGGGTTCGAGCCCCATGTCAGGCTCTGTGCTGACAGCTCAGAGCCTGGACCCTGCTTCAGATTCTGTGTCTCCTTCTCTCTCTGACCCTCCCCTGCTCATGCTGTCCCTCTCTCTCAGAAATAAATGAAACATTAAAAAAAAGATAACTCACAGCCTTTTTAGTTTTTCCAGAAATGCTCCACTTTGAATCCCCATGGGTAATTATAATAATAAAAAAATAAAGTGATAGGTTATTTTCCTACCTATGGAATCCTTTATACTTGTTAGTATAATCCCAGTTTAAATTTTCTTACTATTTGTTTAATTAAAACAATCACGTATACTTTTCATAGCATTTTACAATTTATAAAAAACTTTTTAAATAAATAAAACATTTTTTAAATAAAACATTTCTGATCTTTGAGACAACTCTGTAATAATAATAACAATGCTATTAAATATTATGTAAGCCTTTATTTATTTTTTTTGACTATTTGAGGGAATACAAGAGTTCATGGTGTCAGGACATTTCACAGCATCAAACAGCAGATCCAGAACTTAATGGAGAACTTATCTCTAAATAACATCCTCTCTTAGCTATAGCTCTAGTGAATTCAGCGTTGTTTTCCTTGGGCTGTGTTTTTAATAAGAACTCCTAGAAGCGTCAAAGTATTATTATTGCGCACTCTATTTTCTGTTTTCAAATAAATGGTTTGTTCTATTGCTCGATGAAATTTTCACTGCAGATGACTTTCAGATGCGGACATTGAATCTAAAATAATTTTAATTAGGCATATGAGTTTTTATATAATACTGTTTATTGATTGATTTTAATGCTTCAGATTTGTGGAAGGGTGCCAGTCCTACTTATGTCGTAAATAAATATCGTATTTATGTCCTAGAGCCAATCTCAGTGCCCTTACCTGAACATGAGAGATATTTCCTTAATTTCTTCTACAAAGGACTCCTTTAATATAGAATAAAATGTAGACATAAAAATGTTCACATGTTTTGTATATCATTCCATTCGACAGCCTTTGAATCCAGGGTGAGAACCCGTGAATGAATTAGCCTCTAGATCAACGTTTTTGAATCAAATGTCAGATAATGTTCCTGTGTGTGTGGTACTTTCTCCAATGATTTCAAATCCCTAATGAGTTGTTCCTTGCTCACCTGCCGTAAGGTCTTGTTTAAATATACGTGTCTTCTCTCCCCCAGAGTAAAAGAAGCTGAAGAGGTGTGTAGGCAGAAAAAGGGAAAATCACTTTATAAAATAAAACCACGACATGACTCTGGAATTGTAAGTATTTAACTCTTCCCTTTTTTAACTTGTGATGTTCTTTGGCTGTTAAACACCATTTTCACAATATATTCCAGCTTCTGTAATAACACTTGAATTACTTTCCTCTTAAGTATGAATGGATAATATGCTCTGACTTGAAGAATCTCCTTTTTTTATGCCTTTAATCAGGCCCAAAAGGCAAAGAGAATCTCAGTATCTATATTCAAAGCTCAAGAATTAAGGGAATGCGTATACCTGGATGTGTGTGTGTTGGTGAGATTTGGGGGGCAGTTTTTCACCTTCTCCATTACCCATGTGTCACCAGTACAGGGCTGTGTTTGAACCCAGAGTGGCTGTTGTGATGGGAGTTAGCACCATTGGGATCTAAAAGATGATGGGAAATGCTGAGTACCAGTAGTGCCCTTTGCTCAGACCGGGGGCTCCGACCTGGCTTGTACCCATAAAGTGGCTCTACAGAGTTGACTGTCTAACAGCTGTCAGCCAATAGCCTGAGTTTAACAAGCTTATTTAAGGTTCCTACTTACCCACTTCTTTCTTTAAAACACCAAGTTTATACCCTGGGAGGCAGGGCTTGTTAAAAATGATGAGTTTTCTGGGATGCCTGGGAGACTCAGTAGGTTAAGCATCTGACTTCAGCTCAGGTCATGATCTCTCGGTTCATGAGTTCGAGCCCCACATTGAGCTCTCTGCTGTCAGCACGGAGCCAGCTTCAGATCCTCAGTCTCCCTCTCTCTGCCCCTCCTCTGCTTACACATTAAAAAAAAAAACCACACACACACACACACACACACACACACGTTTTCCCTTGTGGCACTCAGTATTTTTAAAAATGTTTTGAGGTTTTTTTTTTTAATATTTTTATTTATTTCTAGGAGAGAGAGAGAGAGAGACAGCATGAGCAGAGGAGGTTCAGAGAGAGAGGGAGATACAGACTCTGAAATAGGCTCCAGGCTCTGAGCTGGCAGTCAGCACAGAGCCCGAAGCGGGTCTCGAACCCACGAACCGCGAGATCATGACCGAAACGAAGTCGGACGCTTAACCGACTAAGCCACCCAGGCACCCCAAAAATGTTTTGAGGTTTTATTACTTGGTACCACAAGAGTAAGGAAGTGATGCTGTTTGTTTGGGGTTTTATAAATTTAGAAAAAAATTTTTTTAATTTATTTCTGAGAGAGAGAGAGAGCATGAGCAGGGGAGGGGCAGAGAGAGGGGGAGACACAAAATCTGAAGCAGGCTCCAGGCTCTGAGCTAGGTGTCAGCACAGAGCCCAACTCAGGGCTCGAACCCACGAACCATGAGATCATGACCTGAGCCGAAGCCAGACGCTTAACCGACTGAACCACCCAGGTGCCCTGAGTGATGCTGTTTTAAATGAAAAGTTGGTTTAGACCTTAAAATAGGAACGTTTTGAATTGGATAGTCTCATGTAGTCTAAATGGTCAGATGAGCATCCTGACTTTGGCTCAAGTCATGATCTCGGGGTTCATGAGTTCAAGCCCTGTGCTGAGCTCTGCTGTCAGTGGGGAGCCCTCTTTGGATCTTCTGTCCCTCTCTCTCTGCCTCCCTCACTCACGCACTCTGTCTCTCTCTCTTAAAAATAAATGACTTTTAAAAAATGGAAAAGATATCAAAATAACCCAAATTGGAATATGATTAAACCCTGCTTAGAAAAAGTTAGGAATTACATCCCCATTTAAAATGTATTTTCCCTTTAGTTTCTCTATATCAAAATTCATCTTATCTAATGACAATTACCTTATAGTTGAGGTTATTTTCTGCTTTTTTGATCTGAGTACAACCTAAAAGGTGCTCTGAATTAGAAGGAATAGTTATTAATCAACCTAATCATGCTCTTATAAGGATAATAGAGAATAAACCGTCAGTTCGATCTTTATATATTTGTGCCTAGGATGGAGAAGAAGAAAGGGGAGTTGGCACTTTTTCTCACTGGTGAGAAGCTAAGTTTTTAATGCTTTTTTTTCCCCTCAAAAATATTCGGTGATTTGGCTGGGGAAAATTCTTACAGATAAAACAGATTTTACTTACATCTTCCTCCTCTAGGAGCTGGTGAATCTTCAATCTCTTCCTAGAGAATTTAATCCAAATGAAAAGATCTTATTTGGGCTATTCTATACTTTGTGCATTTTTTAAAGTTCTTATTTCTAACTATATACCTTTTCTCTGGTGCATTTATTTTCAGAAAGCAAAGATAAGCATGAAAACCTGAAGAATGAAAAGCAGAACGGACACCAGTCCCCACAACCACTTCCACAACATTCAGCTGACCTGAGGGTGGGAAGGAAACTCTACCATTTTGTTCATTTTTCCTCTTGACCTCTAGCATAATCCTTGTGTTTTCTGGACAGTTCACCAGTTGTTGAATTTTACTGTACATTCATCAAAATGCAAAAGTGGTAGACCAGTGGAGAATTTGACACCTTTTCTTTTTGTAAAGTTTATGGTATAATGTTGATAGACCAAAACAGCATGTATAAGAGGCAATATTTGCATTAATGCTGAACATGCTAAATGTTAACTTACAGTTTACTTTTTGTGAGAACATTCCTTACCCCAGCAAAACACTTTTCCTTTCTACTGACAACCAGTGCCCTGTGCCACTGCATTTAGATTTATGGCTAAAATGTTATTTCTAGTGAATTGTTTGTATCAGTTTCATGTCTACATATAAATTTTCTATTTTAAAACTTAAGTACCATTTATATATCATAATCAAGGCTTCCCCAACTCTTGGGTTGCTCTCCATAACTATATATTTGTGAAAGAAGATTATCATTTTTTTACTCAAGTCAGATAATGGATAGAAAAAAAATATAACAAAAGGAAAGCCCTTTCCTAGAAATCATTTAATATAGGCAGAAATCAGGGTTTTAAGTTTAATGAGGGCTTTTATCAGCCCATGTTCTTTGAGACCCTACATAAAGCTCATCATCAGCTCAAGTAAATTCAGGTGTGCCTCTCTATAACGTTACCATTGGCCTTCACAAAGAAAATATGACTCAGTATTTTGAAGGAATTTAAATAAATGATGTTCATAAAATTGCCAAACATGATTAATTGTTGGCAAAAAAAAAGTAAGTTTTCAGATGAATTGGCGTCTGTTAATTAACGTACCTGCCTGAGTATTTTTACATGATTGGAATCATCTCTATGTGTTATAGCAGGTGATTTAAAGCTGTAAAATGAGTATGTAATGATTTGTTACCTGAAGGAGCCTAGGAAAAGGATTTTATTTTATTTCACTTTAAGGGGGAAGAAGAGCAAATCTCCCACTCTTTGTGAGAGTATTTTAAAGTCAGCTCAAGATGCATTGTGATGGCTTGGTCTAACATTAATAGGTGGATTTTTTTTTTCTAATTCTTTCAGTGATATTTGTTGGGGCTTATGGATGTTGATGAAGGGGAGAATTTCTTGCTCTCGGAAACCAATTATGGAAAGACTTAAAAAAGAAAATGTTCTGAATCATAACTATGTTTGCATTTATGTAAAGTATGGTCTTTGACCTTTTAGTTTATAGTTTAAGTGCAAAGAAACAGTAGTGGGTTTGGTTTGTTGTTTTCTAGTCTTCCTGTCTCCTTCAGTCCCTCCAATGTGTATATTGCCATTCTTCACTGAAATAATAGGGCATTTAACCAAGATCGCTATGTGCAATACTGTATTTAGTGTTTCTATTTCAATTTTTCTAGGATGTTAATTTATATGAAAATAAAATGAATAATAAAAGGGTTCTGTGCCTATTGTGTGTATATTACCTAAGGATGCTTCCGAAATGCAGCCATCATATTTAACACCGGGGGAAAATAAGTTATACCATTTGAAGATTTTTTAAGAGATTTTGTTTCAGGTTTAACACCTGTTATAAAAAAAATTGAATGCTTCTTATGCAGTCTTAAGGAAGAAGTATTTTCCACTTATGAATCGAAAGATATTTGAGAAATCCTTTTTTCTAAAAGTTAGAAGTTAGATGCAAAAATTCACTTGATCCTGATTAAGTGGTGAAGGACTATTAGATAATCATAAGGCAAAGGGGAAAATTATGGTGCAGATGTGATGGATATAGATGAGGAAATGGAAGGAATGAAAACTAAGCACTCTGCTAATAAAAAGGCATGAAAAGAGTTTCTTTTTCTTCATAAGTAAGCTTTGCATTTAGGTTGATAAGTTTTTAATCTAAACTCTTTTATCACCTGTACACTGGCTTATCATCTACTTTGCCGCAAGGCATGGTGCTAATAACGGAACATCTCAAAGATCAAGGGACAATTTTATGAACATCATTTATTTAAATTCGTCAACCAAGTTGGGAGGAAATAAAATAAAGCAGCAGTTGCAGTTCACTGGAATGTCCAATTCAGAGAGCACAAAAAGCTGGGGTGCATGGCTCAACTGGTAGATCATGGGACCCTTGATCTCAGGGTTGTGAGTTCAAGCCCCACATTGGTAGTCGAGTCTGCTTTTTAAAAACCGAGAGCACAAACAAGCAAAATCTCGAGGGATGAGTGGGTGCAAGTGAAAGGGGAGAAGAGAAATCCACAAAGGGAAAGACAGTGCTCAAGGACATATGGAAACCATCATTTCTTTTGGTTTGGGGTCAAGAGAATCTTAAAGTCATCTATGCCCTTGTAACTCACAGTAAGGCAGTGGGCCAGCAGCATTAACATCACCTAAGAGCTTGTTTGAAATGCGGTCTTTAAAGGTTTCCAAGTGGTCGGTGAAGAGGGGATGATGACGACGATGCACTTCTAAGAGAGGTAGCTAGCTGAGAAGAAGGGAAAAAAAGCATAGAAAACGGATGCAAGATAGTCTGCCACACCTGTGGAAGAATAAGAAATGGGGTATAAGGGAGGGTAAGTGATAAAGACAAACACATAGGATCAGGGGTCAGATCGTTTAACACGAAGATTTTTTATTAAACAGCCTTTTACACAAAGAATATATAACACAAAGAGTAAAAAGTTCATTGTGGAGCCAGTAAATTATTTTGAAGTGGTAACATGAACTGTTTTTTGTTTAATAAAGCCCATTCTGGTACCAGCGTGGGAGAGAGAGTGGAAAAGTATCAGTCCGGAGGCCGGAACACCTTTAAAGAAACGATTACAATTCGAAGGAAGAGATAGGCCTTAATAATAGTAGTCGAGATGGAAACTTGGAGCTGAAAAAGAGATTTGTCAAGGAGTTAAAATATATATGAGAAGCTCTTAAAGTTTTAGGTGTGACAAACAAGAAAGCAGATTGAATTTAAGAGGACAGTCTGATTCTTGAGTGAGTTATTTGGCCAAGTGTGGCTCTGCATCAACAAAGGTGATGGGGAAATGCTTTAATCAAATTTCTTCATAAACGCCAGTGCCTCGGAGAAACCTCTGATAAGCCTTTCGAGAAAAGCAATTTTATCCTTAAATCTACCTCTATATAGTTATTAGTTTACAGCCTGTCACTCTCTCAAGTTTAAATCCAGAAAGACAAGGGCACCTGGGTGGCTCAGTCAGTTAAGGGTCCGACTCTTGATTTCAGCTCAAGTCATGATCTCACAATTGTGAGACTGAGCCCCACTTCAGGCTCCGCACTGGGCATAGAGCCTGCTTGGGATTCTCTGTCTCTCTCCTTCTCTCTCCGTCTCCCCTACTCACATGCTCTCCTTCTCTCTAAAAAATTTGAAAAACACAAAATAAGAAATTTAAATCCTAAAGGACAGAGACTGTTTTCCCTCGAGACTAAATCTGTAACATTAAAAGCAATATGTGGCACTCAATAAAGATGTATTGATTTCATGAAGAACTAAATGAAAGGAAGGAAAGGAAAAAAGTTAAGGTCTGAAAGGGAGTGGAGAATCCACAAGGTGTGCTAGACACGCAGTTGCGATTTCTAGTAGCTGGAAGATATTGATGAAGAACTCGAGAGCTGTAATTCTGAAGATTTTGAGGTAAAAGCGATCTACATTGAAGCGATACTTGAAATCAGGTAGATTGTTGAAATCACCTGGGGAATCTGGAAGAAATGTTAAAAAAAAAAAATGGAGATAGGGTTGAAACTAGTGTTTAGAAGAGAAACAACAGAGAGGTCCCAAAAGGAAGCTGGAGAAGATTAGCCAGGGAATTAAAAGCAGAGAACATGGAAGAAGTGGCTGTGCAGAAGTCAAAGCAAAAGGCACTTCATAGAGAAACTCTCTCTCCACTGACACCATCCTTTTGCCCTTCAACATACTACTATTGTAAATAGTATGTTTACTGTTGTAAATAACAAATGTAATAAAACAGATATCATGAATTGACTTATTCAATATTCATTGAATATTTAGGGAAGCAGCGTAGGAAAGAGATTTAAAACATGAGCTCTGGGGTTCTACTGGTATGGCCGAGTAAGCTTCCAAGAGACCATTCTCCCCAGATAGTAACTGTAAACTCTGAACAAAATATAAAAGCAACTAGTTGGAGGCCCTGGATAATGAACAAAGGAGGCAGGTTCTGGAGACACAGCAGGGGTGGATTTTCTAGGACAAGAATGGCCGGGGCCTGAGGGCAGGCTTCAGGAGTGGTGCTGCACCGAGCTGCTAAAAACTCCTGGGTCAGCAGTCTCTTTGGCCTGATGATATCGTCTTTAAAGTCCCCAGGAGGAAGAGAAACACTGGCAACCAGAATTCTATATCCCAGGAGAATATATACTTCAAGACTGAAAGATACTTGCATTTATAGGAAAGCTATTCATATTTGTGAGGAGCAGAATAGTAAAGAAAGTTCAAGTTGGAGAAGTGATACCAAAAGAAAATGTGCATCTTGAAGAAGAAAGAGCAAGCACTGGAAATGGTAAATACCTAGGAAAATATTTTAAAAAACAAACAAACAATAAAACAAAAAAACAGTTCTTGGAGCACCTGGGTGGCCCAGTCAGTTGAGTGTCTGACTTCGGCTCAGGTCATGATCTCACGGTTTGTGGGTTCAAGCGCCGTGTGGGGCTCTGTGCTGACAGCTCAGAGCCTGGAGCCTGCTTCGGATCTGTGTCTCCCTCTCTCGCTGCCCTCCCCTGCTTGCAGTCTGTCTGTCTCTCAAAAATAAATAAAACATTAACTAGTTATTTTGCTTTTAGTTTAAACACTGATGGTTTATTTTATTTTTTAATTGAAAGAGAGAACATGTGCATGCGAGTGGGGAAGGAACAGATTGAGTGGGAGAAAAAGAATCTTATGCAGGCTCCACATTCAGTGCTGAGCCCAACACAGGGCTTGATCCCCAAACCCCAAGATCATGACCTGAGTCAAAATCAAGAGTCCAACGCTCAACTGACTGAGCTACCCTTGGAATAAATTGCAAGTTTTCTATATTTTACATGAAGTAGGACAATATTAATTCCAAATAGACTGAAAAGTTAAGGATGTATACCCTCAAAATACATAGTATAACCTTTAGTGTGGCCACTAAGAAGTAAGGGAAGGAAGTAGAGCTAAAGAGCCAATAGACCCGTTAAAGTGGAATTGAAAATCTATTTGATTGCTTGAAGTCAAGAAAGTTTGGAGACGACAGAATTAAAGAGGACAGAGGACAACCAACAAGATGACAGCCTTATACACAACCTTATCAATTACCTTACATGTTAATGGCTTAAATACTGTAAAAAGCAGAGATTATCACCCTGTACTTTTTTTGAAAGGCAAGATTATGCTGCCTACAAAAATACAAATTAGAAAGATACAAATAGACGTAGTCATAAATACGTAGGTATTGATACCAGCTTTAGAATAAATGAAATAAAAACTGACAGACTTAAGGAAGAAACAAACAATTCCATAATAATGGCGGGAGGTTTGAACACTCCTTTCCCACTAACTGGTAGAACTAGACAACCAATCAGTAAGGGAAGGAGAGAGGGGGCTGCAAAGAGGGAAGGAAGGAGGAAAGGAAGTAGGGAGTGCAGGCAGAGTGAGAGAGGAATCTGTACAAGGTAATGGGAGCTAAACATGCCCCAATTATGGAGGGAAACCAAACTGGGCTTAACCACCAGAGATGTGGGGCTAGAGTGGAGCTTACCCACCACGACAGTCAATCAAAAATAACTACAGTGGATGTTACACGATATGGCAAAGAAAGCAGTGGGTATGTCATAGCAGGAGAGAGCCCCGCGGAGCAAACTGGGCAAAGCTAGCTTGTTGGCCCATGTCGATTCCTGCAATGTCTCCAGTATCACTGCTCCCCAGGAACCAAGTGCCCCCTCCCCAGTAAAGATTTAATTCTAAATGAGAGTTGATGGAAATGACAGAAAATGACTAGATATAGAGAGCGGAGGGGAGAAAGAGCATGAATACTCCCTCAAGATAAGTCTGCAAAACACATTTCCCAAAGCACTAGAGGGAAATGTCAGGAAGAAAGGATAAGTCAACTCCATAAAAATGAATTAAAAGATGCAAACAATAGGGCAAATGCTCGTGAAGATTTTTAAATATATAATCATTGAAATAACATATATGTAAACATAATTCTAGAAGGACACAAATTAAGAGATCATTAGCAATTTGGAAGAAAATGCCAAGGAATTCACTGAGAGCATATCACAGAGAGATAAAACATTTTTAAATATTTAAGAGAAGTTAGATACAGGATACACTGAGAAGCCAATCTGAGAGATATCCTATAAGGAGAAACTAACAGAAATGGTAGAGAAGCCAGATAATGGCTGGAGAGATGGCCAAGAATATGGAGAACTAGAGAAAGAGACAAGAATTCTCTACTTGAAAATGCATAACAAATTCCAGGCAGGATAAATGCTGATAAATTTGCACCTAGAAAAGTCAAAGTGAATCTCCAGCCACGTAACTACAAAGTTTCAAGACCCCCAGAGAGAAAGTCACACATCACCTACAATGGAATGATAATTATACCGAAAGCAAATTTGTCTTCAACAACGATATGTATTAACAAAGGGTACATAGTGCCTTCAATTTGTGTAATGAAAACAATGAATCAAGACCATTACACCCAGTTTAAGTATCATATCATTCTCATGAAAGAGATAGATCTTTTCAGACATATGAAAACTAAGACTTTAATACCCAGAAACCTGGCTGAAATACCTGCAAAAGGGTATGCTTCAGTAAGGAAAAAAAGATGAAGACGAAGTGAAGAGTCAGCATACAGGAAATCACAGAGAGCATAGAAATTTAATGAAATAAATAAACTCTAGATTGTAACCAGTAACAACAATAATGAATGTGTTTTTAAAGGGGACTAGAATTTTAAGTAATGAGGTGAACAGGAGAAATTAAGGAAATAACTCAAGCACGCTAAGGGGCTTGCCTAGTCTATTCATTCATTTATTTCAGAAAATGTTTAGAAAGTGGCTAATATGTGCCAGAAGCTGTTGTTGGCTTTGGAAGTAAAGGACCAACAGTAAAAGGTCTTATGCTCATGGAACTTAGATTCTAGTGGGGGAAACAAGCCCAAAAAATCATGTCAGGTGCTATGATAATTTAAATAGGGTGATCAATCATTTGTCCTTCAAACCAGCATACCCTTGAAGGTCCAAGCAGTATCCTTATGCCAGGAAAACCTCAGTAAACTAATACCATCCCTACAAACTCTGATCATTCCATGTGTATGTGTTATCTAGGCTTTAAGTGCTAAGATAAAGGAAAAAAAGGCATAAGATAATCACATTGGATATGTGTAGACTTTGTTACAAAAACTGTGAAATTATTGGGGTGCCTGGGTGGCTTAGTCGGTTAAGCCTCCGACTTTGGCTCGGGTCATGATCTTGTGGTTCGTGGGTTCGAGCCCCGCGTCAGGCTCTGTGCTGACTGCCAGCTCAGAGCCTGGAGCCTGTTCCAGTCTGTGACTCCCTCTCTCTGTGACCCTCCCCTGCTCACGCTGTCTCTCTCTCTCTCCTAGAAATAAATAAAACATTTTTTAAAAACTGTGAAATTAAATATAAGTGAAAGTTTTAGGATTTTCTATAAAGTAATAGAAATAACTAAAAGCCAAGAGGGAGTTAAAACTATCCATTCAACTAAAGCAAGACCAAAAAAGAAAAGCAAGACAAAGCAAAGCAAGACAGGACGTGGTAAGAAGAGAGTGATTTGATGCTAGCTGGAAGACCTAGGGAAGAGAAGGAATTGTCAGGACCACGCTCCGGAACCCTGTGTCACCCTTCTGTGTGTTACACTAGGCAGTCCTGATCATTTTCACTTCCCAGCCAATCAGTGAACTCAGGCCCTGAGAGGCTGTGTTTTTAAATTTTTGTTTCCCATGAAATGCATCTTCAATTATGTAATCAAAAGCCATGGGAGGGGGTTTAAGTTTTAAAATGGTGTGATAAAGGGAATATTGACCACTTCTCAGAAATCATCACAAAGTAATAAGGAGCAAAAGCACAGACTTCATCTTTGATTAAAATTAGAGGTATCGAAAACCCAAACCACAAATTATATGGAAGATCTTCCAAATGTGTGGGCATGGAAAGAAGCAGAGAAAGGATGCTCATGGAGGCAGGTTACAGAAAAAGCCAGGAAAGGTTTCTCCAAGATGAAGTCACCCTCTTAGCTGCTATCTCAGAATCTTGTATTTGCTCTGATGTACTTGGATCCACCAGTTGGTATTAGAAGCTTCTCGTATGTGGTTTATTCTTTTTTTTTAAGTAGGGAGGAAGCCTAAATGAGCAATGAGACGGACAAGTCAGATTTGCAGGAAGATGTCTATCAGTACAATAAGGATGAGAAAATTACTCTAAGTTGGAGTGATAAGTGCAAGAATCAGTCATGCTCTCCACATTACCTCATAATGAAATATTTGCTAGCCTGACACACAGCCCGATCCTCTCCGCAGCACACGCTTCCCACAAATAGCTGGTGAGCCTAACCTACACCCCCTAAAAATTATTAAAAAAAAAAAAAAAGAATACTATAGACCAACACATTTGTGAGTAGTACTTCAAAAATACCGAGCAAAATATTAGCAAACACAAGGACCATGAAGAAGTTGGGTCAATTTCTGGAATTCCAAGATGATCATATGTTTATAGCTTTACACGGTATACATGTTTGTTTTAAAATAATATTTTTATGTGGCGAAAAGTTTTGTGAGTTCCTCCAACTGCTAAAAAAAGTCATTTATGCAGTTTACCATAATTTTTGAAGAAAAAAGTCTAAATGATATAAATATGTCCTTCAAAGATCAAAGACCTCCGGGCAAAGCCAGCTTTGACCATAACGTAAGTATTAGAAATGTTCTCATTAAGAATCCACACCCATAGGTGATGGGGATTAAGGAAGTCACTTGTTGTGATGAGCACTGAGTACTTATGAAGTATTAAATCTCTATATTGTACACCAGAAACCAAGATAACACAGTATGTGAACTGCACTGGAATTTAAATAAAAACTTTAAAAATAAATAAATCCATAGAAATAGGGCAATCCCTCTCAAAAGGGTTCTTGTATCTCTCAAATAAGTGGAAACTTAAATGGTGACTTGGACAGAGTATTAATAAATACTACTTACTACTATTACTATTATTATTACCATTATTATTTTCATTACCATTAATGATTAGAAATAAAAGAGAACAAAAGAAAAAAAAAAGAATCCACAACAAGACTGGATGTCTACTTTCACCATTTATCACTCTTCTGATGATGAAAAAAAATTTAATTAAAGGATAAAATTGAAAGAGAGAAGGTAGAATATTATTTATTTGCTGTTTATTAGATTATTTACTCAGACAGCAGAATAATCCGCCAAAAATTTATTAGAAACAATAACAGAATGTGATACATTGACAGGGTAAAATTTAGTATACAGAAATGAAGAACTTTCACGTGTATTAAACGATATAACTGGGAAAATCCCTCACTTAAATAGCAGACAAAAAAAGCGAATAGCGTGCAATGAACTTAAATAATGTGTTAGATCTTTATGAAAACAACTTGTGAGACACTTAAGAAATAGAAAAGCATTATGATCAGCAATGTCAGTATTCCCTAAATGAATCTTTCAACCAATTGCAATCCAAATAAAAATGTCAACAGAATATTTGGGGGGTTGATAAGGACTGAAGAAGTTGACTTTAAAATTCATGGGGTGCCTGTGTGGCTCAGTCTGCTAAGCGTCCAACTTCAACTCCGGTCATAATCTCCTGGTTCGTGGATTCAAGCCCCGTGTGAAGCTCTGTGCTGACAACTTGGAGCCTGGAGCCTGCTTCAGATTCTGTGTCTCCCTCTCTCTCTGCCCCTCCCCTGCTCATGTTCTGTCTCTCCTCATTCTTTAAGATAAATAAACATTAAAAATTTTTTTAAATGCATATATAAAAATAAACAAGAGCAGTCATGAAAGTTTTCTGGGGAAAAATAAGAGCAGTAGAAGAAGGAGCTGGCCCAACTATCTATTAAACATATTATAAAGTGACAATAAGTATTTGTAAAAGCAAAATAGTGGAAATTTCTAAATAAGGAGATAACATGTGGGCTTTAAAAAAGAAAGGCTGTGGGACACTTTGTGTACTAATATAAAAGATGTACAACACTTTGTTAAGAGACAACAATCCATAAAAAGAAACGCTTATGTCTTTGTCATTGTTATGTGAAAAAAACCCAAGAAGCAAAGCTGTGTAGTGCACTCCCCTTTATGTAAAAATGGGGGCAATGTGATTCAGAAACTGGATCCAGAAATGAGCATACATAAGATCTCTGCAGGCATTCCTAAGAAATTGCTGATATGAGTTGCTTGTGGAGAAGGGAAACTGGAGGCTATGGAATAGGTAAGAGAAAGATCTTTTCACTGTTATATCCTTTGGTTCTTTTGGACTTTGTATAATTTTGAAAAAAAAGTCAATATAGAAATATAAATTTTGGAATGTGTCTCATTTCAATTATCAAATGCCACCTATCTGGTCAATTCTGTTGAATCAAGGAGACAATATGCTTTGGGTAATTTATGATGCTTGCACATCACTATAGCAACTCTATCAAACATCCTCCAAAGGGAAGATCAGGAAAATTCTTGCATTAGACCATTATGGAGATTTGTAAGGGTAGGAAGCCAACCTTGCTTGTCTGTTGCGGGAATGAAAAAAGAAAAAAAGTCAGGGTGGTTGGTAAGCCACTGGACACATTTTCTCCTACGGTGGTCTGGTGTTCTGATTGTTACTGTAATATTGGGTTTTTTATTTCACAATGGCCCATTTTGGTAATTCTTATGCAAAACCCCATTCACTTCAATTTTGGAGTTAACTTCATACAGTCCTCACTGACTTCATGTAAATGTTTCTGATTCATGGCTAAATCCTATCATACACTGTAAATTTTCCAGAGATTAACAACACTTTCTGATCCACACAATGGATTACAGGAACAACCCAAGCCTTATAGAGTAATCAACAATGAGACTTTTCTGTTGGTTTCAGGCTTTTTTGGAGCCAGAAACTGGCAATACACTTAAGCCATGTTATAGTAAGCCATATATGGCTCCATAATAGTCATTATTTCATATCCATATATTTCACTTGGTAAATGCTATCTGTAACTGGTCAGCGTAGCAAAGGGTGAGGATCACGAATTTTAATATTTAGTTTACAGAATTCCAGGATAAATCCAGAAATAGACGCCATCAATAGAGTGCCTTCTAGCACATGGAAAAACAGAGACATGCGATGCCTATGGTAACATAAGTTGTATATTGTTTGGCTCCTCAAATAAAACAACAATTAGGAAAAAAACTATACCACCACAAAACAAAAACAGAAAAGGAAGAAACTACAAGATGTAAATATTTGGATAACTCTCAAACCTTTTTGCTGAACTTTCAAACATAAAAGTTAGAGTCTCCAGCCTTGATTAGGCACCCAGTTCATAAGTTGGTACCCAGTGCCTATTCTACCAACATTAGCAATTATATCTTTCTCATGGCTACAGTCTTGTTAGGTGAAGAATGTCCTGGCAACAGATTTTATGGGGGGAACTGTGTGTGCTAGCTTTTTAAACACACTTCTTTCCTTCAGGATTGGAGTTAGGGTTGGGGCTCAAGCCAACAGTGCTTCATCAGGAAGGTTTGGCCTCACTCAGATAGCAAAGAGATGCATGAGACAAATGAAAGATGGAGGCACTCTGTGGAACGAGAGGGGTTCAGTGAAATCATAGTAAAGACCCCACTTTCTATATCAGGTAGTAAGCAGACACTGCCTTGGGGATGTCCCTCATTTCCTTTATCCCTATTCTCTTCAAGGAGTACAGTTGACCTTGAGCAACAGGGGGCTGGGGTGTCAACACTTGCAGTCAAGAATCCACATATAACTTAACATTCTGACTTCCCCCAAAAGTTAAATTTTAGTAGCCTGCTGTATCGGAAGCCTTTTTGATAACATAAATGGTTGATGGACACATATGTTAGATTTTGATTTAAATTATTTTTATTTTAGTACAGGTAACATACAGTGTGATATTAGTTTCAAGTGTGAAATATTGTGATTCAACAATTTCACATCACCCAGAGCTCATCACAACAAAGCGAATTCCTTAATCCCTATCACCTATTTCACCCATCTCCCTCATCCACCACCCCGCTGGTAACCATCAATTTAATCTATATAGTTAAGAATCTGTTTCTTGGCTAACACTAGAACTCCCTTATGACCCAGCAATAGCACTGCTAGGAATTTACCCAAGGGATACAGAAATGCTGAGGCATAGGAGCACATGTACCCCAATGTTCATAGCAGCACTCTCCACAATAGCTAAAACATGGAAAGAGAGTAAGTGTCCATCAACAGATGAATGGATCAAGAAGATGTGGCTTATCTATACAATGGAATACTACATGGCAATGAGAAACAATGAAATCTGGCCTGTGTAGCAACATGGATGGACCTTGAGGGTGTTATGCTGAGCGAAATAAGTCAGGCAGAGAAGGACAAATATCATATGTGTGCACGTATAGGAGGATTAGGAGGAACTTAACAGAGGACCAAGGGGGAGAAGAAGGGCGGAAATGGTGGGGGAAAGGGGGAGAGGCAAACCATGAGAGACTCTTGAATGCTGACAAAAACTGAGGACTGGTGGGTGTGGGGGGGAGGAGGGGTGGGCATGGAGGAGGGCACTTGTGGGGATGAGCACTGGGTGTTATGTGGAAACCAGCTTGACAATAGACTATTTGTAAAATAAATAAATAAATAAATAAATTGCACCTTGAGGTGGAAGACAAAAAAAAAAAAAAAAAAAGAATCTGTTTCTTGGTTTGCCTTTCTCTCTCTCTCTCTCTCTCTCTCTTTTTCCTTTGCTCATTTGTTTTGTTTCTTAAATGCCACATAGGAATGAAATCATATGGTATTTGTCTTTCTCTGACTGGCTTATTTCACTTAGCATTGTACTCTAGCTCCATCTATGTCATGGCAAATGGCATGATTTCATTATTTTTATGGCTGAATCATATTCCATTCCATATTATATGGAATAATATTCCATTATATACACATGCATATGTATACACATACATATACATGTGTATGTATGTACGTGTGCATGTATATACCGCATCTTCATTCATTCATTTTTGGATGGACACTTGGGCTGCTTCCATACTCTGGCTATTGTAAATAATGCTATAATAAGCATAGGTGTGCATGTATCTCTTTGAATTAGTGGTTTTTGTATTTGAGAGATAAATACAGAGTAGTGTGATTACTGCATCATAGGGTAGTTCTAGCCTTAAATTTCTGAGGAGTCTTCTTTATTGTTTCCTGAGCGGCTGCACCAGCTTGCGTTCCCATCAACACAACAGGGTTCGTCTTTCTCCACATCCTCTCTAACGCTTGCTATTTGTTTTTTTAATTTTAGCCGTTCTGACAGAGGTGAGGTGATAACCTCATTGTAGTTTTGATCTGTTTTCCCCTGATAATCCATGATGCTGAGTGTCTGTTGGCCATCTGGTTGTCTACTAACCCTTTATCAGATATGTAATTTGCAAATATCTTCTTCCATTCAATAAGACACTTTCTGGTTTTGTTGATTGTTACTTTGCTGTGCCCAATCTTTTATTCTGATGTAGTCCCAATAGTTTATTGGACTATTATTATCCTCCCTTGTGTTCGGAGACACATTAGAAAAATGTCGCCATGGTCGGGGGGTCTGCCTGGCTCAGTCGGTTAGGCGTCTTCTTGGTTCAGGTCATGATCTCACGGATCAGGAGTTCAAGCCCCGCGTCGGGCTCTGCGCTGACGGCTCGGAGCCTGGAGCTGCTTCAGATTCTGGGTCTCCCTCTCTCCCTGGTCCTCCCCCGCTCAGGCTCTGTGTGTCTCCCTCTCTCCCTCAAAAATAAGTGAATGTTAAAAAAAATGTTGCTATGGTCGATGCCAGAAATATTACTGCCTGAGCTCTCTTCAAGGATTTTTATGGTTTCAGAACTCACATTTAGGTCCTTAATCCATTTTGAATTTATTTTTGAGAAGGCGGTCCAATTTCATTCTTTTGCATGTGGCTGTACAGTTTTCCCAGCACCACTTGTTCTTTCTTTTTCCCACTGGATATTCTTTCCACCTTTGTCAAAGATTACTTGACCATATAATTGTGGGTTTATTTCAGGGTTCTCTACTCTGTTCCTTTGATCTATGTATCTATTTTTGTGCCAATACTGTACTGTTTTGATTACTACAGCTTTGTAATATAACTTGAAGCCTGGAAATCTGATGCCTTCAGCTCTGCTTTGCTTTTTCAAAATCCCTTTCACTATCTTGGGAATCTTGTGGTTCCATATAAATTTTGGGGTTGTTTGGTCTAGTTCTGTAAAAAAAATGCTGTTGTTATTTTCATAGGGATTGTATTAAATCTGCAGATTGCTTTGAGTAGTACAGACATTTTAACAGTAATTATTCTTCCAATCCACGAACATGGAATGTCTCTCAATTTCTCTGCATCAACTTAAATTTATTTCATCAGTGTTTTTAGTTTTCAGAGAACAGGTCTTTCACCTCTTTGGTTAGGTTTATTTTTAGCTTTCTTACTATTTTGGGTGGAATTGTAAATGGGATTGATTTCTTAATTTCTCTCTCTACTGCTTCATTATTGGTGTACAGAAATGCAAAAGTTCTCTGCACATTGATTTTGTAACCTGCAACTGTACTGAATTCACGTATCAGTTCTAGCAGTTTTTTAAAATTTTATTTATTTATTTTGAGAGAGAGAGATTGAGACAGAGGGAAATGCAGAGAGAGAGAGAGAGAGAGAAAATCCCAAGCAAGCTCTGCACTGTCAGCTCAGAGCCTGACACAAGGCTCAAATTTACGAACCATAAAATCATGACCTGAGCCAAAACCAAGAGTTGGATGCTTAATCAACTGAGCCACCCAGGCACCCCAGTTCTAGCCATTTTTTTGGTGGAGTCTGTACCATATCACCTGCAAATAGTGTACATTTTACTTCTTCCTTAACAGTTTGGATGCCTTTTGTTTCTTCTTCTTGTTTGATTGCTGTGGCTAGGAATTCCAGAACTATGTTTGTTTGTTATTTATTTTTGGAGAGAGAGTGGCAGAGAAAGGGAGAGAGAAACCCAAGCAGGCAGGGCAGAGCCCAATGTGGGGTTCAATCTTACAAACTGTGAGATCATGACCTGAGCTGAAATCAACCGACTGAGCCATCCAGGCACCCCAAGGACTTCCAATACTATGTTTATATTGTATAACATACTATACATAAACTGTATATGTTTATATACAGTCCTTCTTTGTCTTTTTTTTTTTTACAGACTTTGTTTTTATTGGCTGCTGTCCAGTAGAAGTGTTGCTATTCTCACTTTCTTTTGATATCCATTTGCATGAGAAATTTTTCTCCATCTCATCACTTTCAATCTGTAGGTGACTTTAGGTCTATAAAGATCTTCCTGTAGGCAGCACGGGGATAGGTCTTTTATTTTTTTTAATGTTTTTATTTATTTCTAGGAGAGAGAGAGAGAGAGAGAGACAGCGTGAGCAGGGGAGAGTCAGAGAGAGAGAGAGGGAGTCACAGACTGGAACAGGCTCCAGGCTCTGAGCTGGCAGTCAGCACAGAACCCGACGCGGGGCCCGAACCCACGAACCGCGAGATCATGACCTAAGAGAAAGTCGGATGCTTAACCGACTAAGCCACCCAGGCACCCCTGGTCTTTTTTTTTTTTTAATCCACTCTGCCACAGCTGATAGTCTTACAGAGTTCCTTTGTATATAAGCATCATCTTTTCTCTTTCAACCTTTAAACTTTTCTTCACTATTTTTTTTGCAGTTTTAATTACTATATGTCTCGGTGTGGACCTCCTTGGGTTGAATTTGTTGGGGGCTCTCTGAGCCTCCTGAATCTGGATTCTGTTACCTTCCCATATTTGGGGAGTTTACAAGCTACTATTTCTTCAAATACGTTTTCTGCATCCCCTTCTCTCTTCTTTTCTTCAGAGTCCCATAATGGGAATATTATTATGCTTAATGGAGTCACTGAGCTCTCTAAATCTATTCTCATGACGTAGTGTTTGTTTCTCAGCTGTTCAGCTTAACTATTACTCTATTCTCCAGGTCACTGATGCATTCCTATAGTCTACTATTTATTCCATCTGTCATATTTTTAATTTTGTTCTTGAGATTTTTTTAAAACATTTTTAAAAATATTTTTTTAATTATTTATTTCTAGGAGAGAGAGAGAGAGACAGCGTGAGCAGGGGAGGGTCAGAGAGAGAGGGAGTCACAGACTGAAACAGGCTCCAGGCTCTGGGCTGGCAGTCAGCACAGAGCCCGACGCGGGTCTCGAACCCACGAACCGCGAGATCATGACCTAAGCGAAAGTCGGACGCTTAACCGACTAAGCCACCCAGGCGCCCCTTGTTCTTGAGAATCTCTTGAAAATCTCTGATTTTTAAAAAATCTCTTTGCCAAGGATCTCAGTTCTCTACCCTTTCTGAAGTCCCGTAAATATCTTTAAAAGCATTACTTTAAATCCTCTATCAGGCATATTCTTTATTTCCGGGTGTCTTTTTGGTTTTTTTTTTTTAGATCTCCTACTGTGATTTTTCCTGTTCTTTCATTTGGGACATATTTCTCTGTCTTCTCACATTGTCTAGCTCTTTATGTCTGTTTCTCTGTGTCAGGAAAGTCAGCTACATCTTCTGCTCTTGAAAGTAGGGGCTTTACGGGGCGCCCGGGTGGCTTAGTCGGTTAAGCGTCCGACTTTCGCTTGGGTCATGATCTCGCGGTTCGTGGGTTCGAGCCCCGCGTCGGGCTCTGTGCTGACTGCCAGCTCAGAGCCTGGAGCCTGTTTCAGTCTGTGACTCCCTCTCTCTCTGACCCTCCCCTGCTCACGCTGTCTCTCTCTCTCTCTCTCCTATAAATAAATAAAAACATTAAAATAAAAAATTAAGAAAGTAGGGGCTTTATGAAGAAGAAATTCTGTAGTGCCCTGCAGTGGAGTGCCCCTGTTCATCAGAACCTGACTCTTCAGGGGAATCTTCTTTTTTTTTAAATAGTTTATTGTCAAGTTGGTTTCCATACAACACCCAGTGCTCATCCCCACAAGTGCCCTCCTCCATGCCCATCATCCCCCTTCCCCTCCCCCCACCCTCCTCAGCCCGTTTTCGGCATTCAAGAGTCTCTCGTGGTTTGCCTCTCTCCCTTTCCCCCACCATTTCCCCCCTTCTTCTCCCCCTTGGTCCTCGTCAAGTTCCTCCTAATCCTCCTATACGTGCACACATATGATATTTGTCTTTCTCTGCCTGACTTATTTCGCTCAGCATAACACCCTCAAGGTCCATCCATGTTGCTACACAGGCCAGACTTCATTGTTTCTCATTGCCATGTAGTATTCCATGGTATAGATAACCCACATCTTCTTGATCCATTCGTCCGTTGATGGACACGTAGGCTCTTTCCATGTTGTGGCTATTGTGGAGAGTGCTGCTATGAACATTGGGGTACATGTGCTCCTATGCATCAGCATTCCTGTATCCCTTGGGTAAATTCCTAGCAGTGCTATTGCTGGGTCATAGGGGAGTTCTATTGTTAGTTTCCTGAGGAACCTCCACACTGTTTTCTAGAGGGGCTGCACCAGTTTACATTCCCACCAACAGTGTAGGAGGGTGCCCGTTTCTCCACATCCTCGCCAGCATCTAGAGTTCTCTGATTTGCTCATTTTAGCCACTCTGACTGGCGTGAGGTGGTATCTCAGTGTGGTTTTGATTTGTATTTCCCTGATGAGGAGGGATGCTGAGCATCGCTTTCATGTGTCTGTTGGCCATCTGGATGTCCTCTTTGGAGAAGTGTCTGTTCATATCTTCTGCCCATTTCTTCACTGGGTTGTTTGTTTTTCAGGTGTGGAGTTTGGTGAGTTCCTTCAGGGGAATCTTCTATGTGTATTGCTTACATTCTGCTATTTTGTCTCGGCAGCTTTTTTCTTTCAATTCAGATACTTGCACTGACTCTGCCTATTGTGGACTGTGCTTGCTCTCTATGTTACTGAAACCCAGGCAGACCGGCTCTGAGGGCATGTGATTGAAGAAGCGCTCAGGGGTAGGGCAGCAGTATTAGAAAAAAAACTTGAAGTTTTTATTTAAATGTCAGTTAACATACATTGTAATATTAGTTTCAGGTGCACGATATAGTGACTCAACACTTCCATACCACACCTGGTGCTCATCACGTGTTCTCCTTAATCCCCATCACCTATTTTATCCATCTTCTCCAACAACCTCCCCCCTGGTAACCATCAACTATTAGAAAATTGGCACTGAGCTGCTAACCCTAGGCCATATCTCCTACTGCCTGGTGAGAACATGGCGGTGGTAGTGCTGGCGGGGGCGCACAGTGTCTGTGTGTGGGACAAGTGGACGGGGCAAATTTGCACTGAGCCATTAGTCCTAGGCTGGATCCCCTGAAACATGGTGCCTGCAAAGGAATGACGTGTGGAGGTGGTGGCTGGGCAGGGTACCGCGCAGCATTAACAAAATTTAAACCGAGCCCAGGGCTGAGGCCAACAGGCTTAGAATGCGCAGGTCCTCAGGAGAAATTGTAAAAAGGGTGCGCTTCTAGCCATTAGGCAGCAAGTGCTGTGCAGCACCACCTCTTGCAGATGGCTTTGTGCTTATGCTAGGGGGGCGGGGGAGGAAAATGAAATCTACCAGCTATTTTTTTTTTTCATAGAGAAGTCTCCAAACACAGTCCAAAATCAGTATAAACACATCTCCCTCCTGTTGTGCAAACTGGCACTTCTTTGTTACCTTGCTCTGGACTGTTGTCTCTTTAAGGGCGAAGACTAGGCTCTCCAGGTTCACTCAGTGCTGAGTCAGCTGACTTTTAAAGCTCCAGGCTCCAAGTCCTACTGGTTATACAAACTCATGGAATTCAGCTCCTCTGGTTTTCAAGGCCAGACGTTACAGGGATTTGTTTTTCCTGTGTGGTCTCTCTGGTGCTTTCCCCTCTCTGCACCCACAGAGCCCTCCCTCCTGCGGCAGCTCCCAACCACCCTTTCTGTCCTTCCTCAACTGTCAGATGCAGCTTCTCTACATTTAGTTGCGGAGTTTTTTCTGCCAGTATTTGGATCTGTTTTTTTTTTTTTTTCCTTTGCTTTCTTTCCTTTTTTAACTTCGATGTGAGTTATATCTAGTTGTAAATGTGGAATGAGGTGAGCTTAGAGTTCTCCGACTCGGCCATCTTCCCAAGGGGTTCAACACATACTTTTTTATGTTACGTGTATTATACACAGCTTTCTTACAATAAAGCAAGCTAGAGAGAAGATGTTATTAAGTAAATCATGAGAAAAGGAAAATACATTTACAGCACTCTATTGTATTTATTGAAAAAAGAAAATGCAGAAGTGGGTCTACACAGCTCACAACTGTGTTGTCTTCAAGGGTCTCTCTTTCCTTATTCTCTCCTTCGCCCTTAGAAGTCTCAGCTGTGCTCATGGGTTTAGTAATGATTTTGCTGCTTCTTTACAAGTTTTGCCCAGGTGTGTTTGTCCAATTCCAGTCCTATTTCTTCAAACGGGACAGATTCATTTAGAACATTTCACTGTCACTGCAGACCTACCATCTCCAAAAACCCACGTCGTCACCTCACTTGCGTGGGGTTGCCCATCTTTTACGCAAGCGTACTCCTCTTTAGTCACCAAATCTGTGAATATTTCATGTACTTTTCGCTTTCAGATTCAGTTCTATTACCTTGTCTGGCCCCAATCTTCAGTCTAACTTCTTATAAGAGCCACTGAGTTGGCTAGTCTGGATGTGGATTCTGTTCCCTCCAGTCACCTTGCATATTGTGACCAGAAGGAGCCTTGATCAAATTTGTCAGCAATTTTCTGTTTCTTATCAAATCAAGTGGAACCTCCTTTGCTTCTCTTTCAAGGTCATCCACATTCTTTTCTGTCTCCCCCTTCCTCCCACACTCTATCCTCTTTCCCCTAACACACACACTAAGGTGAATATTATGGGATCCACTCAGATACTCTCTTCAGAGCATGAGAGTATGATTACCCATCCCATCTCACCCCACCCCAATGAATTCATCAACTGCTAATGGATCAAAACTGGATCCCTCACTAAGAGGGGACTTTGGCGAAAGAGAAGGCATTCTCCCTCCAAGGGATGCCCTGAAACCAGTGACTGGCTGTGAGATCCAAACCCCTGTCCTCCTTGATGCCATCAGGACAACTTTAATCACTATCACAGCACTACAACTCCCCATGGGATCAGATGAGGCCTCAGTTGCAACCAGTTTAATCTTCCTGCTTCATGATCCTATTTCCTCACTTCCTTACAGGTCTATATTCTGAGATTACTCCCCAAGAAACCTTCTGCACAAGACACTTTATCTCAGACCAATCTAAGACCAGTCTACGATGGTTCCGGGGGCGGTCCCAGAAAGTACACTTTAACATGGGATTTGGAGGTGGATCACTTGGCAGTCAGTTGCCATGGCCCCCTGTGTGCTGTAGCGTTCCCTGCTAATAGTTTTCCCAGGCACAAACTGAGGTGGGATGTTGGTGTGGAGACTCCTGGGTGGTGCAATACTTTTGGTGCTTAAGAATTATAAGGCACATGGGTTCAATACCTGACTCTTGATTTTGACTCGGGTCATGATCTCAGGGCTCATGAAGTTGAGCTCCGTGTGGTGCTCTCCACTGACCTCATGGAGCCTGTCTGGGATTCTCTGTCTCCATCTCTCTCTGCCTCTCTCCTGCTCTCTCCCTCTCTTTCAAAAGAAATAAATAAACCTAAAAGACGAACTATCAGGTACAGTGTGACTGTAAGGACTTTGGAATTGGGGAACAACTTCCGAGTGGCATGGATTTGTTGAAGACTCAGGGTGATTGATGACCAATTCACTCAGAAAACGAAGGCAATATGGCCTCTGGCAGAGTTTAATTCGTCTCCTACATCCAGGCAGACTCAACTATACAAATGGTACTATTTCCGAAAAGTTTAGATTCTTGGTTCCAGCAAGTCTTCTGTGGCAAGGTTAGCATCCTAATAGGGAAGGACTAAAACTTTGAGATTGAGATGGGAATACCTTGGTAAATGTGGTCAAGGATCTCAAACTCCCCAATCCCCCTGACCCTGATAAGCCTCTTGTTAGGCACCCACCCCTACTCGAGATGTGCTGGGTCAGTTAAGGGATGAGAGAGAAGTCGTTGCAGCATCCAGGAAAGTAAGTACAGGATCATGTCCTGAAGGTGCTGGATCTGCTCCCAGCAGAGTGGTAAGCTGGATATCACCATGGGAACACTCGCTCATGATTAAGAATTTAACATTGTGGCAAGTACCCCAGACATGGTGATAAGATACTAGCATGATTCTTAGAGTATCACAGAAATGGATCCATATTCAGCCAAATAAAATTGTGAGAGCTTCCATGGTGCATGGTGGAGGAAAGGATGCTTAGGCTCAGCATGCTAATGTGAGTCTGCTACGGAAAGCTAAAAAACCCATCAGCCAGCGACGGCCCCAGGAGAGCCTACGTTCACCAAAGCAGTGTTGCCTGTGTTTGTGTCCAGAACAGCAGAAGAACTCAGCAGCTCAGCCATGCCTATTGTCTGTAGCTCAGAGCTAACAGTAGGAAGTGATGCTGCTATGAAATGAGGCTCCCTGATGGAATTTATATTATTTTGAGCAAGATCTCAAAATAATAGAAGCCAGATGCCAATGCTTAACTTTCAGGAGTATTGTGGGCAAAGTTATTGCAAAGAGTGATGGGAGTGGAGTGATATCCAGAGAATTCCAGCTTGGAGTTGGATCACAGAATGTGGTGTTCCTGGATATGAGATCGATGGGCTACAAAGAAGGGTACTGCTTAATTTATACCGTCAAAAGAAATCAATGATGGATTATCAGAGATAGGGCAGTATCTTAGTAAAACTCACAATTCTTGGTCAGTTTCCAGATCAGACTGGAACCCACTGGCT
The DNA here is from genome assembly GCA_017311185.1 of Proteles cristata cristata. NCBI lineage: Eukaryota > Metazoa > Chordata > Mammalia > Carnivora > Hyaenidae > Proteles > Proteles cristata. The sequence continues at coordinate 472,652 of JAESUZ010005395.1, forward strand.
GAAAGAGGGGCTCTTTAGAAGTAAGGACCCTTCAAGGGCACCTGGGTGACTCAGTCAGTTAAGCGTTCGACTTTGGCTCAGGTTATGATTACACGGTTTGTGAGTTCGAGCCCCAGATCGGGCTCTGTGCTGACAGCTGGCTCAGAGCCTGGAGGCTGCTTCAGATTCTTTGTCTCCTTCTCTCTCTGACCCTCCCCCGCTCATGCTGTCTCTCTCTCTTTCTCTCTGTCTCTCTCAGAAATATATAAAAAGCATTAGAAGTAAGGACCCTTCGCTACTAAGGCAGATATATTCATTTGTTATTCCCCCGGTACTTAAGCAGGGAAATTAGAACTACTTACTAAGGCAAATGTTCTATGGAGATAAAGAGGAATGCTCAGAACTTTTGAAGATTATTGAGCAATGGTTCTGAATATACACAAATACTTGGAGACCCAGTAAACCAACATGGCTCCATATTAAGGTGAGGGATATGTAAGGGCCGTCAGAGTCCTAGCCAACATCTGGCTCTCAGAGGGCTCACTGGTCTCTTGGTCCTTCCCCTAACCTCCAAATGCCTAACTGTTGGGGACACTCAGGGTAGTTTGAAGAACCCTCAAATTAATTCTTTGACTTCTTGAACGAGAGTTTATGTAATACGGAGGGGCAAGGAGACATTTCTGAAGCTTCCTACCTCAGCAGAAAGAGTAAATGAAAAACAATGCTGAGTTCCAAAGGGAGGGGAGTAAACTAATGAAACTTTCAAAGACTCGAATATCATGGTGACTTGTATCCTACCCCCATGTAGTTCATCAGACCGGTTCCTACAAAAATCAAATAGAGCATGGCAGGTGATAGGACAGTAGCCCCAGGTGTAGCTGAGTGTGTACAATGTGGTTTTTGTTGGCTTGTTTTCTTTTGCTAGAGTAGGTTAAAACATCATTCAGCACTTGACCTAGCAAATGTTTTTGGCTGCACCTATCAGGAAGGAGAAGTGGATGCCATTGGGCTTTCCACAGGATGAATAGTGCTTCATGTTTGTAGGTCTTACCCTCAAGTCTATGCACTTTCTCTTTTTTTATTGTTTATTTATTTTTGAGAGAGAGACAGAGGGTGAGCAGGGGAGGGGCAAGGAGAGAGGGAGACACAGAATCTGAAGCAGGCTCTAGGCTCTGAGCTGTCAGCACAGAGCCCCATGCGGGGCTCGAACTTGTGAACCACAAGATCATCACCTGAGTTGAAGTCAGACCCTTAACTGACTGACTCACCCAGGTGCCCCGTCGATGCAAGTTCTTACATCCTTTATCAAGAAATAATCTGAAATAGCCTGGATTTTATGGACAGTCTGTAAAATGTCATATTGATTCGCCATATGATTGACATCATGTAATAGTAACACGTAAGAAATATGAGGCAAGTATGTTGAACATCTTGGTTTATACATAATACATACACCGAACTATATGGTTTACGCACCACAAACCTTAGGGAATAGGTAGTACATCTACAGAGATTCATAAGGTTTCTGATTCCACACAAGATGGAGTAGACACATTCTGCCTACTCCTTGCACTATACACTTTGGAACATATATGTGTATGGGATATATATATACATATACATATGTGTATATACACACATACACATAGTACAGATCTCAAACATAATGAGGCTCTAAGAGGTGAAGAAAAAAAGGCAGATCAGGTAGGAAACTTTGGATCTAAGGAATGACATTACAGGGATTTCCCTGGCTTTCGCCCCCTTCCCTGATGTATCCCAGACGGAGTAAGTAGTAGAGTGACCAGCAACCCAGAAATGCCAATGGGTACAACCACCGTCATCACAACAAAAACTACCTGTTTTCTCATTCCCCCCTGATGGTATATGGCATCACTGCCTTCTTTGCCTGAGAAGTAGTGGCGGTGGGATTGGGTGAAAAAGGTGGTAATGGTGGGTGGAGGTTAAGAAGGATTCAGATCTGGGGCACCTGGATGGCTCAGTCGGTTAAGTATCTGACTTTACCTCAGGTCACAATCTCGCAGTTCATGAGTTCTAGGCCTGCGTCAAGCTCTGTGCTGACAGCTTAGAGCATGGAGCCTGCTTGGGATTCTGTGTCTCTCTCTCTACTCCTCCCTGCTTGCACTCTGTATCTCTCTCTCTCTCAAAAGCAAACATTTTTTTTTAATTAAAAAAAAGAAGGATTCAAATGATAACCTGATGGTAACAAGTTTTAACTGTATTATTTATGACTTGGTCTTATTGGTTATCTCTGGTATAGAGCTAATCAACAGTGGTGATAGATCAATTATCAAAGGCGCTTTCTAGGGATACATACATTCTTACGTGGTTCACTCAATAGCAAAAATTCATTTTCATTGACTTTATAACTTAAAAATCTTATCAACCAGCTTCAGAAACAAGTGACTCGAAATATCTTAGCCTCATTTAAGTGGAATATCCTGCCCCATTTAATAAACTAAGATAAATTATGTATTAAGTTAAACTTCATTCCTTTGAAATCCATCGAGTAAATCAACCATATGCAATTTTAGTATAGTGTTTATTTTTTATTGGTAATTGAGTTACGTGAATGCCATATAAGTCAATTCGTTGAAAAACAGAAACACTGTGATATTAAGAAATGTTGAAATGTGTCAAAAGTGATTGTGAAAATGGACAAAACTCAGCACAGGTCCCGGCTTCTTGAAGAGACAAGTGTGGTACCCGGCTCACTACAAGGAAGATGAGCTTCTGCGTTTCTTATTCAAAGAGCACAACGAAAAGAGGAAGAGCGCAAGAATTCTGTCTTCAGCTGCTGAGCAATCGGTTAAGAGGCTTGGAAACTCCCCAAGACCAGGACCGAGAGCCATCCCCTTCACCTCCGCTCCTTGAATGCCTGATCCTGATTCGCTTTGACGATGCCAGCCTCCCCGAAGGAGGCTGCGCGATGTAGACTAAGGACTGAATTCACCATGACTGGACAAAAGCACCCTGAACACACAGTGCTCCTTCATTGCCCACTGAAACAAGTTCCGAATTCCATTTTTATGGCACATCACACCAGGATCACACATAATCCTAGAGTATCTTTATTTGTTCTATAATTTAATAGCACACCTATAAAATAATTACATTATACTTAGAGCTTTTCTTCATTTATAAACAGACAAAAAACAATTAAATACAATTTGAGCCATTAGAAGGTAAACTTTGTACAAACCCCAGAAGGAGCTTCACACTGCAGCATATCATATTGCTTCCATTGCTACACCCACGATTGGGTTCAAAGAGAGTGTGCTCATGTTCGTATTCGGTGAGTTCATAGCTTAACCCTTCCCCTATCGACTTGGGTTCTGTGTTAATAAAATGACAGGGTTGGCTGTCAGCCAGAGACTCCCGTCCACTCTCCCCTGCTCTACCCCACTGGCCTCAGTTACGGTCGTGTGGTGTGGACTTCCTTCCTTCGCAGCATTTCTGCTTGTGTGTTCTGCACTGAGTCTGACTTGAGGTGTTCCATTAAATGCGAAAATCAATTCTGAACTTGGACACACTCTCCACTCCTTTTCTCCAGCCCAAGGTTCCAGCCTTCAAGGATCTCTGTTGAGTTCTGCCTCCTGACTTCGGGCTGTGCATAACCATTCCTAAAACCAGTTCCCCCCGTGCAATGGCACATTCTGCTCAGGAGTCATGGGGTTACAGAAGGAACAGAAATGAAACTTGCAGTGTAAGGGCAGGAAATGGAGGCACCGTCATGCCGCACCCTGCTCTCCAGGTGAATACCTCCGGATCCCCCCTCACTGTCAAAGGTCAGTTTCCCGAGCAGCAGCTCGCAGAGGGTCTCACAAACCTGGAAATGGGTCTTTCTGAGTGCCTCTGGCAGCGGCACTTGGGACTGAGTGCTTGGGAATTACCAATGCGAGGATGTCAGAGTGTGCTGATTCCCACCAATGGCATCGAATTCACATTTACAGATTCCATGCACGTTACCCACAGGGAAGCCTTTGTGGAGCAATCTGGCAAAGGGAATCCGTGTACGTATAGTTTTGCAGGATAATAAATTATGGCAACTTTCTTATGCCAAGAGATCACAACATGGAAACCTCAACGATTCATAAAAATGAAAGGTAAGCTGGCCATCTTTTTGTTGTTGTTTTTAAATTCCATTCTTTGAAAAGGAAGCTTCTATAGGGACAGCTTAACTAGATTGCTGTCCTATGTATTTTATTTTCTATTTCCTCCTACACCACAAAGCGAGTTGTCTCCTGATGCTTTTTGAATATTTCTTTCACCAGGAAATATTTTTTGTTTAGTGCCATGGCAGTAAAGTAGCGTAACTCCTCACCCTACATATGCAAATTAAATATCACAGGGCTTTGAAGTTCCCCCTGCCGACTTCCCAGTGAGCCTCCTCCCTGCACCCCTGCCTCCCAACCCACTTCCTATATTGTGCTGCAATGCTTTAGGACCTTCAGTGACACAGTATTCATTGTCAAATCACGACGTCGAATCACCTGGCGTCTCCCTGCCCAACCTAAGAATAGGTGCATGACGGTGAACTGCTGACTAGGCATTATTTCTGAGCGACACGCTGGGTGGGCCTTACTCGGAGCAGTGCTGCGAAGCCGGAGTCCGAACACGTGGCACAATACATGGATAGGTCTATAGCGCCTTTTAACAGCTCTTTACAATACACGTCAATTACAAAACCAGCGTTAATACGGAGACCTTTGTGTGTAATAATACTCTAATTGCAGCAATAAGAGCATGCACCCCAGGGTTCATCTGAGTCCACAGATGCGGCAGGTGGGGGAAGTGAGGAAGAGGTGGCGAGGGCTGGGGAGAGGGGAAGGTGTGGCCTGCTGAGCAAGGTCCCCCGGGAAGCCCATTTCATGGTCCCAGTGGCTCAAGTCGTCTTCTCGGTATCGGGGTTTAGGAGAACCTCCCTGTGGATGGACGTCGTCCAGATCCGCATCACAGCAGCGCGAGCGGCAGCTGCCCCTTCCCCACGGGCCCCTCTGGGCTGGAGGGCCCCGGCCCAGCGCCAGAGGCCGCGTCCTTCACGTCCTGGGAAGGGGGAGCTGGAGTGTAGGGTGAGGGCCGGGAAAGACTCGCTCTTCCACACGGTGGAAACATCAATGCCGGGCTGGCGGGGCGGCCCCGGGAAGGCCCTCTCCGGCCGCCAGCCGCCGGGTGGTGGGTTTCCAGCCGCGTCCGTGGGGCCTGCAACGCAGCCTGGTTGGGACGCACAGCGGGGGCCCGCGGTCGGCCAGGAAGGCACCCGGGCGGAGCTCCGCGTGTGGCCGGGGCGCGGGGGCGCCTGTGACCCGGGGCGCGTGTGGCCGGGCGCCTGCGGCCGAGGCGCCTGTGACCTGGGGCGCCTGTGACCGGGGCGTGTGGCCGGGTGCCTGTGACCCGGGCGGGTGTGGCCGGGCGCCTGTGACCCGGCGCCTGTGGCCGGGCGCCTGTGACCTGGCTGTGGCCGGGCGCCTGTGACCGGGCGTGTGGCCGGGCGCCTGTGACCGGGCGTGTGGCCGGGGCTCCTGTGACCGGGCGGGTGTGGCAGGCGCCTGTGACCGGGCGGGTGTGGCCGGGCGCCTGTGACCCGAGCGCCTGTGGCAGGGCGCCTGTGACCGGGCGCCCGTGGCGGGCGCCTGTGGCCGGCGCCCGTGACCCGGGCGCCTGTGACCGGGCGCCTGTGGCCGGGCGTGGGCCGGCTCCTGTGACCGGGCGGGTGTGGCCGGGCGCCAGTGACCGGGGCGGGTGTGGCCGGGGCGCCAGTGACCGGGCGGGTGTGGCCGGGCGCCAGTGACCGGGCGGGTGTGGCCGGGCGCCTGTGGCCGGGCGCCCGTGGCCGGTGACCCGGGCGCCTGTGACCCGGGCGTCCGTGGCCGGGCGCGGCAGCCCCGGGCGCCTGTGACCGGGGCAGGTGTGGCGGGCGCCTGTGGCGCCCGTGACGGCGCCTGTGACCGGGCGCCCGGGCGGGCGCCTGGCCGGGCGCCGGTGACCGGGCGTCCGTGGCCGGGCGCCGGCAGCCCCGGGACACGTGCTGGCCGCGGAGCGGGCCGCGGGGCGCGGAGGCCGGGGACGCAGGCGGCGGCGGCCCAGCCGACGGCGCGCCGCCCGTGCTCACTGCTTGTCCGAGTCGCCGAGGTTCACGGACATGCAGCGACACTGCTTCACCTTCTGGATCTTTTTGAGTCGGAAGGGCGGGTCCAGCCCGGGGCACTCCAGCTCCACCAGCACCGAGGCGACGCGCTGCGGCTTGCAGAAGGCGCACGACTGGAAGGACCCCTCGTCCCTGCGCACGTGGCGCGGGATGTAGAAGGAGTTGCACTGGCCGTAGCAGAAGCGGTTGAGCACCGTGCGGCTGCGGCAGCCGTCCTCGCTCACCGTCTGCCGCAGCGGCTGCGTCTTGCACCAGTCACTCTTGAGGTACTTGCGCTCGGTGACCACCAGCGCCTCCTGGCTGGACGCCAGCACCTCCTTGATCTGGTGCTGCCATCGCTCCGAGTGGTTGCCGCTGCCGTCCTTGTAGGGCGAGGGGATGGCGCCCGCCGGCCGGGTCTTCCGGGCCCCCGCCGCCCTCGCCAGCACCGCCGCCAGGCACAGGCACAGCGAGAGCTTCCAGAACATCCTGCAACGAGACGACAGTCAGGGCGGGGGTGGGGCGGCTGCGGCGGCTGCCCGCGGGTCTCCCCGGGGAGGGGTGAGGCGCCCTCCCCAACGGGGCCCCGCGGGCGCGGGGGGGAGAGGGGAGAGCATCGGGACAGTTCGAGCACAAGCACGTGCTGGCCGACTACAGGATTCTCGGGCAAAGACGGTCAACAAGAGCCCGAGCCGCCTGGCTGACGTGCGTATCGGCTGATACCGTTCACCGCAGTTTCGCATAGTATTTGCGCACGGCTGCCCTATGCGCACTGCACGGCTACCTTATTTGATTCTCTGTGACAACCGCAGGTTGCAGGTGGCCTTGTTATCCCTACTTTATTATGTAGGAAACTGAGGCCCACGGACCCGGAGTCATTTGCCCAACGTCACACACGGCTAAGAATGTCCCAGGATTTCGAGCCAGGCATCTGCCTCCAGAGCCACCGAAAGGACCCGCCAGACATGGATGTGATCGAGGAAATTAACAAAAAGTGAAGGCAAGATGGGTGTGGGTCACAAGCTTCTGAACCATGAGTACCGGGCGGAGGGAGGGGAGTTAGGGGCCGTGCCTGGTGGGCTCAGTCGGTTAAGCCACAGGCTTCAGCTCAGGTCATGAACTCACGGTTGGGGAGTTGGAAACCCCCATTGGGCTCTGTGCAGACAGCTCAGAGCCTGGAGCCCTTTTCGGATTCTGTGTCCCGGATGGCTCAGTAGATTAGGCTTCTGACTTAATCTCAGGTCCTGATCTCAGGGTAGGTGAGTTTGAGCCCCGGCTCCTGCTCACTGCTGGCAGCCTGTCGGTGCAGAGCCTGCTTGGCATCCTCTGTCCCCATCTTTCTGCCCCTCTCCTGGCTTGCCTTCTCCCCAAAATAAATAAATCTTAAACAAATCAACAAATATGAAATAAAGAAAGAAAGGAAGGAAGGAAGGAAGGAAGGAAGGAAGGAAGAAAGAAAGAAAGAAAGAAAGAAAGAAAGAAAGAAAGAAAGAAAGAAAGAAAGAAAGAAAGAGAATTAAATTTAGAAGTGGCTACAGATTAGGAAAACTAATATTTACACCTCTGGTATTTGCTATGGATAAAAAATTACATTGAACATCTGCATGGAGCTATTCAAGTTAATTCAAGCGAGTCATGGGTTCGTTCCTTGTAGTGGAAAACACTTCCCAGTCGTGAATTAAGAAGCTTCCCAGGCTGTATTACAACTGCCTTAGAGAATGCAATGGCAACCCACATGAATAGATTGTATCTTCTGTCTGCATATTAGGGCCTGGTGACACAGGTGTGCAGGGATGGGAGCTAGAAAGAAACTTCCTTTGAACCGTGTCTTGTAGAAAGTAAACCAAGTCTGACTGAAAGATAGATTTCTCTGAAGTTTAATTCACAGTTTCTATTGTAATATATTTTTTTATGTTTTATTTATTTCTGAGAGAGAAAGAGAGAGGAGAGAGACAGCGTGAGCAGGGGAGGGTCAGAGAAAGAGGGAGACACAGAATCCGAAACAGGCTTCAGACTCTGAGCTGTCAGCACAGAGCCCGACGCAGAGCCCGAACCCACGAACGGCGAGATGATGGCCTGAGCCCAAGTCGGACGCTTAACCTACTGAGCCACCCAGGTGTCCCTCTATTGTAATATTTACATTAATACCCTCAAGGGATAGCAGTGCCTCTCAGTAGAGAGGATTCTTACATCCTGATGCCTGTAGTTCCTTCTTCACCCTCGTCAACCTCACCATCTAGAGGATGGTGAAGATCTCTTCAGATCTTCTGTCTTCTTTGCTCTCTACCCCTCCCCTGTTGTCGTGGGCTCTCTCTCCCTCTCCCTCAAAAATAAATAAACATTAAAAAAAACCCCACATGGCTCTTACATTTTCCTTTCATGTATAAGCATATTTAATCGTCAAAATTCTATGAAATAGGTATTATTATTTCTCTCATTTTATAGATGAGGAAACTGAGGCATTGAGAGGCTTCACAATGTACCCAGATCACATGGCCAGTATGTGAAGTATTTGAGTCCTGGCTCCAGGTGAGTACGACTATCTCATTGTTAAAAATATTTGTGTTAAAACATCTATGCTAAAATATTTCTTTACGTCATTATTATTAGTCTAAGCAGAAGCCACAAGAGGCTTTTGCAAGTCATCTCCCAGAGAATTCCTTCATTCATCAAGTTCTGTTGAGTATTTATTCTGGAATAAACTCTGTAATAAGCCTTGTGAATTCCAGCACCTCCCACAAAGGCAAAGCTCAAGGTCTTACAGTGTCAGATGCGCCCTGACAAGATCTGCTGTCCCCATTCTTACCTCGCCATCCTCGTCACCTACACTGTCCCCCTTGCTCACTCCGTTCCAGCAACACTGCCCACCTTTCTGTTTCTAGAACATGTGTGGCGTCTTTCTGCTCTAGAGCCCTATGTTAGCCTTTCTCCCAGATATCTGCACGGCCTTCTCCTATAGTCTTCAAGTCTTTGCTCAATTATCACCTCCCCAGTGAGGCCTCAATGGGTAACTTCACCAAAACCCTGGCATTCATTGTCTCCTTCCTCCCTGCTAAGTGGTACTGAGCATCTTATAGATTTGAATGATCTTACTGATTTTCGCATTGTCTGACTCTTCCCAGTCGATTTAAGGTCCAAGAAGGAAAGAACGCCTGTTGATCCATTATTACACGTCTTGCAATCAGAACAGTGCCTAGCACGTAATAGGAACTCAATAAATATGTGTTGAAGGAACCATGGATGCCATGCATTTTACTGCCTTCAACGAGCTTGCAACTCAGAAGTTAGAGAAAGGCATGCAGGGGACAGGGCTAGTTTCAGAGGTACAGGTTTCCATGGCACGAGTCCTGGAATGGAGAACATCCGAATCGCTGGGATGCTTTACAGTGGAGATTCCTCGCCTCCACCCCAAAACCTTCTCAATCAGTAGAGTTGAGGCGGAGTTTGAGATCTGTATTTTTAAGAACTGCTTTGGGTGATTTCCATTGGTCCCGTGGCCCCCAGGGGATAGTGGAGGCACAAGGAAAGGGCATCAGCTCCTCCTTGCAGAGAGGGCAGGAGATGCCCGGGAAGGGACAGCTGAGTGGGCGGCTCTAATTTCATCCCTTCCAGGCAGTGACACTGCCAAGGGTGCGGAGTTAGATACATGTAATTGACAAGAGGCAAGGGGAGTAAAACCAGTGAGAGCAGAGAGGGCAGAAGGGGAAAGATTTCCTTTTTGGGTAAAACCATTTTGGGCAATACCTTTTTTGAAATTTCGAGGTCGAATTTTTAACGGACTTTCCTCAAGGCCTCCTCAGTTCTGCACATGAGTTGTCGTGTGAAAATGACCATGCTTCCAGCAGACTCATGGCAAGCGATGGAGTATTGGACTCATTCAACATACACAGCTTATTATATTTGCAGAAAGATTTGTGATCTCAATAGTCTCTTAAAAAGAAAGTATGTTGGTTCCATTTTAATAATTTCCAAAATTATTAACATTCTGGGTAAACACAACCAAAAGTGTGCAAGTTCCAGCCAGGAAAGATTTACGGAGTCAGCCCGGTCCTCCGGCCTGAGTTCCAGGCACAGCTCCCCATGCATCTCTGATAGGCTAAAAAAATGCATGCTTTCACTCACCAGGTCCTCGCTGTTGTCAGGGAGAACAGAACTAAAACACGTTCTGATCAATTTGGGGCAAAAGCCCTGAGAGCCACAGTATTAGATGTGATGATTAACAACATGCGCTCTTCGAACGCTTTGAAACATTTTCAAAGCACCTGGCAATCAGCCTTAGAAGTCATGCCTCACAAGAACCGAAGAAGAAAAGCGAATCTCCCATGTTAAAGATGAAGAGGCTGATGATAGCTAGGTGACTGGGGTCAGCCCAAGCTCCTCTCTTTCCTCTCCTCCATCTCGTATCTTTATTCCTTCACATATAGCAACAGGATTGCCAAGAATCTGGGATCTCAGTGTCCTGACAGGTGAGTAGGCAAGAGGTATTGGCTGCAGTGACTGTTAGGCTATATCCCCTCCACTTCAAGGGCACACTAAAGAGTTTTGATCCTGGCACATGATACAGTGGCCCTTAAGTGTGTGGGGTTCCTCGGGAGAAAACATGCATGCCGCTTTCTTCAGTTCACTATTTCACACACGCTTGCACACACACATCGGTGGCCCCACCAGGACCTGAATTTAGCACTCCAGAGTCCTGCTTTGTCTTGAACCACTTTGCGACTCAGAGAAATGGTTCACATACAATTAACCTCTGAGGAATGTTGCCATAACCAGTGGTACCAGAGCACGAATGTCCTTCGTCATCTTCCCCTCGCATCTTGTGTTTGGCTTGTCTCAGAAGAAACTCGTAAATAAATCCTGTTGGTTTTATTAACCATCCTTGTGGCCTGACAATGTTATAAATTTGCAAGGGATGCTGGACCCTAAGTGCTGATATGCTAAGCAGTGTGGGTTGGTCAAAATAGGTTGTGGAGAGAGAGAGAGCTAGCAAAAGTGCCTTCTTCATAAGGAACAGCCCAGGGCCTGGCCTTTGTTGGTTATCAGCACTGGGGCTACACAGGCCAGGGTAGTATCTAAGCAGCTAAAGAATACCTGGCCCCTTCTGTCTGCCTTTCCTCGAAGTGTCCGGGGGTTCAATAATAGGAGCTTGAGCAATAATGCTTCTTAATTTCCAGGAGAGGCTGCGGCAGTGCTGAATCCTCCCTGCCAAAAGGTGTCTGCAAGTGACCAAAGGCCGAGGGTTCAGTTAGGCTGAGTGACTCACTCCCAGAGTGACCTTGTTTCGTTTTAGAGGTCAGGTCAAGGCAGTACAGAGCTGTGCACGAGTGGTGGGGAGGACGGGGCCCAAACATTTCCTGTGACCTGAGAATTCTAGGCCATCCTTGGCAGGTTGAAGGGAGGCACCCAAGGCTGAATATCGGCAGACGTACCTGACGTGAAGTTGCTCCCACGCATGGCCCAGGTGAAAACAGGAATCCAAGTCAAACAGTAAGCTCCAAACAAAACCCCCAACAGGGTTAGAATTTAGCGATTCTCTGTGTGAGTTGTACTACTAGCACCTCGACAACGAAAGGTACTTCATCTGTGACATGGATTCTTGGGCTGGGAGGCAGAGCCCGAGGTCTCCAGCTAGAGGGGAATGTTGCTTGGCTCAGGCCTCCTCCTCCTAGCCTAGATCGCTCATCTGCTGAAGCCACTTGCTTTCAGCGACCGTAATCCGCTGCACACTATGGCCCAAGGGCTCCCCCCAACCTGGGGTCGCTTTTGTAAACAAGGCCATGTTGAACACAGCCACGCCGGGGCAGCTACATTTTCTTTACAGCCGCTGTTGTGTTACAAACACAGAGTGAGCAGTGGGAACAAAGATGGCGCGGCCAACCAAGTAAAGATAGTTACTACCTGGCCGTTCACAGAAAACTGCCAGATCCTGTGCCAGATGCTTCCTTTCCCCATTCAGTCATTGCTTTCTACCTTTGTGCTCTTTTGCTCGAAAAGTAGCTCTGAGTTTAAAAAATTTTAACTATGGAACATTCAAACGTAGGGCAACCTAGAACATATAATAAACCCGATCTACCCATCACCAGGATTTAAACAATGTTAATATTTCCCATCTTTATTTTGCTATCTCTTTTCATTTTTAAAGAAATAAAACAATATAGGTGATTCTAAAGTTTTGCCCTGCTGTCCTTCTACACTCATTGAAATGGGCAACATCGTAGAGTTGGTTATATCATTCCCACTAATGCTTTTCCATGCTTACGGGTTATGCTTTGTGTATGAGGGCATGTTTGTGTGCACACGTTTGACCTTCATATATATATATATATATGTATATGACATGTTTGACCTTTGTGTGTGTATATATATATATATATATATATATATATATATTGCTACACTCTTGAGCAACTTTATTTTACTTTAACTTTTTTATTTTTTTGAACAACTTTTTTTTCCTTAAATAGTTTATTGTCAAGTTGGCTTCCATATAACGCCCAGTGCTCATCCCCACAAGTGCCCTCCCCCATGCCTGTCACCCCCCTTCCCTTCTTCCCCACCCCCATCAGCCCTCAGTTTGTTCTCAGCATTCAAGAGTCTCTCATGCTTTGCCTTCCTCCCTCTCCCCAACTATTTTTCCCCTCCTCCTCCCCCGTGGTCTTAGAGCAACTTTTAAATTCAACAATAGGTGTTTGAGATTTACACACGTAGATGTCTTTAGAAGGAGTCTGTTCATCTCCACTGCTGAATCTTAAAAAACAGTTTATAAATTCACCTTACTGAGGGACAGCGAAGTTGCTCCTGTTTTGTCACTGTGACCCATAGTGCAGCACTGAACAGTTTTGTGTATATTTAGTTGCCTACTTGTTAGAGCTTTTCTAGAAGAGAGACCAAGAAGTGGAGAGCCTGGGTTACGGGACACCCACACCTTGAGCCTGACTACGTTTTGCTAAGTTACCTTCCAAGTGCTTATACCAGTATTCTCTCCCCTAAGGAATATGTGAGTCCCTGCTCCTCCACACGCTTGCTAACACCAGGTGTTCCCCATTTATTTCTTTTGGCCTCTCTGAAAAATTTGAAATGGCATCTTATTAGTATTTGAATTTGCATTCCTCTGATTATAAGAGAGTCGATCACCAAGCTCAAATAAATACTGTAGTCGTCCACTGAAAGGGGGGGGATTGCAACTTATTCTAAGTAAGGGAGAGAAATTAAAATATTAACAAAAGGAAAAATAAGTACTAACTGTAAATCTTCCAAACTGTCACAAGAAGTACAGGAAGTGGTTTGTGCTTTCAAAGCAGAAGGATCAGGGCACCCCACATGACTCAGAAGTTTGAAATCCAAATGGATTCATTGAGTTTTCCAAGTGACATTGCCTGAATGGAACACTGACTATTGTTTTGTTCCAGGAGAAGTTTAATTTCATCTGGAAGAATTATATTATGTTTTTAAAAAAGTTTTCAACCAAAGAAGAAATGATACTATCATTACTTGCTTTGACTTCTGGATAGCAAGTGTATCATTTAGGAATTTGTAATCAGAGTTCTTTTTTTTTTTTTAATTTTTTTTTATTTTTTACAAATAGTTTATTGTCAGCCATTGTAATCAGAGTTCTTAATCTTTGAAAAAAAATGGTCGGGATGAGCTCAGTCTGGGAAATGTAACACTGAGGCAAGATGGCAGCAAAGCATTACGTTCAACTAAAATAATGGATGGGAAAGCTCTCTGAAAGCTGTAAGCTCATACACACAGGGTTGCTTTTCTCTAGAGCAGAGCCACAATGGGAGTGAGAACACGGCTTCTGGGCCTGGAGCTGCCCATTTCATGACCTTCTGTGACTCACTCCTAAGCTTCTCCGGGTTCTCCTCCGTAAAATGGTGTTTATGGCACTTGTCACCCCCGTTTCCATGTTTCTATTATGAGGCATGTGGCACTGACATCCAGTCATAGCAGAAGAACTCTCTGGACAAAAAGGACCATGAGTTTCATTCGAAAGGAAGGAAGAAATTATGAGTGGTCCATTAAAGATTTTATAGCCAGGGTCCTTGTAATCTGAAGCCATTAAGCAGAACCTTCACCATCATCATCACCATCATCATCATCATCATTATTATTATCATCATCATTTTCAGATGAAGATTTTTAGGCTGTGGCTCAAGGAATCCGTCATACTTCAGTGACTCTGCACTCCTCAGGCTCTCCTAGGGCAGCCTTGTGTGTTTAGGGTGAGCTTCTGAAACAACAGGCTTCCACTTCCTTGACAGCAGGGTAAAGATTTTCTGACCGTGTACACATGAAAGTCAGAGTGGCCTGTCTAAAACGCTTTCAGCAAGATCAAAAGTGTGCTGGCCAAGCACCCCCATCAACCTTGTTCATTCTCTACTTCAAGCTACTTTCTTTCACTTGTAGTGTGACAACGCATAGCAGAGGGACAGAGCGTGTACCAAAGTCTGCCATAACTATGTACCCCCATCTTACTTCCTCTGGAGTTCATGACAAGAGGAGTTTTATTCTTTCTCTTCAGTCTTTTGATGTGTTTTACTGATCTTTCTCTCTCCGGCTTCCTCTTAGAAGTTAGTGTTCCCCAAGGATTTTTCCATACCCTTGTTTTCTCCTTCCTCAAATTCCTACTAAGAATTTCATCTGCACCAAGACTTCGGCCACCAGCTGCTCTCTGCTCATGATTCCCAGACCCCACCAAATATTCTTCTGGATGCCCTGTCGGCACCTCAGATTTGATGTGTTCCAAATCTCATCCTGTTTTCTCACGTATCTTTTCTGAAAGCTACTGTCTCAGAGAAGAGCACACCACTTATCCTTTCAGCCAGGCCAGGGAGATGAGAGGTAGGGCAGGCTCTCCCGTTGACTTACTACCTGTAAATACAATGCTGTTCAGGTACTGGAGCCGGGCTCTTCATGGGTGCTTCCACATACCACAGAGTACAGCGTTGATAGATCCAAGTCAATGACTAACAAGATATAAGAAACAGCCTCCTGGCGAAGAGTTTAACTCCCTGATAAAGAGAGACAGGCCAGAAGAAGTGATCATTCTGGTCTGCGTGGTGGGGATGCAAGGATCTGATGACTGAAGCTACCGCAGCTGCCATGAGGATGCAGCATGGGACGGAAGTGAAACCTTTGCCATATGAAGCACAAAATGGAAAGCTGCTGGATTCTTGATTATGTTGGAATGCAACTGAGTTAACTATCCTAGAGTTACTTATCTCTGGACTTTAATGTTGTCAGTGAATAAACTCCTCAGGATTTAAATCACTTTTATTTGGGTATGGAGAGTATCCTAAGTTATCTTCTCCCATGGTAAATCCATTAATAAGATCGTATCGTCTTTCTTGCCTCACTGCTAAATGTTGCTGTTACTACCTTGGTCTGGGTGCTCATCACCCGAATATTACACCAGTCTCCTCACTGGCCTCCCCGGCTTGACATTCACATACACATTCCTACCAGAATGAACATCCTAACATGCAGATACGTCTATCCCTTTCAGTTAAGCCCTTTCCAGATTTCCCACCATGTACAAATTCAAAGTCTTTGGCACAGTGGACACAACTTCTGTGACCTTTGTCCCCTCCAGTCCGACCACATTATCCCTTCACCATATCACCTTATGTTCACAACATACAAAACTTTGTCTCCTACCACATGCAAGGCTGTTTTCCACCTGCAAACATGTGCACAGTTATTTCTTTTGTTTCTCTGACCACCACTGGGCATTTAAGTTTCATGCAAATGCCACTTCCTTTGTGACACCATCTGTGTTTCCTGTGTTCTTCATTTCTGCCATCGTCATACCTGCCTCATTACAACCACAGGGCATGGTATGGCTATTTGCTGCACTCCTTCCCTCACTGGAGTGTACGTTATTGGAAGATAAGATATTTAACTTTGTTTCTATAGTGACTTGGGGTGGGTCTACAGAATAGTTTTAAATGCTTATTTATGTATGAATGAATGAAAAGTTGAATGATTATGTAGGTTTTACCTACACTAGTATAGATGTATGTGAATGCTTTTATTTTGATATTGTTTTGGTTTATTTATTTTGATGTTTTTTTGGTTTATTTATTTTGAGAGAGAGAGAGAAAGGGGAGGGGAAGAGAGACAGAAGGGGAGAGAGAATCCCAAGCAGGCTCTAAGCTGTCAGCTTAGAGCTCGATGTGGGGCTCGATCTCACCATCTGTGAGATCATGACCTGAGCCAAAATCAAGAATTGGATGGTCAACCAGCCAAGCCACCAAGGTATCCCTATTTTAAAAAATTTTTTTAAATGTTTATTCATTTTTTGAGAATTATAGAGACAGAGACAGAACACAATGGGGGAGGGGCAGAGAGAGAGGGAGACACAGAGTCTGAAACAGGCTCCAGGCTCTGAGCTGTCAGCACACAACCTGACGTGGAGCTTGAACTCATGAACCACAGATCATGACCTGAGCCGAAGTCAGACGTTTAACTGATTGAGCCACCCAGGTGCCCCAACATGTCCCTGTTTTCAAAAACTATAAAGAAGAACTTGAAACGGGGTTAATTTTTCAGTAGTAATGAGGCTCCTATGCAAGCCTTTAATCATAACGATTTAATGCATATTAAGCTATCAAACTCAGAAGTCAACATAACTTTTAAAAGTAGAATACTTTTTTTTCACCATCTAATAAACCGTTGCTTACAATTCAGTAGTCATATTTTTGGGGGTCCTTATCCTCCTTTTATTTCACAAGAGAGCTATCTGGTAGATAGGCCTTACGGGGTCGGTCGGAAGTGATAGCACTATGTGAGAGTATTAAAATCACTCAGGAGTAGAGCAAGAGGATAAGTGGGCTGCAGTTGGAAATCTGGATATAAGCTTTTCTGAACACTGACTCAGAACTCAGTGGACGTTATACCAGCAATGAGTTCAACCTTGAGGTCAGCGTGAGGTCCATGAGGTCAGAATCTCAGACAAGGAGCACGTCAGCCACCTTATTGTACAGCCTCCCTTCCTGCAGTCTGTCCACCACCCTGAGTCCCGAGTAGCATCCAGCTAAGTTCAGGTGAAGAAAAGAAAGCCCAGACAGGGTAAGGAGCTGGCCCAGAGTTCTATAGCTGAGAAACGTGGTCCCGAGCATCTCCACAGTGGTCATCATCATCTCTGTGTGCATGCTGGTGTTTGTCGTGGCCATGGGCGTGTACCGGGTCTGGATAGCCCACCAGCACTTCACCCAGGAGACTGAGACTGCCAAGGAGGCTGAGATGGATTGGGATGACTCTGCGCTCACTATCACAGTCAACCCCATGGAGGTGATCCTCATGCAGGGGCTGGGATCTTGGGGCAGTATGCTTCCCCTCCACCAGCTCCATCTTTCCTGTGCTGGAAGCCCTGCCCCAACTAGCCCAGCCCCACTGACCCTTCCCTTTCCTGAGCACCTCCAGCCCATGCAACCTGCATGGAGCATACTTTCCTACCAGCTGCATTCACTGATTAAAAATGTGTGAATTGCTCTCACTCTCCAAAACAAAACAAAACAAAAAAACCTACAAAGGAAGCAGAGGAAGGGCAGAGATAGCCAGGCTTTAAGAAGTCAGATGAGAGAAGGGCGCCTGGGTGGCTTAGTCGGTTAAGCGTCCGACTTTCACTTAGGTCATGATCTTGCGGTTCGTGGGTTCGAGCCCCATGTCGGGCTCTGTGCTGACTGCCAGCTCAGAGCCTGGAGCCAATTTCAGAATCTGTATCTCCCTCTCTCTCTGACCCTCCCTTGCTCACGCTCTCTCTCTCTCTCTCCCAGAAATAAATAAAAAATATTAAAAAAAAAAAGAAGTCAGATGAGAGAAGATTGAAAAGTATTCACTAGGCTGATGGCTCATCACTCTTGGCTGGAGGAGTTTTAGAGACTTGATAGGGTGGGAGCAAATGTGCAGTGGGATAATGGGTAATGGATTCTGATTTCTGTACTTTGAAATGTTGTTGGCGAGCAGTCATTCATGTAGCCTTCCAAGTATGTAACAGTGTACTCCACGTGAAGTAAAAGGACCAGCTGGGAAAGACAGAAATTACTTTCTGAACTACATCAGTAACCCAAGCAATAACACCTGAAAAGTTGAACAGAATGAGGCAAGTGCCAGGCTGATGCCTGAGGTTCCCGGTACTTTTCCTAAGGTTTCCCTTGAGGTTCAGATAATTAATCTTCTCCCGCAAACACTAAGCTACTGGTCCTCCTCAATGGAAAACTCCATCAGAGCGTCTATCAAGTCTGTTTTGAGGGCTACCATATCCCTGGGACTTAGCATGGGTCCTGCATAAAGAAAATGACCAAAAAATATTTGTTGAATAAATGAAAAAAATAGGTAATATTTTAGAGAAATTACAGATGTCACAATTGCTAGTATTCAAACAGCCACAAAACAACTGATGTTTGAGAAAAAAGAAAGCCTAAGAGATTAGGAATCAGTCCTTTGCCTTTTATTTAGGAAATAAAGTAACTTTAAGTGTACCATTCAGGCAGCAAATATTTACTGAGTGCACATGTGCTCATGATATGTTTAGTGTCCATTCTGCTTTTTATAACTCTCTGTTTAGATATCTCCTTGGATCAGCCTAATTATAAATAATGTAAATAAAAAACTTCTACTGAACTTTTGAAGTAATTCTAGAGAATGTTTCTTGTTAACATCAAATAGAGCCAGTTATACCTTAAGTCAAGCTTATCGAATATTTTCTAGCATATTGTTTCCAAACACAAGTATTGGCACATTTTTCTATAGAGCAAGTTCTATTAACAATATCTACTATTTGGATTCAATACAGATTCAATATAGGACTCTTTTTCCTTAGTAAGTGGTCCTCAGACTTCATTATAAACGAGACACCCTTGGGAACTTGCTAAAAATGCAGATTCCAGGACCTCATATTGCAGGAGTTCTGATTCTCAAGATTTGGGCTGGAATCTCAGAAATAGCGTTTATAATAAGCACCCTATATTTTGAAAAACACAGACTAAGTTATTTGTCTAAAATATAATTATCTGGCCTCTGGTCCACTGCCCAGGACAAACTTCATTAATTATATCCTCATTAATAAGGACCAGAGACTAATCCAGTGATATGTAGCAATCAGTGTTAAAGTTACTTGAAATCTAGGCTAACATCTCTTCTTTCTGTGAGCAATTTC